>JAEMWC010000393.1:605000-732500 GCA_016490735.1 Pachyseris speciosa
GGACACCCTCGGGACCAGCTCCAGGTATCCGCCTTATAGAGAGATAATGTAATTCCTGTGACGTCAGAACTGAAAAGAGATCTTTATTTTAAACAAGTCAGCGACCAGATGTTCGTCTTCCAGTGGCGAATAGGCAAAGCGTGTAAGTTGTTCCCTTCCGCTCACGATCACAAACATCGATATTTGCCAGATATAACTTTTGATATTACAGGGTTGCTATGGTAGCCCCATGCCAGGGTGTGATGGTAGCTTAATTTGAAATAATATCCAGGCCAAGATCCATTGATTTTATAAAGAATACCATTCTAGTGTCCGCCTTGAGAGGTATTTTCTACCAGAAATTTGCTTTAAAAATGTGCTTGCTGTCCGCATTAGAGAGGTTTCCGCCTTATAGAGGGTTTAGTTACAGAGAAACATGGGAAATTCGGTCGGGACCAGCAATCACTGTCCACCTTGAAGAGGTGTCCGCTTTACAGTGGTGTCCGCTTAGAGAGAGTTGACTGTATTATTATCGGAAGGAATAGGTTTGGTGAAAATTAAACAAAACCTACCGTCTGGAAATCGGTTTGAATGTTGATGCAAACAAAATATGCAATTCGAAATATCGCAAGCTTCGAGCGAAAAATGTCAAAAGACTACTAGACCCCTAACTGGATTTAAAATTGGGATTTGAAGTTAGAAATTGGTAGACGGTCACCAAACAGTTCCCCAGCAATCTGCATTGCCCTTGTGGGGCGTCAACTGTCTGGTGGCGTTTCAAAACGTTTTTACCCCATTTCAATCCCTTCTTCAAACTCCTTCAAATTACACTCAAAGTTCACGTGTACGTTCACGTTTTATACTTTTGGTGGGGTTTTGTACAAAACGAAGACCCTGGTCAAATTCTTTGATAGCCGCAAATGTGTTGTTGTTTGTTTCTGCTTCAGTGGAGAATCATGTTCGAGCTATTTTCAGGCGATTTCAAGACGATTTTGAAGGTGTCTTGGTTTTTGGGTCTTCGGTCTTCGGTTTTCGGTCTTCATTTTGTACCCACCCCAGTTCGTTTTGTACACTGTCAATCGATCATTTTAGTTTTACGTGTTTCAGGTATATTACTACATAAACACCCCTTCCAATGTAAATTCTCATTGTACCTGAAGAAGGCTGGTTTGCCCAGCCGAAATATAGTACACAAAACTTAAAACCATTCTACGTTGTATCGGCCCTTGGTTTTATACTCTTTGTAGAGTGTTTTTACGGTCTTTTTAGGTGAAACGAGAATCATAAGCAAGCAGGCAGTGAGAATAAATGAATTGAATCGAAGTGACTAAAATTGAGGAATCTTTCGTGAGTTTGACTGTACCCCACAATTTCAGTACATCTCCACGGGGCTTGCTTTGGTATAAATATTTTACAAATTACAATTTCTCTTGAGTTTGCTTTTAAAGGATTATGCACATGTCATCGGCTTCCCCGTGGGGTCGACCCCCGGGCCTACCAGGGAGAGATGTGGGGGAATACAAAGAGATGGACAGGATTCTTTGCTCGAGGGTAGGGGAAAATCTTGACATTGTTCTACGATCAAAGATTTGGGGGTGGGGGAATTCACAAGTTTGTAAAGGATGTCACGGGAATTTTCAGCTGAGAGGCATCTAACCCAGGGGACTTTGTCTTGAGAGATTCCCCGAACCCCCGGGGAAATTCCTCAAGTTTGCTAGACTGATTTTGCAATCCCCCTGGTTAGCCCGAGGGGTCGACCCCACGGGGAAGCCGATGACGTGTGCATTAGTCAGTTCGTTTTTCACTCTTCGACGAGGCGACAACGCGAGCACTGAGTGTAATTATAAATTCATATCATAACAAAGCAGCGCAACCAATGTGAAACTATGAGAATGAATTTATGAAAATCATATATTTGAACTGCGGATTAATGATTGAATATGTGAATGATCATCGCAGTTATGAACACTACTTAAGCAGTGGTGAAAATAAAGCCTGAAAACATTCAGGCTTGTACGGAATTCGAACCCACGACCTCTGCGATACACGACCTCTGCGATACCGGTCTGAAAACCAAAACAACAACAACAATAACAATACTATATTTTCACATTTCCTTCTTTCAGTCAACCCCGGAAAAATAAAATTTTATTTAATCCAGTTCAAAACGGCCAAATGGATCAGATTGGATATTATAGTTTGATATACACCACGCCGTGAAATTGTCAAGATGGCAAAAGTCGTGTACTCACAGCCGAACGATTCTTTCGTGAATACCACAAATGCGCTGCAAATATCATTCGCGAACAAACTAATCCTCCTCAAGAGCTTATAAATGGAATGTTTATACCAAAGTAAGTCCGATGGAGAGTAGAGCTTAATTTTGAAATGTTTTTCCTCATAGTGGCCGCCGGCCGGTGAAATCAAACAAGGGTTTCATTTGTGAAATATTTATATCAAAGCAAGCCCCGTGGAGAGTAGTAGTCAACACTGAAATATTTCTCGGCAACAGTCTCTCTTGTTCTTGGTCAAATCCTGACCAATTTGTTTTCAACATTTTGTTGTGACCGAGTTCGGCAAATATCTTGGGATTATTCACCGAGTTAGGCTATCCTGGATTAACAGGCTCTTTATTTGGGCAATTCAAATTCTAAGGGATTGGGGCGAGCGAGCTTTTCACCGTGCACTTTTTTTTTTAACCAAAATTCTCTTTGTATTGCCCAATTGCAAGTGAAGAGCCTGTATGGAGGCTAGGCTCTAGGCAAGGCTCTAACTCCTTTTAGCTGAATTAATTTCTTCGGGTCATTCTGCATATATTACATTCTGCATAATTATGCCATGCCACAAGTCATGCCACATGCCATTCCGCAAACTCTTTCTTCCTTTTACCCTCACCGCAAAGAAATGTACCAAAATGTAAAACGCTCGCGCATTGTTTTTGGTAATTATACCTTTTCACCTTTATTCAAGAATTCCAAGTCCTGCAAAGGGGAAACCATCGCGAAAAACGTCTAACTAATAAAAGAAAATAATTTAAAAATAATGACAGCCTTAATAAAAAATTCCCTACAAAAGATAAAATGAATCAAAATATCATAGCATTTGTGGCTTTTCACGTTGCCGTTGCCGTCCTTGCTGCTAAAACTCCCTAATATTTGGTTTTTTACCCGGGGTATTTATTATCACCAATTTTTTGAGTTTGGATATGAGTATTATACTTTTCGTGTATGTTGTGGTGATTTGTGTACAATATTCTTTCACGTTGGAAGATACGGTATTTTTGTAGTACTTTTCATGGAATTATTTTTGTGTTTTGTCGGGAATGTTAGTCTTTAGTCCTCCATGCGGTCATTTGTAACTGGTGTTTGTATTTCAGCGATTACGATGTGCAGGTCCATTCTCGTCTCTCGAGTATTCGCTCCGTACTGCGCACGCTTGACGAAACGAGCGACCCTCGAAAGATCCGATAGGTTGATGATTATATTCTGATTGTGTTTTTCAAACAATTGAAATAAACGGAACTAAAACAGAACTCTTACAAACGTCTCACAAACTGTCTATACCCCAAGCATGCGCAGTTCAGCCGGAAGTCCGATATTTTCGGACTTTCAAATTGGATCTTTCCAGAGTCGCTCGTTTCCCGACCGCTGGTCAAGGGGAACGAAGACCCTGGGTACGAGGTTGTGTGCAGGTAATAGGTACCTTAAGCAACGAGGACGATAACGGCAACGAGAACGCCACAAAACAATAGGCTTAATGAGCAAAAACAATGGCTCTGCACGTGCGTTTTGCAGTTTGGTACATTTCTTTGCCGTCCTCTGCAAAAAACAACCTGAAATGACCAAATTTTAATTATGTTTGCTTGAGAACGTGAGCACATGACGGCAATTTTTCTTTCTCTTTCCTTACTTTGACATCTTTCATAGTAATTTAGTTCTTGGAGATATCGCCAGCATTTTCCAAGTTAAACAAATTGGAATA
The DNA here is from genome assembly GCA_016490735.1 of Pachyseris speciosa. Classification (NCBI taxonomy): domain Eukaryota; kingdom Metazoa; phylum Cnidaria; class Anthozoa; order Scleractinia; family Pachyseridae; genus Pachyseris; species Pachyseris speciosa. The sequence goes on from JAEMWC010000393.1 coordinate 608,961, forward strand.
ATCGCGAAAGAGTTACAATAACGAGAAGTTATATTTTGAAATGACGTTTTCGTTGCCGTCGCCGTCGTCGTTGCTTAAGCTCCCTATTGACAAGGAATGAGGGACGCGCGTGCGCAGTTTGTAGTGACACTTGAAGTACGTCGAGCATAAATGGAGAGACTTGAGTGAAGAAAATTTTGACTTTTGACTTTTCTACTGGTATCAATCGGATCCTGTTCCTTGACATTGATAGTCGTTCTTTAACCCAAAAGTACTCAAAGTTTCGGTTCACCACGGTAATCAGCATTAAAGATGGATTTTTCAAGTCAACTTGGATGAAGATATGTCTTCATAGAAGTGCCATGTCTAATTGACGGAACCGCCTCTAAAATGCTTCAAACAGGAAATACTGACATACCTGAATATGGTCGAAAACTCCCCAGGGTGTGTAGATGTCTCCGTATCTCAAGTTTATTGTTGAAAGTGAGAGAGATGATAGCATTTTTAAAAAGTAGTAAAAGGTCGAGAGAGAAGGAAGTAAACTGTAATTTTTAAAAAGGTGACGACATTCTTTATTTTTTTTGTAAGAAGTGTTTCGATGTCACTTCATCACAGTTTTATGCATGTTTTGCTTATTAGTTGTTATTTAGTACCAACGGTTTTTCAAATATTTTCTGACGATGACGCTTGCAACATCGAAACATGTCTTACAAAAAATTAAAAAACATCTTTTTAAAAATAAGTGGTAGTATTTTGTGATACCGAAACCAGCTTAAACCGAAATTGTTTGACTTTGTCCGTTAAAGTGTACTAAGATTTTTCCGTCAAGTGATACGAAACTGAAGTTAAGTTAATAAGCTTATGAAAGATTTCGTAAGAATAAGTGGAAAATTTCCCCAACTAATTAAGTTTAGTCGTATCTCATCAGAGGCACCAACGAGCCAAATCAACCAAAAGATATAGAAAGGCGTTTTTAAAGTTCTTATGGTGTTTGAAGTCTGTTTAAAGAGATGTTTTAGTTAGCTAGCAAAATACAGTGATCTATTCGGATTCCTTAGCTGAAATAAATTTTAATTGCCCGAAAATGTTAGGAAACAAAGTCTTCCTTTGAGAAAATGCTAGTTTAAAGGAACTTTCCACGAACTTTGTAAGGAACTATTTTCTTTCCGAAAATGCTAGCTGACGTTTTTGACTGCCAAAAAAAGCAACAGTACAACCATTCAGTAAACCCTTAGGGGATATGATTTCCCCACTGCGAATCTTTTAGGCCATGTTTCAGTTAGGAAAAACCGAGTGCCCACTTTAATAGACGTCGAAAGCCTAAGGCGAGCTACCCTCCACCGAACAGATATCTACCAAAACTTGTCGCTGGGTAGTGCTCTTTGCCTTTTTATTAGCACTTCTGGACTTGTATAATTGTACCTCGTACTGTTAAGTTTAGTTTTTGTGTAAGTATGTAGTTATGTGTTATGTATAAGTTGTATATTGACTATATTGCAAACTACTGTCTTTATTGAATAAAAATTGGTGTTATCGATTATAATAAAAGTACAGTAGACAATGATAATGTGAAAAAAAAAAGTTGTTTAGTGCTCGAAGCTTTATTTTGTTTTAGAAATGTAAACAGGCGTAGATTTGCAGGGTCGTTTTCAACTACAATGGTCTTTTTTTAAAATTTTATTTTATTATGAACTTTACAAAACTCTACTAACAATTACAAAGACTAACAGATTACTTATTTACACACATAGACAATAGTTAACAATTAGATTATGAGCTCGTGATAGCTGATGAGGGCGCACGCATAGAAATCGAGAGCGAATAATCTAATTGTTTTAGTATAAATCTACTAATCATTTAAAACTAAACAAGTAAATTATCTAAATCCTCCTCGCAGACACTTCAAAAACGCGAAGAAGCGGCCGCCATTTTGTGGACAACCGCTACTCGCTCTCGCTCTCAGAATAGATAGCAAGTAGCTTAGCCAATAAGAGAACGGCATTCGTGATAGAACACTAGTAGATTTATACTAATATGTAATAGACCTTTATATTAAATACAGAAGACAAAAACGTACACGAAATTATTACTTACTCTTTACCTACAAGTACACATGCCTTGTTAAATGACAGCTAGAGCCCGATGCCAACGCCCATTTGCGATTAAATTTATCTATGGCGTTGTCTTTAACGCTAATACATTTTTCCATTCTTACGCAGCTCGTTATTGGCTTTCTGTTATACAATGAGGCTAACCGCCGACGAGCGGAAGTGGCGGTTCAGTTGAGCAGACGTTCCTGGGGTAGGAACGCATGACAAGTCCAAAGAAGTCTGCGTAGGAGCTGTAGGAGGCTATGTGGAGATGTGTTTCTTCACGGGAGGAATTTTCGCTATTGAGGTGTTCTCTGACACGATCGTGGATAAAACGTGTGGTGCTTCCGATGTAGTGTTGATTGCAGTTGTTACATGTGATTTGGTAAATTGCGTTTCTTAGTAAGCACCGTTTGGTGCTGGAGGTGGAGCGGTTGTCCCTGGTACATGTACGCGTTGTGGTAGAGAGCTCGTCTGAGGCTGTATGATCTGTGTGACACGTACCGGTATGCCATGCCGTTCAGAAATATATGGAACCTTGAGGTACGACCATTCTGTGTTGGGAGGTCGAGAATCTCTTTGAGTGATGGCTCTGGGGGTACTTTGTTTGGTCTATAATGTTCTTTAGATATCCGTTCAGACGGAGGATGTTATCAAACGTGTCTTGGTGCTTTGTTGTTGTCGTTAGTGTGGAACATGTATCTTCGATGCGTTTCCCCTCGTTGCGAATGAAATTGATCTTTGTATAGCTGATTGGTGATGTACGAATAGTGGTTTCTTTACTGTTTCTTTTTTTGTAAAACTCGAAGGGCCTTTTTCCGCGTTTGTAGATAATCACTTTGAAATCAAGTAGTGACAGTGAGAGGCATTGGGGCCATTGTTTGGTCTGTAATGTTCTCCAGATATCCGCTCAGACGGAGGATGATATCAAACATGTCTTGGTGCCTTGTGGTTGTCGTCAGTGTGAAGCATTATGGTGGCCCAGCATTCTCATAGAAAGCAGATCAGAAACTGCATAATAACATCAATGTATTTATACGAAAATTGATAAAATTAAAATTAATAATAATAATGATAAGACTGCGTAAGTTACGCTGTTACGCTGCCGCATCCTTGCGTTTATCAACTGCTTATAATAACAATAACAACAACAATAATAATAATGATAATGATAATAACAATAATAATCATAAAAATTACAATTTCCTCGATTGTGATTGGTTTAAAAAAATCCTATTTTCCACTAATTCACTTGCCAAGTTGTTATCGGAGAGTTTATTGCACACTTTGTTATCGGACAGTTCAATAAGCCAATCACATTCAAAGTAGTATTTTAAATCAACCAATCACATTCAAAGTTGTAGTTTAAATCAACCAATCACAACCTTGGTTACAATCACCAAACATTTTGATCGCAGTCAATTTCAGACATTAAACAATTTACGCTTCCTTTGTCTGTCTTTTAATGCAAAATTTCCTTCCCTTTTATAACTTGGCTCTTCTTTTCTCGGAAATTGTAATTTTTATGATTAATTGGTAATAAGACTTTGTGTCGTCCAATTCGGTCTGTAATCATACTCGTGATAAACGAATCGGATCACTCGTATGATTACAGACCGAATTGGACTCCACTCAGTCCTATTACCATTACTAACAAAATTATAACTAAAACAAAATTGAAATAAGAAATAAAGTAAGTGGATAAAAGTTTTTGAATTTGTTTCTAAAATTTATTTATTTTACGCATGTTTCACAATATTTAATTACTATATACTAAGTTGGAAGACCCAAACTACCAGGGACATTTCCGGGGTGGAACAATTCGATGCTGTTGTACTTACAAACTGTACAATAAAGGATTAAATATATTTACAGCAAGTTGTCCAAGGAAGTATGTTAAAAATCAGAATGAAAATTCATCACACGTATTTAAAATGTTTAGACAATCACTATCCTGGTAGTAAGTTTGCAATGCGCTCTTTGGTCAGTCACGGGGTACAAAAACACAATGCTGGGATGCAAGCAACGCCCTGGGACAAGATAAACAAAGGGCTTACATCATTCAAAATGGTAATTTTCTTTGTTTGTCTTGTCCCAGTGTGTTACTTGTGGCCCGGCATGGCGTTTTGTACCACATGACTTATCAGCTACAAGGGCCCATTTCAGGTCAGGGAGAACGTATGTAGGTCTACCCTTAGCTTGAGTAGCAAGCTTTCTGTGTTTTCATTCTTTGATCGCCGGAAACTGGGATAAGAGCAAAAAACTGAAAACATAAAAAACCTGATGGAAACACTTGCTATGCAGGGTAGACTCCTCTGTGAGGCTAGGCAACGTTATCCCAGAGAATTGTTGTCACGGAAATACTACAATAAGAAATTTGGGTTGAAGCCCCCTTAACTCTCCCACTGGGTCCACACTTAAAAGATTTTTCAGGCACTAAAAAAGCATTGAATGCTAAAATTTTGTATGTACAATGTGTTATACCACAAAATATCTGTGGCTATCTGAGGGAAGTTTGTTTTGGGCCCGGAAGTCCCCCCCCCGCCCCCACCCCCAAGGAAAATCTCTTGGGAAATACCAATTTAGCTCCAGATTTTTCCTTTACAAGCAGTTTCATTTTGGGATCCCCCGTTCCCTCAGAACATTTATTATTATACCCCCTTGCGCCTTAACTGCAATCATGCAGTAAGGCTAGCTAATAAGTTATATTCGCTAAAAAGCTGTTTTAATCAAGTTTAGTTAGAGGTGGGTGTTCATCACTCATGTCCGGCTGCGTGTTTATCAGAGATTACAACTGTTGACAATTTTTGTGAACTCATCTCTGTTTGAAGACCTCAAATAAATAGCTAAAAACAAAACCGAGACTGTTTAACTAAGAACGGTATTTCAGTAGCTACAAAAATAACTTAAAAGAAACTTTTTACCCTCAGAGTCAAACCTCTATTCACACACTATGATTAAAGACACGCACAAGCATGGGTGTCTGGAAAACCAGAATAGCGAATAGTCGCGAATAGCGAACAGCAAATAGTCGCGAACAGAAAATAGTGCGAATTGTCACGAATAGTCGACAATATAGTCACCGCTTTAGTTCAGCACTGATCATTGATCAAGTGGCGCAGTTGATGCAAGCAGTGTTTGCCAAGATCTAGCCTGCGTCGCAGACCAAAACTAACCCCTGTTTATAGTATGTCTGCGAAGCAGCACCGAGACAGTTTGATCTGGATTCCAAGAATTATCGGAAGCGTCTTTCAAATTTCCTTGAACTCAACTGGCTGACAAACAATGGCTTTCGTGACTGTTCCTAGGCAGACATTGTATTTCGTTCAGTTAAAAGATGGACTGTGGAATGCGGACCCGGACTGCGAACTGGGTATAAAACGCGGACTGAGTATGAAACACTGTGCAAAAAGAGGGTGAGGAGAAAACGTGGCCTAAGGCCACGGCCCGGGCATGGCCCACCCTGTGGCCTACCGGTAGTCATTTTTTTATAACTCGGTTCGGCCTGTGTAAACAACGTTCTCCATCGATCTGTCTTATATACCTACGCCTGGTGGTCAGAGCACATCAGGTGTTTATTCCTATATACTTTTGAAACAAAAATGGAAAGTAAGTTTTTTTTCTCTCCTCAATCTTTTTCTTTCTTCAAAGAAACTTTTGGAAATTGTGACAGGAAAACATAATTTGGGACAGAATCAACAGAATCGAACGCACGTGCATTAACGTGGGAACAGCGAACGGTGATTAGTTGAAGTTTTCCCAAAATTTTCATACCTCAGGAGACGTGGGGTGCTTACCATTTGTCAGAAAAATCCGGAAATTTCGGTTTGAAGTCAAACGGTAAGGTAATTTTCCGGAAAATCTTTTCGGAAATTGTGGACAACCTCCAGAGGTAGTCCTCTTTTCCCGTTCGGAACGGACTTTCGGAAAATTGCTTACCATTTAACCGAACCGTTCCGTTTCCAGGTCCTTTTGCGCCAGAACGAGTGAGTGCGCATGACGGTGCGCCTTGCAGTAAATGGTAAGCTCCAATCTCATCTGGTTGGTCAGTAAATTCGGAAAATCGCTTACCATTATTCAACGGTCATTCCATCCGGATTTTTCTGGCAAATGGTAAGCACCCGTGATTGTGTTGGAATTTTGGAAAACATTTAATTTAAAATATTCCGAATTCAGTTCTACCACGAGTCTGTTTAGAAAACGAAACGCCGCCGAGAGAACAGAAGAGACTCGCCGGTATGACAGATTGACGGAGAACGTTGTTTACATAGGTTTCCAGCAATGCTGAACCGAGTTTTAAAAAAATGACCACCGGTAGGCCATAGGGTGGGCCATAGGGTAGGCCATAGGGTGGTCCATAGGGTGGGCCATAGGGTGGGCCATAGGGTAGGCCATAGGGTGGGCCATAGGGTGGGCCATAGGGTGGGCCATAGGGTGGGCCATAGAATGGGCCATAGGGTAGGCCATAGGGTGGGCCATAGGGTAGGCCATAGGGTGGGCCATAGGGTAGGCCATAGGGTAGGCCATAGGGTGGGCCATAGGGTGGGCCATAGGGTGGGCCATAGGGTAGGCCATAGGGTAGGCCATAGGGTGGGCCATAGGGTAGGCCATGGCTTAGGCCACGTTTTGTCCACACCCTGTTTCATACTCAGTCCTCATTTTATACCCAGTCCGCAGTCCGGGTCCGCAGTCCGCAATCCATACTGACCACATTATATTTCGCGGCTGCGTACGCGTACCTGATGCAGCATCACCATCACTAGCCTGATCTGCAAAACAAATGGTCTCTCGGAAGCTTTAAAGTGATTCGGGTTTTCACTACCTATTCGCCTCTATTCGGACTGTTCGCTACTATTCGTACCATTCGCACTATTCGCTGTTCACTGTTCACTGTTCGCTATTCGCTGTTCGCGATTAGTATATACCACACAAGTGAATAGTGCTTTTCGTGCGCTCTGATTGGTTAACTCGGAGGTGATTAGCAAGTACTTTTCACCTCCGAGCAGCCACCGCGCGAGATTTTACAATTTCCGACCGTTTGTCGGTATATTGTCACACATAAAGTAATGTTTTGGTCCGCTAGTTATTCAGCTTGTGTGGTATATACTAAAACAATTATTCACCTCAGTGTCGGTGAAAGTGGTGGATAATTTCCGAGCAACTGTAGATAAAATCCTAAAGTGTGACCATTCAAATGAAAGCTATTGAGCAGTATTTTCTTGTGGTGCTGTTTATTATGCTGTACAAAGTGGTTCTATCGTTTTACTCTGTGGATGAAATCCTAAAGTGTGTTCATTCAAATGAAAGCTACTGAGCAGCAGTTTCCTGTAGTGCTGTTTCTTGTGCTGTACAAGATGGTTCAAATTTTTTACTACCTTTCAGATGGAAGTTACTAAGCTGTTCTTTCCTATGGTTCTGTTTGTTCCTCGCTGTGTTCAAAATCAAAATTGTTAGGTTTGTTTTATTGATTTGACCTTGCTGACTTTGAGGGTAAAAGTTCGTTTGATTAAATACTGGCATTAAGTGTGAGCTGTCATCTCAGATTTGTGTCCTGTATAACTGAGTGAAGGATTTCAAGCCCGTGCATTTCCCTCAGCTTTTCAAGATGCCTGGAGAAAGCAAATAAAAGAAAACACTCCTTAGCTATCACATGAACTGTTTTTAGCCTCTTTCTCCTACTTAGAAACACTTCTGATATCCCCTTACCTACAGGACGCCCCTTCCTACCATTAATCACAATTTTTTGGGCACTACCGTCAAAGTGGTAAATCTCAGTGCACTGCCATGTCATAAGAACCTTTGAGCTATTTTGATATTAATTCGAAATTTGACAATGATCACCTAATTTATAAATAGCCCTGAAACGTCTAATTTTCGTGAAATTGTAGCAACAATGTTCTATGAGAAAGCAAAATCTATAAGGTGCATTCCCATCACTGCTATTTTTGCCCCCATTCCTTTCCCTGTCAGCATATCACTGTTAGTACCTTTTGTCTGATGTGGCCAGCTTTGCCAGGCAAATAGCAGAGTTCTGTTTCACATCATTGCTTAACTTGTCGTTTGTAGCATGTTTAAGCAGAAGTTCCACCACACCACTAACTCCAGCGAGATGCTGGCTGACTTCCTCTGAATTAATATAAAAATGATCACAGTTAGTAGAAGTGATCAAAAATTGAATAATTAACTGCTGTATCATTTTCAAATGAAACATACTTGTACTTCTGGAATATTTTCAAGTAAAAAAACTTAAGGTACAGTGCAAAACTCTGAAGTTGAAATCAGATTTCTTGTTTCCAATTATTATTTGAATGAGAACGGTCAATTCTGAACCTATCTTTGTTTCGGTTGCCCTATTGTTTAACACAAAGGATTTTCTCCTTCATTTGCTTCCTAACAATAGCTGCAACCAATTGACGAAAATCAACTAAAAAATCACGAAATCAAAAATGCCTGCACCCTGGAAATTTAAAGTGAATAAAGGTGTTAATGATACCCAGTTGTGGTGTAGATACCCTCAGTGAATTCAAAATCAAGCTAAAGCGCCACTTTAAACAGTACCACCTACGTTACATGTTGTCTTAACTTAATTAATTGTCTAAATTTAATGTTTTAATGTCTTTGTTTTTGTGTTTTGTCAGGGCTCCATTTAAACTAGCTCTGCTAAATTGGATGCCCCTGGATAAATAAAAAAAAATAATAATAAATTTTGGAAACTAGTTATTATTTCCAAAAATTTACGGTCAACTTGTTGTACGAGTGGAGGTTCCTTTACGTGTATTTTGACCATAAACACAACATTTACACATCTGTTTATTTACATTTATACCATGCTGTGGAGAATACAGCCAATCAGAATGCAGGAAAGCCGTTGTATATTCGTCGGTATTCCACCGAACCTTCCCATCGATCAATGCAATTCAACGGTATCACACCCAACCTTCCCATCGTGCGTTGAGATTCCCGCTCATGCTGGCCTTGCTGGTAACTGTATTTTCTATGGCATGGTACAAAATAGTTATGCAACCCTTTCTCGTGGTATACCGTGGAAAATCCCACTCGTCACTTGTATTTTCTTGGTATACAAACGGGCCTTTATTCAATGTTCATTTATTCTATAATTTTATCTATTTTTGTTAGTGTATTTACTTATCAAGAGAGTCTAAAATGTTTTGAGAGTCAAGTATTTTAGGCTACATGTGCCCCATCCACCATCCTCCCTAAAAATATAAATTATTGCAGCTTACTCATGTCTGCACAGTGACCAAGACACAATGCTGTATTGCCTATGATTGTCTCATCGTCTGACTGGAGAAGATGAGCTAAAAAGTCCAGTGCTAATAACAGAAGAAAAGCATATTTTAGATCACAATCTGTGCTGATTTCTCATGTTTATGAATATACAGTAGTGAAAATGTTCAAGGAACACATTCAACCAATAATAGTACAGGTAGAAAGCCCAGTGCAGATGTGCTCTCCAACTTTGACATTGTAGATACAGGGAATCACTAGTCACTATCGTGGTATTTTCGAGTGAACTGTTACTTTCGGATCCAATGGCTGTTCCTTTCTGGAAGGGCCCTTATGTTCGCTGATTGTTAGTTCTTAAATTAACACTACAGTGGAACCTTGATTTAACGAGATGCCAAGGGACTTGGAAAATTGGTTCTCTTTATTGAGGGTTCGTTATATCAAGGTCCTTTTCCAGACATTCAGGCTGACAAATATTGTTTGTAATATGGCGGACTTTTTTATATAGGGCCAGGCATAACTAATCAATGATCAATGACAGCAATGAGTAATCAATGAGTAATCGATGGGTAATCAACTGATTGGTCATTGATTATTGGTGATGAACAATGAGTAAACGATGAGAAATCAAAGCCCAATAATTTTGTGGCCTATCGATTGCTCATAGATGTCATCGATTTCTGGCATTGATGTCTTTGATTACTCACTGATAACCCATCAATTACTCATTGACTATGAATTTCTTGTACTAATGTTTTTGTTTGTGATTTTTTATCTGTGTTACGTTATACATATTTTTCTTTATAACTGATGTTCCTGTTTACGTAATTCCGCCCATGCAAAAGGTCAAACAATGCACTAGCATGTTGAGGCAAGCAGCGGACAGCAAATACAGTTGATTCTTAATTGTTCAATATTCCACTTTACCCTTTTATTTACTAACAAAACAGCTGAACAATAACCAGTCTGAACATGACATCAATAAGCACTGGAATTGACTACATGGTTAGAGATTTCTTGCAGGGACATTTGTCAAGAAAATAAATGCAATTAATGACTAATCAATGACTGGACATTTTTTGGCCTATCAATTAGTCATCAATTACTCATTGATCATTGACAATAATCAATGACTAATCAACTGATTGCCCAACGATTACCTATCAATTACTCATTGATGTTACCCTTAGTTATGCATGGATAGGGCTTCATCACATTGAAGTTCCACTGTACTTTTATGGGGTTGTTACTTTGATTCAGAACTTTATCCATCCTTCTACAGCTTAAATGCAACAAACCAACCTTTCTGACTCAGCACTGCATCTCTTGCATCCTTCCTCTCCATGGTACACAGTGCAAGTGTCTTGATAGCATACCTTTTTACTGTTTCTCTAGTGCTTGCTCCCCATCCTACCTTAACATGGCAGCTCAGGATAACAAGCTGTAGAAAACAATTTTGATAGCAGTCAGTTTACAAGAAATAATAATATCTTACCTGTGAGCACAAATCAAAGGTAAGAAACTCAGAAGTGCTTTTTTGACACACAAAAAAAAACTACTAAAAAGCTACTACAATCCTGGATAAGACAAGAAATATAAGTGATAGAAACTGATGTTTTGGTGCATCTTGCACCAATATCAAGGTTACATAATTAATGATAAAAAGCGGTTTATGAAAAGGCTAAGTTGAAGCAAATTTGCATAAAATAGTGCCAAGCTAATTACATGAATACTCCAGCACGAAGAGAATCAGACTGTACATTCAGTGCTGGTTTAAGATCTTGATTACAAAGCATTTCATTAACAAGGCAGTCAAATTTGTTTGTGCATGTCTGTTCAGCGCATCTGTCCCTATTTTTAAAGCTAAGCTTAACCCATTGGCACCCGTGCCGGCCAAAACCGGCTGTAAAAAACTCCCATGCTTCAAAACATTGCAACTTTCTCAATCGCACAAATATTGCCTTAACTGTTAGTTGTGAGCACGAAATGGAATGCCCTTTAAATTTGGATATCCAATAAATGCAAGAAACGTGGCGATTTTTACCAAATATGGCCTTTTGAGTTTGGACAAGAACGAAACTGACCGTTTTTAATGTCAAAGAGAAACGACAAAAATGCCCCTTTTTGCCTTCATGTTTTTTAAGGAAATCGTCACCGAAAAACCAAACTTCAACCATCATAACGAAACTCAGTCCTTTTTCTAGCTTAGAAATGACTTTTTTCTTCATATTCTTCTCCCGAGCGTAGATACAGCCTTTTGTTCCAGTGCATTCGGGCCTTTCCGCCATTTTCAACATCTAGACCACATTACATGCTGGGAAATGACGAGAATTTTTGACAGCACCCGTTCCTTCTCCCAATTCTTTCACATACAGCCACTCCGACCTACTGCCAAAAATTCCTGCTTGTGGTCATCTTCAGTACTCAGAAATTCCAAAATATGTGGCAGTAGGTCGAGAAATTCATCAATAGTCGAGTCCCAAAGGTACTAAGTGTTCGACTAGCCAAATTCCCAGTTCGTCGAGTAACAAGCCAAATTCAACAACAAACTACATCACCTTGCTCGATTCTTTGAGAAAGTGGACTCTTAGCTACCGTCACGCTTAATGATGCTCATCAGGCAGCCGCTAAAGATGAAAAATGGCTGTAAATTTAGCAGAAATCACAAGCAAACCGAACTGGGGCCATTGTTGTCACTTCACGGATAAAAAATAGCTACGTCAAAATGACATTTTCAGAAACCTTGAGCCTCCAGTAGCTTAGGACAGCACCACTTTTCCCTGGTAGTTCAAATAAAGAGTCATGAATTGCTATCCATCGTTTATAGGTGAAAAATCACTCCGAAAATGTAAAAACAGCCGGTAGTCAATGGGTTAAGATCTATCTTTTTCAACAAGCCTATTTTTAGACTTTTTAATTTTTTTTTATTTTTATGAATTTTGGACTTTTGCATTTTTTCGTTTTTTAGCTTTTATATTGCTATAATTATTTGTACTTTTTACTGTATAGATTATAATTTATTTGATGTTCTAAAGTGCATTTGGGCGTTAGGAAGATGCGCTATAAAAATTTCTTAATTAATTAATTAATTGATTACATTGAAGTGTGCTAAGAAATTGTACAGTCAGAGCAGCAGTGCCTTGTTAATGAACTGCCTTGTTAATGAAATGCTTCGTATTCAAGATCTTAAACCAGCACTGAATGTACAGTCTGATTCTCTTTGTGCTTAAGTATTCATGTCATAAGCTTGGCACTCTTTTATGCAAATTTGCTTCAACTTAGCCTTTTCATAAACCGCTTTTTATCATTAATTATGTAACCTTTATAATGGCGCAAGATGGACCGGTTTCTAACACTTATATTTCTTGTCTCATGTATTTCCAAATCATTTCTTATAATCCTGGAAAAAAACAAAAAAATACTAAAAAAGCTACGACAATCCTGGATAAAACTTTTGAGAAAATTGAACTTCAAAGCCTTCCTAAGTGCAAACAATAATTAACAGGGTTTAAAGTCCCCATCCCCCAATTCAACATTGTTTGGGCCTCTCTTAAAAACGTTTCCCCAACAATGGTGGCCTCCCAAATTCAACATTGAATAGGGGGTGTGGGGTGTGGGGTGTGGGTGGGGGGGGGGGGGGAGTTACCTTAGGAACATTGTTGACCTACACATACTGAATAAGGATTTTTGGACTCAGAGAATAGAGGCCTGTTTTCTCAAGTAGTTTTGCCCAAGATTGTAGGCTCTAATCCCTCTGATTATCAGAGGCTTACCTTGAGGATCTGTAACAGGTGGATGTAGATTTTCTGATCACAAGCTTGATTTACAGCATCAGTTGAATGTGCCAGTAGGTGTCTTAAGGTAGCAAGGGTGCGCTAAAGAGATTAAAAGGATAGAGAATCAAGTCTGACTCCTCAGCCACCGCAGACAAATGCCAATTTAAGTAAAGCCTTCTCCATGTATACTCAGACACTCAAGGGACAGAGCATGAGTGTTCCCTCTTTGGGGGCTGAGAGACTTAAAGTACCACAGGAGGTAGGGTGTGCGAGTCATGCTTTTTACTAGAATAAGCAATTGAGAAACGTGTAGGGTGTAGATAGGGTGAGATACAAATCGACAGAGGTGTATTATAAAATATAATGTCATGTAACTGTCATTTGAGTTCAATTTTCAAAAGATCTGTCCCCTCTAAGTGCACCTAACACCAAAATATTTTTTTTTTTGCTAAAATACATCTTTGTACCTGTTTGAAGCACATTGTGCCTTTTTTTTTTTACCAAATCTTAACTAGTTATCTTGACTTTTCAAAGGCTGTAAAAGTTACAAAAACTGGCCATCATCTGTCACATGACTGACCTAGTGAGTGGCTTGGGTCTATTCTTGATTTGATGTCACAAACTGATTTACGCTGCATTAAGTCTTTGTAAACATGCATGCAAAGCAGTTTGTGAGGTCATATCGAGAATAGACCCACACCCCTTCTACCTCGGTCGTGTACCCAATGATCCTTCCCTTTTTGTATGTTTTGAAGCCAATAAAAAAGTCAAAAAAAAAAGAAATAAAGGCAAAATGTTATTGGGACTGGTGATAAGATTTGTTTTAGCGAACAAATATTTTGGCGAGAATGAATATTATGAAAATCATATATTTGAACTGTGGATTAATGATTAAATATGTGAGTGATCATCACAGTTATTAACACTACTTAAGCAGTAGTGAAAATAAAGCCTGAAAAAAATTCAAGCTTGTACGGGATTCAAACCCACGACCTCTGCTATACTGATGCAGCACTCTACTGACTGAGCTAACAAGCCATCTGGGAGCTGGTCGTTTTGTTGGTTCCTAATATACCAGTGAGAGGTGAATATATATTAGAGCACTGCATCAGTATCACAGAGGTCGTGGGTTCAAATCCCGTGCAAGCCTGAATTTTTTTTCAGGCTTTATTTTCACTACTGCTTAAGCAGTGTTCATAACTGCGATGATCATTCACATATTTTAATATTTCGGTGTTAGGTGCACTTGAAAGGAGGCCATTTTCACCCATGGAACTTCAAAGAGGCAACCCCCTTCCACTTACTGGGAAGTGTCTGCTACTGGAGGTTACTGATCAAATTACAACCATTTTTTACCTCACAAATTTCATCATATCCTGTGTTAAGCAACTCCATGAGTGATGAAGTCAACTTTGGTGCTACATCCTGCAAGACAAAACACAACTATCCAACCACATTTCAGACTAGCAGTAGTTTTGGTAATTTGAGATAATTTTGTCATTTTTAAATTAAGGGTAAATCAAAGTGTTTGTTGCGTTAGGGTCTACAATATATCAGAACATAATATGGAACACCTTACTATGTTTTTAACATAAGAACCAGTCAGATTGTACACCAGTTTTAATTAGTGCATTATTTTTCAGAGAAATTTGAATTCTATGGCCAAATCATCTATTAAATAGATTTCTAATGCACACCTTTTAACATTCTTTGCCATTATTTAACTGTCCCATAAAAGGGTGAGACTCTGCAAAGCTGGATGGCCACCAGACTGAATTTCCTAAAATTACACCCTGTGAGTAAAATTCTCAGTTGACAATAAATCAGTCACAAATTCCATTAACTTTTGCTTGTGTAATGGCTTCAGAGTGTGTCTACGTATCCTGGGAGATCTTGAAGGAGGAGGAGGAGGAGGAGGAGGAGGAGGAGGACGAGAAGAAGAAGAAGAAGTAGAAGAAGAGGAATGGCTGAAATTCTAAAACTGTACCTTCTGATGTTGGGTTGGCTGTATGGATATGTTTGCCAGTAGTGCCAGAAGAGAAAAGATTGAACATCTCACTTTTTGATCCTTTAGGTCATGAACATGACAATCCTGTGTGAATAACAAAGAAACACAGTAATGATACTTAGTTAAGTATAAAGTGCAATGTCCACAGAGCAGAACTTTGTCAATTATATCGTACTGTCTCCTGAAATGCACTTGAACCTCTCACAAGACTAGGCTTGAAATAATGGGCAGTGAGTTTAAGGTGGCCTTCCAAGGGGTAGAAGCAACAAGTGACATCACTCCGAAAACAGGCGACAATCTTGCACTCTGTGCTCAGAGCCTCTGCTGTCACAGACACCTTTCAAGAGGCCTTATGCATCCATTGGCATGAGTAAGGATTGATATTATACAATGGATGATGTAAACCTCGCAATTTGATTGTTCTAGAGGAGTTTGCGGTTAAATTATAGATGCATAAATGACTTCATGAGCCAAAGAAAGTAAAAGCCAATGTATAAAACAAATACAGTGCAACCTCTATTAAGCGGCTACCTATTAAGCGTCCACCCTCCATTAAATGGCCACTTTCTAAAGTTCCGAATTATTTGTCACTAAAATGCTGTATTCAATACCTCTATTCAATGGCGACCTCTATTAAGTGTCCACGGCCACCAGGGTTATTATTTATTGCTTTTTTACCTCTATTAGGCGGCCAGCAAATACCTTTTCAAGCGAAATGGTGACAGGAAGGCAATTAGAATGGGATTACTGATAACAAAAAGACCTGCAATTTAATCTCCATTGTAATGATACGTCACAAGCCACGCAAAATATATACAAGTGAAAATCTTTCACATAGACAACACTTGTACTGTTTTAGAAGTACAGTACAACTTTACACTGACTGGAAATGCACCAATACAGGGCACTTGATGTTTCATTGTATGTATTTTGTCAAAAAATCACGTTGACTGCCATTTCTACCCAATTTTTATTTTTACCTCTATTAAATGGCCAACTTCTATTAGGCGGCCAGTTTTCTAAGTCCCGAGGGTGGCCGCTTAATAGAGGTCACACTGTAAATTCCATTTGTCAGTGCATGTGTACCCTGATAACTCCACAGGATGTCAAAAGTGGTAAGAACATGCAGCTTATAGCGTATTTCTTTGTTCTAATTGTGTCAATAGCAAAATGCTTGAATGTGATTGGTTCTTAACAGCCTTTATTTGTGTCTTAATTGGCTGCTTCAGGTCCAAACTGTCCGATTTGAGCTGTCCAATTACAAACACCTGTAATTGGACAGGCCAAATCGGACAGTTACCATATTTGGGTATGTTGAGCAGTAGCTGCCATGTTGTGTCAGTTGTCAATCTTCGCGCTTTGTAAAATAGCAACAATTTCCATTGGTTATTTTGTACAACATGTTTTACAATTTAGAAAGTTGATCTCTTGAGTTTCTCGCATTTTGTTATTGACACAATTAATTGGTAATCGGACTTCATGTCATACAATTCAGGGGTAATCGTGCTTGTAATTTCAAATCAGCCTTGCGCTATGCACTCGGCGGATTTGAAATCACTCGTCCGATTACTCCCTGAATTGTACTACCCTCAGTCCTATTACCGTTACTTATCACGTTTCTATGCTGTCCATGCAATATCAGAGTACATAAGTACTGACAACGGGATGTTGAGAATTTGTCACAGGTCTGTCTGGGACTCTTAGACTGAATGAAAGCATCCTCAGAGTACAAACCAGGAATTTAACACTTGTCTGCCACCACTGCTGCTCCTCTGCGATTCTGTTTCTGATGTGAGTGTCTCGTGCCATGTTAGCTAAAGCTGATAAACCGGATGAAACCAGAGACCAGTTGTCTGTAGGATCACGAGAAGTCTTTGAGCTTCCATCACAAAGCTTCAGCTGCACAGAAAGGAAGTCAAGTAATGGTTACTTCAAGTCAACATATATTTTTCACAAAATGACTGTTAAGTGCTGCTCAGTGGCTCTCATTTGAATGGCCACACTTTAGGATTTTAATCACACACTCAAAAGTTAGAACCACCTTGTGCAGCATAATGACTCTTAACACCACCACAGGAAAGTACTGCTCAGTAGATTTCATCTGAATGGTCACACTTTAGGATTTAAATCACATACTCAAAAGCTAGAACCACCTTGTACAGCATAATTAACAGCACCACAAGACCACAGATGCAAAGAAATAAATAGCCACACATTAATAAGACCAAAACTGACTCAAAAGTAAATATCATAAAAAAGGCCAGTCACCCACATCATCACTGACTGTTTTGTTCTCTTCCACATCACACAAACATGAAGCAATGACCATAGAATGTATTGTCCTTACCACAAACTTTTGAGAAATGCTTAAAAAGTCTTTGTCCACCAGATCCCTAATTTTTTCACAGAATCTGAGAGAAAAAATTTGACAAAAAAATTATGTAACTAAACCCTGTAAAACACAATAATTATGCAGTTCAGAGTACCACAAAAACAGCTTAGACAGCTTATCAGGTATAGCATTTCTTTGAAGAATTTTCTCCACTGAAAATTAGCTACCTTCCTGGTGTTTATATGTTGTGGTTCAATTTCCTTGTTTTGTACTAATTATCATAAATTACCATACACAAGAAAATAAAAATTGAACCAAGGATAAAATTGAACTACAACTTACATAATTATAAATTATCCTAACCAAATATTTTTAATAGCTGGTTCTAAAGATCACTGTTATTTCACTTAACAAGCTCCTTAGAAATGTGATGACATACCCCTGTTCCAGGGCTAAATTATTTATAGTTGACATTGCCACAACAGCCATATTGGTTCCCCTCTGTACAAGCAAGAAAAGTGCCTCTGTTACCCTACAAAATAAAAAAAAGAATGATTTAATTTATCAACGTTCCTCTCTGAGATGAAGCGATTATTTTTTTTTTTTAGCTAAGAAGCCGACACCACTCTTTCAAAGAGTTCCTCATACTCTTACAGTATGATGGAAATAATGGAAGGTGACCGGTAATTACCGATCAAATTTGTCATCCAAAAATAAAATGAAATAATAAACTTTCACAAGAAGAAACTAAAACATTAATGGCCAAGGGTTTTATGTGTGTGGAACATGGAAAAATACACAGTCAATGATGCAAATTCTGTTCCTCAAATGTACTAATATAACTGCTAGTTTTGGGGGGAGGGGGCAGTGTATTGGGTGACTGAAGGGGGGGGGAGGTCATTGTCATTTGTCCTCGAAACAAATCACCTATCAATCTGTTTTCCCTTGTTTCCATCGCTTTCTTACCACTTGACATCTCTACACATTGTGAGGCCTAATCTTCCTTTCTCTGTTTGGGAGAGTTGATGAAGGAATGACGTCACAGCAGTTCTGATGACTGGTGAGGTGGGATCTCTTAACAGACGATTAAAGCACGGAGAGTGGTCCTTTTTCAGAAATTCCTCAACATTATGATCTGAGATGAAATGACAAAAAAGGCTGTTAATTACCTCTGAACAATCAATCACTTAAGGCACCTGAACATTGGTTTTTGTTGCTTAACATGGATTTATGCCTAATTATGCTCATTTCACAAAGCTATGTTGTGGGATATCTTGTGAATTTTTTTGGTATGTTTGGGAAAAGATAACTTTAACTCAAGGATTAATTAATAGGGAAATAGAAAATACTGAAGATTTAATTAAGGTTTAAAATTGGAATTTGAAGTTCAAAATTAGCAGATGGACACCAAACAGTGCCCCACAAACCAAGACTGCTTACGACTTTTGGGGGTGTCAACTGTCTGGTGGTGTTTCAAAAGACGTTTACATTTCAATGCCTTCTTTAACCCCACCTAAAACAACTGCCTTTATTGCTTACATTGTACAAACTGTAAACTTACATTGTGTAACTGCTGAAAGGAAGATGAACTTATAACTGACCAACATTAAAAAAACAAAATTACAAAAACAAGAGCTGAACAAAAAAACAGCTGCCTGATCAAAATAATCCTGCAATTACTGACCTTCAGGCATGTTTAACTCTTTATAGTTATTTCTGAAGGTCCGTACCTTTTCTTATGATTGTATTAACTTATATAGTTTTGTAAAAAAGTAAGAAATTCAAGGTACAATAAAGATGTTGTTGTTGTTATTGTTGCCTGTGAAATACTCAACTTACAGAACAACCAGTTAATGCATTTATTTAATCACTGCAAACTTGAGCTTCTAAAACATTTTTTCATCATTGTACTGATTAAAAAGGAAGGAACATTAATCCCCACCACTTACCATTATCAGTACAAGCATCCATCAGTATTCGCACTACTTCACATACAAAGTCAATATCCTCCAACATAATGCAAACATTTGTTCCTTCCCAATATCTGCATGAAAAAAAATATCTGTGTTTCACATCCAAGGCAGTATTACATTCCAAGTCACTACCCACACATGCTGATTTTCCATTATTTTCTTAATTTTAATACAAAGAGTTTTAAATGTACATACTTCCTAAATGTTTTATTGTAATCTGTAATCTGGAAGCCTCCGTAGCATCTAAATAGTGTTTTGTTTGCACCTGCAATAAAACAATAAGTACTTTCAAGTTAGTATAGTACAAGCAAATAATAATATTAGCACTTGTAAAATTCATCAATATTCATGAGTTATGGCCAATCTATGGGGTAGTATTTGAGTCACATGTACACCTCTCTGAACCCCAAATAAATACAAATCATCAACTTTCATAAAAAGTCCTGCTCAGCTGATTAGTATGCATTAACTTTGATACAGGTATGTACCATGTATGATACATGATATGTATGTATGTATACATGATCTCTACTGATCAACATGACAAACACAATCTGTTGTTTCATTTCACAAGTAAGACTACAATCTTGGACGACACTACTTGAGAAAATAGGCCTCCTAGGGTCCAAAAATCCTTCTCCATTATGTGTGAGTCAACAATATCCTTAAAGTAACTTCCCTTCCGCCCCTCCCCCTTTTCGATGTTGAAGTTGGGAAGCCACCATTGTCAGGGAAACGGTTAGGAGACGCAGACAACATTGAATTGGGGGGAGGGGGGCTTTGAAACTCAATTGATCACTGTGTGCACATACGAAAGCTTCTAAGCTCAATTTTCTCAACAGTTTTGTCCAAGATTGTAGTTGTAATCAAAGATCAGGAATGCATTCGAGTAGTCCATTGCTGCGGTAGTCTGATGTGAAAATGCTGAAATCAATTGAAGGCCTCGGAGCATAACCATCCTATGTCGAATTTTGGTTTTTTTTTTTCGATTTTGCCTGGATTTGCCAGAATTGTTGCATGTAAACTGCAATTCGATTGAACGAAGATGTAATGCAACTTGCAAACCACTCCCATGGAAGGTTGGTTTCTTGGTGTATGTAAGAAAAAATGCATTTCTGGATTCTGGATGAATCAGTCAAAAAAATACCATACAATGTGTTTCCATCGAATTGCAGTTCACATGCAGAAATTCAGACAAATCCAAGCAAAATCAAAAAACGACTCAAAATTCGACATAGGATGGTTATGCTCCGAGGCCTTCAATTGAAGGGCTGAGAGCATAAACTGCCTATGTGTAATTTTAGGTAGTTTTTCGATTTTGCTAGGAAATGAAACAAAAATCAGTGAATAAAAATACTGGACAATGTTTTTGAATCGATTTGCTTGCAGGTCACATGCAAAAAATTTGTTTCATTTCCAAGGAAAATTGAAAAACAACCTCAAACTACACATAGGCAGTTTATGCTGATGTGATACTACTGCAGAGGTCTATCTTTTTGTTTGATTTATGTAGGATATTATCTTTACTATACTAGTAAGTAATAAATGTATTTTAGCTGAGACGTGGTTAGAGCAGGTCCACATCAGGACTTAAAGGTCGGCACACACGGAGGGACTAGTCCCCGCGACTAGTCCCGGGGACCAAGTCCCTTCGTGTGAACTACCCATTTTCATTAGAAAATCTAGTCGCAGGGACCAATTTTGGTCCCTACGAGTCTTGTCCCACGAATTCAAACCATGTTTGAATTCGTGGGACAAGTCGCAGGGACTTGTCCCCTAAAATTATGCTGTCCCTGTGTGTGAACTGTTCGTGGGACTAGTCCCTGCGACCAGTCCCTTCGTGTAAACTCTTCAGGGGACTAGTTGCAGGGACTAGTCGCAGGGACTAGTCCACTCGTGTGTGCCGACCTTAAGTCTTGCCTATTCTGTAACCTGCTCAAATAAACTATGTAAAACTATGTATATATGTATGTATGTATGCTCTCAGCCCTTCATTTATGACGTACATGTAATTCAAGATGGCGCAGAAATGGTACACGAACGACGAAAAATCTCACCACTTAGTATCACAGGGTACCCAAGATTAGGATGCGCTCTCCTGACATCAAATACAATAAAATATTCACATCCAACCTTTATGAGCATATACAGTTCGCCGTTTTAAATGCCCATAAAGATCTCCCGCTCACAATTATTTTATTTATCACATAGAGATTTGCGGGGTGATTCCTAAATCAAAATGTACACAGGGCTGTCAACCCTCTGAGTCTTCAAATATTGAGAATTGATAGGTAAGGGATGATAGATGAAGTCATAATGTACATTACATCATTTGTGCAAAAATATTCATTGACTCCGATTGATGTATATGTAATTTTTAATAATAATATGCAGGAGTGTTTTATCAAGTTTAAAACACGAGGCACAGCTGAGTGTTTTAGGATTTGATAAAACATGAATTGCAAATTTATTGAACGGCTTAAAAAGCCTTACTGTACATCTTATAAATTATCTGCCTATTCTTACACTAAAATTTAAATTTTGGGTTATTTTGGCCTCAAAAATTAGATGTAAAATTCATCTGTGTCTTTATCAAATATATTAAAGACACTAATTAAAAATTAATTTCTTTTGTGTTTCCTTCTCATGAATTATTAATAAGTTTTTTAAACAACATATTAAAAACAGTTCATATTTAGCTACTTAGATATGTCTATTTTGTTATCCATGTTAACAGTAAAATAGTTCAAACAACACAAAATATAATTTGAAATTTTATTTTTGTGAAAGTCAAGTCTCACAAGAAAGGGCAAACATCAGCAATTGGAGACCGGGAGAAACGGTCCAAAATCTGGAGTCTCCACGATTATCTGGGAAGGTTGACAGCACTGATGTACATGTAGCAGTGAAGTTACTTACTACTATCCAGAACAGCAAGTAGTTTTCTTGTTGCGTCAACATACTGAGATGTAGCAAGGCTGGTCTTTTGTAGTCGGTTAATAGAGTCCTTTATCAACTCTCCATTTTCATGTCCCACCAAGTTTACGGCCTGTAATCGATGAATACACAAACAAAAACATTACTCTTTGGCAAGTGGAAGTTGAGGTAATTGTTTCTGTCAGTGAGTTTTCCTGCTTAGGAAATGTAAATTTTCAGACAGGCTTCATTTTGATAGCAATAGACATCTTCAAAACTGATGACTAAAGAAATCAATAATCTCCACTTTTTCTCACACATGCACAGCATTCAGAGCCACTTCAAGCAAACCACAACAAGCCTGGGTCCAGTTGCTCAAAAGCCAATTAACTTAATCCAGGATTAGCATAAACTTTGGTTGCAATTTTTTACTTTTTGGTGAAAGTTTCTTTTGCTGCTTTTTGCTTTTCAAGATTGACATCATCTACTCTGAAATTTTGCAGAATATCAGCACTGAACAACATTTGTGGATAGAGAACTAAACTCCTTGGTTAAATTTTAATCTTGGATTAGGGTTAAGCAGCTTTTGAACAACCAGGTCCTGGCCTTTAGTACCTGACCTACAGAACCATAGAATCTAAAAATGTGGCACTGATAATAAAACTGCACAAAAACAGGAACTCTAGGGGCAACTGTTGGGGAAAGTCAGACAATAGTGGACAGCAGTTAGCAACTGTCTGCCTTAAAAATCACCTGACCTTAATGCCAGCCCCAGGTACTGGTGTTGTACATGTGTGGGAAAACCATTTTCAACTTCAGTTTTTTTCACTCAGCCAGTGGAAAATTGCCCTCGTCAAGGAACATTTGAGCAAAGTTTTTTTCCTTGGTAGTCACTAAAATAAAACATGATACAGGTCTACATTATCACTTTTAAAAAGGCTCCCACCTCCTTTTCATCTCGTAATCTCTTTTTTGCTGATTCTGCTTCTGCAATATAAACTGTAGATACAAAACATCAGGGGCACCCAACAAGCGAAATCAACCAAAAACTGTTTAGAAAGACGTTTTTTCAAGTACCTTTTCATGTTTGAACCCCGTTTAAAGTGATGTTTCGGTTAGCTAGAAAAATGTGATCTGTTTGGATTCTTTAGCTGAAATTTTAATTGCCCAAAACTTTTAGGGAACAAATTTTTCCTTTGAGAAAATGCTAGCTGAAATGAACTTTCCATAAACTTTCTGGGGAATTATTTTCTTTCCAAAAATGTAAGCCGACATTTTTGACTGCCAAAAACAACAATAATTTTGTTGGCAATTAATTGTTAAGACCTTTCAAAAAACCTCAGAGGCTATGATTTCCACATTGCGAATCTTTTAGGCCAAGTTTCAGTTACAAAAATCTGAGTGCACTCTTTAATCCTCGCCTAAAGCCTAAGGCGAACAACCCTCCGCCGAACAGATATCTACCGAACTCGTCGTTGGGTGCTCCTGAAGCAATACTGTCTGTTTAAAAAGGAAACAAACTGGTCCATGGTACTTCTTCCACTATTTGTTTGTGAAAATCTCATTACTGAAACTCTGACCCCATTTGGTCAAACAGTGGATAACTTTATCCAGCAGATTACGTGTAAGTTGCTATATGCACCAGATATAATGTACCGCAAGTAATGTAACTTTACCAGCTGGATGGTGATGGTGACGCATCTTTTAGATAAGGCTATCCACTCTTTGAACAGCAGGGGTATGGACAATAAAGAGACTACATGTACATCACAGGTTTACTGTCCTAGCTTGCAAACTGACCATAACCCCCCAATATTTTTAAATTGAGAAAATAAATTTTTGCACCTGTTCAAAATGCATTGCATGTTTTTAACCAAATCTTGACTTTTTATAGGCTGTGAAGATTACGAAATCTAGCCATCACCTGTCACACAGCCGAGCCAGCAAGAGGCATGGGTCTATTCCTGATTTGATGTGAGTCACAAACTGATTTGCATTGCGGTTAGTCTTTGCAAACATGCAGGCAAAGCAGTTTGTGATGTCAAATCAAGAATAGGCCCATGCCCTTTCCAACTTGGTCGTGTACCAACTGATGCTTAGTAAATGTCGTAAGTTTTGAAGCCCATAAAAAAGTCAAAAAACTGGAAATAAAGGCTAAGTGTCGTTTGAATAGGTGGAAAGTTTTCTAATTAGCAGAATAAAAATATTCTGGGTTACAGGCACTTTAACCCTTTAACTCCTAAGGGGTCTCCCTTTGATGAGTAAAATTGTCTGGTATTAGACAGAGCAAAATCAAGTCACTCTTAGGGAGGAAAGGGTTAAGCTACTAACCAGGGTGCTCTATCCTGGAATTATTCTCTGGTGATCTTAATTTTATATTCAATGTTCTTTCTTACAGCAGTCATAATAATAAATCTCCAAGGTTTTAGCCAGAAGGGTGTCCAGGGGTCCTTACCATTTACACGCAAATCCCGGAAATTCTGGTTGGAAAATGAAATGGTACACACCATTCCATTTGGAACATTTCAGAACTTATAGGCCGTCGGCTTAATCAATGCACTTTTTCTTTTATTTCTGAGCTTTCCAGTTGATACTAGTACATTTTGTGATTTGTCCATTTTGCGTTTACACAAACTGCAGCGCTGCATATTTCACCTGAAATTTCCACCCGGATGGTTTGTGTAAATGGTAAGCGCCCCAGGTGTGCTGTAGACGACACCGGCTCTTAGAAGAAATTCAAGGAAAAGGCATTTAATCTCTTATACTCCTATGGGAAAACATGCCTCCTGGATGCCTAGTTTTCAATATCTGTCTAAAAGCCAAGCCACAACAAAAGAAATTTGAAACATACATATTATATAAAAACGTAGAATCTCCTGAAAGAATCTGTTGTCAAGAAAGTCAATTTTTTAAAATAATACCTTTCAAAACCTTCTCTTGCTTTGGGGCAACTTGTATAGCACTCTTAAACACTGTAACAGCCTAACAAAAATAACCAACAAAATAAATGTGGTACAGATATTTAAAACTATCCATGGAAGCCAAGGTACAAAAATTGGTGGAAACAAAACAGTCATACCTCATCAAATTTCCCCTGAGCTTGCAAGGCTCTTGCTTTGTGAACAAAAGCTTTCACCCATTTTGTGTCAATCTGACATATCAAACAAAATCATCAATGATGTTGTTTCAATTCCAAACTCCTACATTAGCGTTCTAAAGTGAAGACGTCACATAAACTAAATTTGTGAAATTATGGGATTTGTTTGAAGATATTCAGATAGAACACGACAAAAAAAAAGACCTACTTGCCAAAACTCAGCATTTTCATACAGTTTGAGAGAGAGAAATTTATTAGCACCGTCATGTTCTGCATGATACTAGATGTTACTTACTAAATAGTTCATAATGTTTTGAACAGAGCATAACAGTGTTAATATCTCAGAGTCAGTTGGCCTTGAGATGCTGATTTTTGGCAAGTTAGCATTTTTCATCTTGCTCTTTCTGAAAATCTCAACAAATCCCATAATTTCAAAAATTCTTATATTTGTGACTTCACACTTAAGCACTCTATGACATGAATGTAGTACTTGGAAAAGATGGTTATTCTGTATTCAGAATGAATAGAATGACATTCTGTTCACTCTGCACCCAACAGCAGAATGAATGAGGTTTCACAGAGCCTAAAATTCTCCTTGATTTCTCAAGAACAGCTACTCCTCCTTGGCCTATGTTTGCAACCAAAAGCAACCACCTCATCACCAGTATTTCTCATAAGGCAGAAGACACTCATTGTTACTTGAACTACTAATCCTCTCATCCGAAACACTGTGAGAACTCCATCCCTTACGTTCCCTTACTGTTGGAGACAGAGAAACTATTTTTCCGTCTCTGATGCATATGCAGTGAGGATGATGACTTTCAAAGCAAGAGTGAAGAGATGTCTGTTTTCTTTAGATGCAGTGGCTATCCACTACAGATGGTTCTATGAGCCTGTGCGAATGTTTCTGCTAATTTGTTTTAAAAGTATGACATGTGCAGATACAATTTTTTCTGTTACACAGTTACCACTGAGGAAGAAGCAGCAGCCTTGAAACATCTGGCATTTAAAACTAATTATTCGTACATTTTCAAAAAATTTGAAAACAAACATGTTTTTCTGAAAACAAAGCATGCAACAGCAAAAAATACAGGGCAATGTTCTTTGACAAAAATGGAGTCCATGTGCCAAAATTCAGCCAATTCTGGGCAATTTGAAATTTCAAGGCTAAATTGTCACATATGATTGCTTTGCTTTCAACCCTTCATTTACAGAAGGAAGTTAACAGGCAGTTGTAGTTATGGTACAGTAACTGTAACCTGCCTTTAGTGCCAGGTTGCAATCCTTGATCGCTGAATCAAAGTCCTCAAGTTTGATGTACGCCTGAGGTTAAAAATTAAAAAAAAAAAATTAAAGAACGTTACTTTAAAGATTATTTTGCACATACCCAATGAAGAAGTGAAAAATCATTGTAGCAAAAATCTACAACTGCATGATGATAACAGCTTTCCTTGATTTCTACATTGATTTCTACTCTTACTGCTGGTCACAATCACACAACAAAACATCCCACTGGTACAAACAGAAGACTGCTTTGGAAACAGCATCAGCATCAGATTTTCGCCGGTTGCCAGCTTTTAATGAAACCCCTGAGCTATCATCACGACTTACATTTTAAGCGCTTTTTACCTGAGCCCGGTTTGTATAAAGAACAGGATTGGAACTGAATTTGTTAATTGCCATGGTGTAGTTGCTGATGGCCTCTGTAAACTTCCCTTCTTTGAAAGCGTCATTTCCTTTCACTTTCAACTTTCCAGCCTCTGCTTCATTTCTCTTTTTTATTTTAGCTCTCTCCTTGGCATCTTCTTCAACTGCCTTCATAAATTGTTCTGTTAAAATTAAAAAGCAAAGAATTAAATCTTATTTTTTTTTATTCCAGTGGGAAGGGGTAATTAGATAGGATGCAAAAAAAAATTGCAGAATTATGCAGCATCTTCAGTACAGATTATGGATGCAAAAGATGACAGTTAATATTTTATGGTATGGTTTTTTTTTAGTGCAAATAGTTACTTTCCTGTTATTTCCAATGTTTGAGGTATAAAGTAGCACTTAAATCATGCATGACAGGCATTTTTTACGTGTTTTTCTGTAATTTTCAAGGGTTTGAGGTCAAGTCAATTTAGTTATTCCAAATAAGGGGTTACCACAGAAATTTCACTGGTCCACAACATCGAAGACTCTATCTTTCATGTCACGCTTGTCACGCTGGCTGTCGTTTATTTGTAAACGATCAGTCAGCTACAACTTGGTAGGTATTTCATTTATAAGCGTGTTTTTTGAACCATTTTCCACCTGTCTGGCATCATAAAGCTGGGTTGGTAGGCAGAGGCAATCCTCTGGAAGAAGACAGAGGTGAGAAGCAATTTCACACCAAGTGAGCTACTGAAAGGTTTCGATCGAGTCATGGTGATTCACGAAGTGAAGTTGTGTACCAAGCCGATCTGTGAGTAGCTTCTGGGACCTCGCATGGCAATTTTGACGAGAACACTTTTTGACATGTAAATAATGCAATTGCTGCAATAGAGTGCTAAAGTATGAAGTCACAAATAATTATAAGAATTTTTGAAATTATGGGATTTGTTGAGATGTTCAGAAAGAGCAAGATAAAAAATGCTAACCTGCCAAAAATCAGCAATTCGAGGGAAATTAGCACCGTTACGCTCTTCTGACTCCATGTAAATCCTTCTAAATTTCACTCCGTTCCTAACGTTATGAACCGAGTCAAATTTAGAAGGATTTGTATGGAGTCCGCAGAGCATAATCTTATGGTGCTAATATCTCGCTCTCAAACTGTAAGAAAATGCTGATATTTGGAAAGTAGGTCTTTTTTTATCGTTTTCTTTCGTAACATCTGAACAATCCCCATAATTTTACAAATTCAGTTTTTGTGGCATCATCACTTTAGTGCTCTATATTTTGCCAGCAGGACCAGCTGGCTCGACACTTATAAACTGAAATGGAAATTGGCGGACTAACACGCAGCAGTTATCCAAGAATATTCCAGAATTCCTTTGGGTCACAAAGCCAACATGTCATACCAGTGAGAGCAACTGAAATCAAATAGCACTACCCAGGTCGGGCTAAGGAAGTGAGCGGGCAAATTGGAACAGATTGCAAGAAGCTGAGTCGAAGTTTACTGCCAATGTGGACTTTTAGCTTGAAGAGCTTGAAAACTTCAGAACAAAGTTGCTTATATTTGGTGCTGTTCTAGAGCGATTTTTGGTTTTGCAACAGAATAAACAGTCATATTCAAGGAAAATCTGGACTTTCAGTAGGTTTACAGGGTGATAAAGTCTCAGAAACTCAGTATTTGGCAATAATAATCGCTCATTTCAAACATAGTCTGGGATTTGGAAAAGTTACAGGTTTTCAAAGCACTGGTCTTCAATGACCGAAAATTGCAGAGCCCATCGTGAATGAGTTAAGGGGGAAGCCTGGGTGAATTGAGAATGAAAGATAGAAAGGTAGAAATGAATACACAGATAATCCATTTAGTCTGCTAACAGGAACAGGGGCACCTTGTTGTGGTGACAGACTCTCCAGTCTTTGTCTACTAATTATTCACTTTAAATTTTAATTTCAAGCCCCTTCACATCCAATATTTTCCATAATTTTCCACATCCCTCACCCACTTTTATTCCTTCAAAACAATCCACAAACCTACATAAAAATCTCAAACATGGACTGTTTTGATTAAAAGAAATCTGGGTGAGATTTATAAGAAAATGTGATGAAATATAGGGAAAACAAGGCATTTAAACAGACTACCCCCTTTATTAAAGACTACGTCCTTTGAGGCCACTATTGCATTTTAATCATCACATAATGTTAGGAGCCCATCTGAAATTGGTTATACAGTGTATGTGTTATTAAAGAAATCAATACCACATTGAAAATATTAAGTAACATACCTGCACAAACTTCACCTGCATCTCGCTAGGTTACAAAAAGGGAAAAAACAACAGGAAACATAAGCATACCTGGATTGAGGTCTATTTTCATATTGATCAAACAAAATGTAGTTTATGATGTCAATGGTACAAGGGATATTTCATGGGACGAGATTGACTGACGTAATATACTTTGTAAGCTCTGCTTTAGTTTCATCAAGGCAAAGTGGTAAAGTGCTTTTTATTCGAGGGGTGCAGGGATTCACAACGGTGTTCATTTATAAAATATCAATGGTGTATTGCTGGTAAATTTAGATTAATCCATGAAAAGGTCACAGGTGTGAAGATGTTTGCAGATGGCACTTTCTTTGTCAAGAAGAGTGTCTTTAAATGAAAAGAGCTCTGTACGTTACATGTAGTTCAAAACTCTGTTTCATTAAGAATACCATAGACAGAATGCCAACAGTTAAGTAGATCCAATGTTGAGAATGAATATGTGAAAATAATATTTTTTGAACTGTGGATTAAAGAATGAATATGTGAATGATCATCACAGTTATGAACCAATATTGCAGAGGTCGTGCGTTCAACTCCAATACAAACCAGATTTTTTTCAGGCTTTATTTTCACTGCTGCTTAAGTGGTGTTCATAACTGCAATGATCATTCACATATTCAGATCCAATGTTGTTCAAAAATTCAGTTGTTCCGGTTACAGCTCCACTTATGTTGGAGAAAGTAAATGCCATCTACAAACATCTTCACACCTTTTCATTCACATCAGACATCTTTAGCTTAACTTACAGACTTTATAATGGCCTGTCTGCTTTAAATAATAATTATTGCTATTTACTAGCCATATAATTATTACATAGCTAATTGTAACAGTGGCTGACAACTCTAAGAAGGCCTGTTTTGAAATTTTGCTGCTTGTCTTGAGACTATAGAAAATGTTCAAAAAACACAAAATAATTCTGGCACAGCAGGAAAAAAAATTGGGAAATTTTAAATCCTCGCATCAACATCACCAAGAAAATTAGGAGGAGACTCCAAATTTCCAGGAGAACTTAAATAAATTTCATGTAAGTATTGAGCACTCATCACTTGAATCTTAGAGTTATCATCCCCTAATAAATGGGATTACCCACATTGGAGTGCATGTTATCTCACCATTTCATTAAGAGCAGTAGAAGGATCTAGCCTTCTTTTTCCTCCACTTTTAGAAATGACTGTTCTGTCAGCCTTGGTTTTAACCGGCCTGCATTCATCATCAGAATCATCGGCATTTTCAGCTCTGTGTCGTTTCAGAAACTCATCTGCTGCACTGAGTGCTTTATTTTGCCTTTCCAGGTCACCGCATGTCAGATCTTTCATAATAGAGTCTAAAATATATGAAGCATTTAATTAATATTTAACAATTAGCTTATGAACTTAAGATTTCTATCTAGTGATAGCTGATGAGGGCGCAGCACAAATCAGCTATCACACATAGAAATCAAGAGAGATTGATCTAATTGTTTTAGTATAAATCTACTAGTCATTCAAAACTAAACAAGGAAATTATCTAAATCCTCCTTGCAGACCCTTTGAAAATGCAAAGAAGAGGCTGCCATTTTGTTGACAAATGCTAGTCACTATCTATCACAGAATAGATAGCAAGTAGCATAGCCAATCTGAGAACGGCATTCCTGATAGAACGCTGGTAGATTTATACTAATATTTAATAGATCAGGGGTGGGTTGCTCAAAGCAGGGTTAGCGCAAACCATTGGTTAAGATGTATTAAAACCTATAGGTTGTCATGGTATTTAACACAGATTAGCGCTAACCATGCTTCAAGCAACTGGGCCCAGAGGTTCTTGATTACATGATATCAGGGGTTTCATTAGTATTTTCACTCAAATTATTAAAAACAATTTACTCATCAGGTTGCCGCCTACTTTATTGAAAACCCTGTGATATTATTGTTGCAGTGGTCAACAGAATCCAACTTGTAACCCGTTCATCAAGACAGATTTACTTTCGTTTTGGAAGCCCACGAAAGCTTAGATTCGGCCTGACGCAGCTTGTGTCAGACATACAGTAAGCTGAAACAACTCAAATTAGAGTCAAATCAAACTGTAAGCGTATGCTTTATAATATACTTGTATTGAGGACCAAGCCAAACTGTCAGCTTACTCGCGGATGAAATATGCCGTTGTGCCTTATAAATTACGTTAGCTGGCTTCAAGGCAACAGATTATGGCTGCTGTTGATTCTCTAAAGTTACAGAGTAAATTGACAAATAACGCTGGCATTTTCACAACAAAAGGCTTACATTAGCAACTGGAGCCTGCCATGAAACAACCTCGATCGGCAGCTGATAACAACACAATAAATAAAAGCTTCAAATGATTCAATCGTTATTAAATTACAGCTCTCGCAGTGCCTGTTTCTGCAATGTGGAAATTAGGCGCTTATGCGTAGCTTCACTCACCGATTTCGTCGACTTTCCCCAGAAATTTCTGGAGCTCTTCCTCTTTGCCCGTGGTTTCGTCCATGTTTTTGACGTGACGGGACTACACGATAATCAATCGACTTAAGCAAAACAATCGTTTGCAGTTCGAGAACTTCGGAAGATCTTCGGGAAATGATCGAGGTGCCGAAGGTCATCCTAGTACTTCTTGTTTTGGTTTTCGCTCGCAGCACTGAAAGGAGCAGAAACTTTACGTGTTTTTATTTGTTTAATTAGGAATTTTCTCAACTGTTTTCACAAATGACTGAGGCAGAAGAGGGAAGCACTCAGGAACAAGATTTCCCTTAATGCGCTTCGTGTTGGAGACGTGAGAAAGGGTTGGCGAGGCAAAGTTTTGACGGCATTTCTCCAGACATTGAATGCGCACATATTTGTAAAATGGCCACGAATGCCAGCCACTGTATAGTTCCCAGTTTACAGTCTCGTCAGCTGGGAATCCTATCGCCGAAGAATTTCCCCAGAGAGACCTCAGGTTCTTGTGGACTTGTGAAACGACTAACTCTGCACGACAAACTAGAACACCATGATGGCTGTGTGAACACGCTGCATTTCAATATGTCGGGGGAGCTACTGGCTTCTGGAAGTGACGACCTAGATATTGTAATATGGGACTGGGCCAAAGGAAAGAAAAAAATTGCTTATGAAAGTGGCCACTCAAGCAATGTTTTTCAGGTAAAAGACCTCATAAAAGAAACATGAAAGGCTGTGAGTGGTTTATCGACATTTTACTTTTTCCAGTTGTAGTAAATAATTACACAGCTTGCTGAGCTAAGCCAATTTCTCTGTTTTTGACTGTTTCTGCAGGCGAAGTTCATGCCGTATACTGGTGATAGCACAATAGTTAGTTGTGCCAGAGATGGAAAGGTAAACACAATAATAATAGTACACTTGACAAAACCTCTGGTTGAAGAGCTACGTCACATGAAAACATTTGAAATCATAAGTTATGTCAGTTGATCTAAGATCAATGACAACCATCACTTTGTTTAACTTTTCACTTGCCTTAATTAATGTTTGCATCTCCCCACTGAATTAGCTTTGAGTTAAACAGTGAACATCTAAAGTGAAACAGTGAGTAACATACACCAAGGAATTTACGTAAAACACCCAGGTTTTTTGTTTGTTTTTTTAATTTCATTATCTTACTCAGCTGAACGAACATGTGGAACTGGGAAAACACATTGTTCCTCTGAATAAACATGTGAAATTTGCAAGGAGTTACAGGTCTTCATGGCTATGTATTGTACATGAGTGGCCTCATCCTGGTGCAAGTTTTATCCTGGGATGAGTTTTATCTCGCTGTCTCAGCTCATTATTTGACTTTTAGTGTTCACATGAACCCAGGGTGAAACATGCTCGCACTGGGATGACTGGCAATTTTTCTGGGGTAATATTAAAGTGTCCATAAACTATTTTCTGAATTTTGAAATTCCTATATTTTTGCGATACTCCTCCGCTGCTGATTAAGAAGGCCGACGGGCTCACAACTGACATAGGTTAAGGAACACAGAATCTTGAGCATACTTATTCCCTTCTCTGGATTAGGAGGGTTGCTTCATCTCGCCGTAACACATCTTTCAGGTAATTTGTGGAGGTAAAGGTGATGCTCACAGCACTGAAATCTCACCTTGTTTACTTGAAGTCAAAACCATGTGCTCCTAATCTACGTCACAGCACTGTTGAGACCGAGAAGAATTGAGAAAAGCCTAAGGTGAATTGTGAGCAGAAATGACGGCAAATTTGAATGTTTTCTAGTTTCATTTTTGGAATGTGTTTTGGGAAAATCACTTTTACTTTTCCACAAAATGTCTTTGTGAGATGTGTAGATTCAGGTGAGAAAGTAAGATATAATGGGTTGTAGGCACTTATACTGTCTTTGGGCACCCTGGGATGAAACCACTTGTGTAAACAAAAACAAGAAAATTCAACCCAGGGCAAACTCATCCCTGCAGCTTCAATGTAAACAAAGCCTGAGTGCATAACAGAATTATTAAGGAAAAAATACCTGTTTCACTCATGACGGGGGAAGATGTGTTCGGATTATGTTACCGTATAAAACACAACAAATACGCCATGCTGTTACCTCTTGGAAGAACAATATCCAGGAACCTTTTATTGTATCATATATGTAAATTGTACAGGCATCCCACTGCATATAATTAGATCATCCTAACAATACCAAGAAAAGGGAAGGGAGAGAGGAAAGGATGGCATCTCACCTGTTAGAGTGCAAGTACATGTATTCTACTGCAAGGCCTGAGAAACTCAAGGTCTCCTTTTGCATATGTATTTTTATGTTATTGTTTGTCAAAACAAATCTTAACCCCACCCTGCTAAACAGAAGAAGTCCAAGGTTTATGTGTATATTTCACATTAAGCTGCCATGAATTTAAGAGTGTTTCCCTGCCTGTTGTCTTCTTTCAAACTCTAACTATAGCTGACCATCTTCACTGTACACTGTATGTAGTACAAGTTGCCAGCTATAATGGCAATAGAACATTTTAGCTTGTAGATTTTGTTTTCCCAGTGTAGACCACGTGATCTTCCAAAGGGGGTTTTCCTTTTGTCTTTTCATAAATTATGCGTACATATTAACGTGAATAAGGCGAAATTCAAAGAAACAGTTCTCTAGGGTAACATCACATGGTCTACATTGGGAAAACAAATTCTACAAGCTAAAAAGGTCTATTTTCCTGATCCTAGTGATACCCCTAAATCCTGTCTCATCCATACTCTTAGGGTTCTCCTTTTTGGCTGGTGACCAGCAATTTTCACTGCCTGTAAACGTCCTGGTCGCCAGCAGGTGGGCGTCAAAGAATCGCTGTTGTTCAGTAATAATTTTAGCTGGCACAACCCCTAAACTCTGCCTGCTTAGCTCAAGTCGGCTGCAACTTCTTTGAAAAGGAAAACCCTGTACTCTTGATCAAGATGTTGAGATATCCAGTCTTTGAAATAGTTCTTCACTTGCACAACTTTGTCTTAAATTAAATCTGTGTTTTTGTTTAAGGTTCGTGTCGGGTTTCTCCACTCCTCATCTGGTGATGGCTGTAAGAACACCAAGTGTCTTGCTCAACACAAAGGTGCAGCTCACAAGGTATGTGTATGTATTGTGTTGGCCTGCAAATTATCCATTTCCTCCACTCTATGAAAGCTTACTGGAATTTCTGAAAGGAAGTGGGAGCTGAAAATGCAAGGTATGAAAGGAAAGTTGTGATGCCAAATTGGCAACATTGTTTGTTTCAAAGCTTCACTACACCATCTGTAAACCAGTAGTGTAAATCACAGCATGCTATGCCACAAACAAATTCTCCTTTAATTCAGGCTCTAAACATTCTGTTCCACCTTCAGAGCAAAATAATTGAAGGGGTGTGCAGAAAAAACAAGTGACTGTTGATGTAACATCAAATTCTCCTTGTGTTTTACAAGGGAATACAAGGCAATTTGGGAGGAGAATCTAGCAATGTATCTTAAGTTACTAAGGGCTTTTTGTCCAGGCACTCCTTCAATCAGAGCTTCAAGGGAAAGCTCACTCTTTCCTTAGACCCTCTTAGATATAATTGGGTTGGCAAATCGTTCTCACGAGTGACTGTATTTTTAATCTTCAGCTTTGTATAGAGCCTGGTTCACCATGTGAGTTTCTTACCTGTGGAGAGGATGGGGTGATCTTTCATGCTGATCTGAGAGAAGAGAAAGCACACAAGTAAGAGTCTGATGCTGTTCATTACATTTCAGTGTAGTTATGATGTAATGCATGTTTTGTGACCTGAGATAATAGGGAGCTTGAGCAACGAGAATAGGAATGGCAAAGAGAACGCCACAAAACAATTGGTTTAATGAGTGTTTTACATTTTCATACAATCTTTATTGTCCTCTGCAAAAGAACAAGTTGAATGTGAAATGATCAAATTTTATGCATTCTTGAGAATGTGAGCCCATGATGGCAAAATTTCTTTCTTTTTCCTGACTTCGATACCATTCATAGTAATTTCATGGTCCCCAGAGAATTCGCTAGCATTTTCCAAGTTAGACAAATTTGGAATGATTGCAAAAGAATTACAAATGACAATATTATTTCATTGCTGTTGCCGTCGTCGTTCCTTAAACTCCCTATTTTCTCTAGTGACCTATTCTTATGTTGTGTTCTTTTTATCAGAGGATGAATTTCTATTTTCATGATTGTGATAAAATGAGTTAAACGAGTTAGTAATAAGTTATTTACTCAGCTTGTGCACCTTATCACTTTATAACCTGCAAACATGAAGAATTAGTCGACTTAGCACTATATAAATGCTTATTATTATTATTATTATTATTATTATTATTATTATTCATTCTCTTTTAACTCAGTTTCTTCTCCTTAGGCTTTTTTGTTGCCGTGTTGAGGAACACAGAAGAGTGCCATTGTACACAATTTTTATCAATCCTTTGAATATCTATGAGTTTGCAGTAGGTGGAAGAGACCAGTTTGCAAGGTAAGGAAAAGAAGTTGTTAAACCCATCCCGAGGCATCACTTATGGTACTTCTACAAACCAAATTTCACTTTCTCGGCTTAGCCTTCAGGACTTCTTTCTGTGCCTTACATCCATGATTGGTAAGACCTTGTCTAAGTTTCCATATTGCAAAATGTCTTGGAGACCAAGTATTTCCACTCTTCCCTTGATGAGGTGCTAGTCCATCATGGGATAGCCACCATAACAGACTAGGAGTATTACTACTCTAATCTGGATGAGCTGCAACTCCTTTGCCGTACACCTAGCATAAGTTACCTGGGGTATTGCCATTCCCCTCTCAACGGATCAGGTGCTAGTCCATAATTTTTACGTACAGATCGATAAAACGTATGGCCACCCACACCAACAGTATCCATGAAAATATTCTAAGTCCCACTAATGAGATGCAATACTCGAAGCGTATGCCACACTTTACGGATTGACTGCTATGTTTACGCTCCTGTACGGATCAACACAGCGCTTATACGGATCAATACAGTGCGTGTGTATTGGACAACCCTCTTACTATTAACAGTAACTTCCACTGGATTGTATGATTAGCATCAGAGGTTTGCCAGTATCAAGTAACTAAGAGTGCATCTATCACCTCTCTATTATTGACTTGTTCTGTTAAATGTTATATATTACTTTGCAGAATTTATGACCGGAGAAAGTTGCCAGAGGTATCAATAAATTACCAACACATTCACTGTAGTCTTTCAATTTGTTAAATTATATAATAATTATGATGCAGTATCACTGATGATGAATGACTGTATTTCTTTTGAAACAGGATAGTAAAGCTGATGTTGAACCAGTGAAAAAATACTGTCCACATCACTTGGTATGTCCCAAGATAATGGAGAAATGTTTTTGCGGGAAGAGGGAGAGAAGGGTTATTGGGTATTTGAAATGAATTTCACTTGAAAATTATAGTTCAAAAAAGAAATTAACACAGCAGAGGGTAAAATTTCCAAATGAAAATAGACGAAAATGAAGGTGGTAGTTTCTTACATTAGGTGATACATCAAGCCCATTTTGGGTAATACAGTAGCTGGTTTTTTTATTTTTTTCTTATTCAAACGTGTTATGATTGTTTCCTCTTTAGATGGAAAGCAATGATCTTTTTGCAAACATCACTTGTCTAGTTTACTCTTATGATGGAACAGGTAAGCTGTGTTATTACCAACAAGGTTGTTATTTGGGGAATGTGACATCTGCAGCATTTTCTGGAAGTATGTGTTTAATCAGCCACTCATTTTTCATGTATATGTTGTAGGTCAAAATGATTTTAACCTACTGTAGGTTGAAAATTATGAAATTCCTCTGTCTCCTAATCCAAACAACATATATTCTAGCTTCATGATATTCCTGTCATTGCACTTTAGAATTTTTTCATTTTTTTCTTTGTATTTTTTAACAGAACTACTTGTAAGTTATAACGATGAAAACATCTACCTTTTTGACTCTTACTCAAGGTAGGTGGCTGTATTTTTTAAGGGTCTACAGGATTAATTTCAGACCTTGATCAAAGGATCCTATGAGCAGAGGATGAATTGCAATATATCTATAATATAATTATTACAGGACGAAAGATTCTAATGACTTAACTAAAATGAAAGCCTTTTCCAATGTACAGTAATTTGATCACATTAGACTTTTAGACATTAGACATTTTTCCTTGTGGAAAAATGCCTGTTTGCTGGGCAACCATGATAATTCCCATGTATCAAGTTTCATTGCAAGAAAACAACATGGAAGCAGAATGAAAAATATTACCAAGGTTGTTTAAAGGGAAAATATTGTGGACTTAAACCTTTGAGTTCTTTGCAATAGAAGTGGTGAAATGAAGTTTTATGTCAACATTTATCATAGGCAAAATTGGACAGCTGTTCATAACTTTTCTTTTAACTTTTAAATTTTTTTTAGATTCTCAATGTCCTCTTTTGTGGCTGTTGAGTATACTAGGGGTTATTTCTTTCCCATCTCAAACCCTGGAAGAAAAGAACTTATCATTTTCTTGTGAGCGTGAAACCCATGGACACTCTTACAACAAATATTTGACACTAAATTCAGGGGTTTCAATAAAATTTGAAGTAGGCAGTGAGTTGGAGTAGAGTAGGCGACGGTATTAAAGGAAAACTAAAGAATCGTTCTTTAGTTACTTCAATATAGGGAAACAGTAGCCGACGTCTCTGATTGAAGTAGCCAATGCTATTCATTGGATGTCGGTGCTTATTGAAACCACTGAAATTGTAGGCAACAGTTACAAGATTTCAAATTTTGTTTTAAAACATGGATATAAGTACATTAAAGTATACAAAAAAAATGGATATTAATTGTCATGCAGTATTTTTGTGTAATGGTTGCCCTAATGTTCAACACAAAGGATTTTCTGCTTCATTTGCTTCCTAACAATAGCTGTAACCATTACATGTCATCAAATCCAAAATGAAAATAGGCGATAATGATAACAATTTTTTTGTACACTTACAGTGAATGTTATACCCACGTTTCAAAACAAAATTTGCAAGCTACTAATTATTTCCAGCAATTAAGCGTGAATTTATTGTAAAGGCCTTGGCAAACAAGGACACATTGTTGCTCATGATGTTTCTTGGGTGCGCAAACAAGCAGAACACAAAACAAAATATTGTGTTTCCATGCTGCGCCAACTGGGGAACATTTATTGCAGACACAAAGTGTTTCTGGTAAAAATCAGAAACATTGACCTTGTTACTGACCTTGAAATTGTCTCTTATCAATCATCATAAGCACATTCTTGAATAGAAAGAGAACAGTGTGATTCGTGTGACCTTAATTTTTTTTCCATAGCTCTGAAGCAGAGTTCATTAAAACTTACAAAGGCCACAGAAACAATGCAACAGGTATGAGTTTACTGAAAACATATTTAGTACTGTACTGAATTCATTTACTGGGCTGATTTCACTGATGAAGGAATGGAAGTCTCATCTGATATTTAGCCTCTCTTTTGCTGCCTGAAGAAAGCTCTTCGTTGTAACAACAGTTGTATGAGTTTACTGAGTTAACAAGTTGGCTTATTCAGTGTGCAGAGACCTTTATCGGTAGTTCTCTTGGTGGTGCAAATTATGATAATTTATTTATTATTTTGTCTGACTCTGGAGGCATGATGAATATACAATGTGAATGCATTATTATATAATTGATTTTTCATAATGTATTAGCAATGATAGAAAAATCAGCACACATGACAAGGTAACCTTCTGTGGATAAGGTAATATAGGAAAGGTGAACATACTGAAATCCAGAATGGTGATATTTAAGATTTCCAGTCAACATGCTTAGTCACTGGTGCCTTATGAGTTCAAGCTTCAAAGACACAAAGAAATATCTATTTGCTTTAACCAGACCCCAGTAATTCAAAGAGAAGATAATAATTATTATCCAGCAGGTAGTCATGTATTAGTTGCAATACATTTTATCTACTGGATAGTGATATATTATAAACGGGATAAAGCTATGTGCTTTTTGATTAACTGGGGCCAAAACTATGTTCTTGTGGATGTATAGTAATGAGTTGCTAACTTTTTAATTTCTGTTCTTTTTTTTTTTCAGTAAAGGGTGTCAACTTTTATGGTCCGCAAAGTGAGTTTGTAGTGAGTGGAAGTGACTGTGGTCATGTCTTCTTGTGGGATAAACAGACCCAGGAGGTGGTACAGTTCCTTGAAGGAGATAGCACTGGGGTGGTAAGTGGCCTTTAGACAAAAAGTTCTGGAACTTAAAAATATCCTTGGTGTACACTGTAACTGGTTGTGCCTATATGAGTAACCATGCTGCACCTAATATTTTTGAGACAAAATTCTTTGGAGCCATAACCACTCCATTCTTCCTCATAACATTGAAATTTCTCTAAGGATAGGCACTACTGGGGTATCGATTGTCTTAGAAGTACGGTGGAGTAGGACACTGAGAAGCAGAGTGGGATATCTACTGTAATTATAAACTGCTGAATCTTTTCCCAAGCCACAATTTATGAACTCCATGACAACATCCTTCAAATATTGTAAAATTTATGTTTCAAATTTCGTTTTAATGAATGAGTTGAGATCATTCTAGATTTCAAATTAGGGTTGCGTTCCTTTTATGGCGATCCAGTTTTGGATCTAGCAAATCCAGATTGTTTCAATTTTTGTTTTAGCTGGAACAAAAATCTAAAAAGAGATTAAGCAACAATGTCAAGAGGCCTGGGAACCACTATTTATTTAATTTTTTTTTTCCAAAACAAAGATGGCGGGCCATGTTTGTGCCGAGCTGACAGACCACGTGATATAATGTAAGATTGCTTTCGGCATAAATGGAATGGGAAATCTAATTTTCAATCAGAAATTCTGGGATTAGATTGGTTAAAAGGAACACTACCCAATACTTGCCCTGTGGCCAGTCACCAACTTTGTTCCATCTTAAATGAGACTGAGCAGACTTGGAGAAAGTACCACCTAGCAGAGAATGAAGCGAATAGGATGACTTACTAATAAATTAAGAAACAGTTTTATTAGTGGGATCAATCTCTGCGTCAAAATTTTGTTACTTGTTGTGGCTGTTTGTTGTACCAGGTGAACTGTCTAGAGCCCCACCCCAATGCACCTGTTCTGGCTACAAGTGGTCTTGATCATGATATCAAGTTGTGGGTCCCAACTGCTGGAGAACCGACATCATTAGATGGGCTCAAAAATGTAAGTAGCATAAGCATTTGCTTACCTCCTTAGGTAGTTAGGTGGGAGTTATGAGGCCTTCCAAGGGGTGGTCTGGTGTCACTTTGTCGCTCGTTTATGACTCTGTCTGTTGCTTGCTTCATTAGGGACAAATGTTGCTGTTGCAAAAAAACAAAGCGAAATGGAAAATGAATGTTTTCTGCCAATTTCTGTTGGCTGTCGGTGTTTTGGGAGAAGATTGTCACCTGTTTTCGGAGCCATGTCACTTGTCGCTTCTACCCCTTGGAAGGCCTCAGTAACAGACTCTGGCTGCACCAAAGGGAAGCAGTTCAAGGCTGACTAGTTAATTCATATTCACCATTGATCGTAGTGGTGAGAGCATTCGCATTCGCCTTCCACCAATGTGGCCCGGGTTCGATTCCCGGACTCGACGTCATATGTGAGTCGAGTTTGTTGTTGGTTCTCTTCTCTGCTCCGAGAGGTTTTTCTCCGGGTTCTCCGGTTTTCCACTCTCCACAAAAACCAACATTTCCAAATTCCAATTTCATCTGCTTGTAAAACGCATTTGATCATATACACATGGAAAATGCGCTATATAAGTTCTAAATTATTATTATTAACTTTAAATAGAAATTGAAGAAGACTAGTGCAAAATAACGTTGCTATCATCATATCATCAAGTGATTTGGGAAAAGAAATTGCATGGCATTTGATCATGAGCATCTGCTTGGAATTTCAAATACCCATTTCTCTTTATTTCCATTCTTGAAATCCTATGTATTGTTTAATAAAGGAGCAGGAGTGTTTTATCAAGTTTAAAACACGAGGCGCAGCTGAGTGTTTTTGGACTTGATAAAACACGAATTGTGAATTTATTGAACAGCTTAAAAAACTTTACTGTACATCTATCCATTCTTAGACTAAAATTTAGATTTTGGGTTATTTTGGCCAAGAAAACCGGATGTAAAATTTAGCCGAGTCTTTATCATTAAAAATTAATTTCTTTTGTATTTCCTTCATGAATATTGTTAACAAGCTTTTTAAAAAGCTTTTAAGAGGTTACCATATCTCCTGGATGGAGGTGACTCTGTATCTGAGGTTTGGCAGTTTCTACAGACTAGAAGACTTTTTTTAGAGTATAACTTAATCAATGGCCTTTGAAAAGAAGTTTGACTGTACATGTATTTCTTCAGGTGATCAAAGATAATGACCGTGACCGGGAAGAAGAAAGACTGCGGCCTCATGACCCAATCAGTGAACACCTTCTCTGGCTTATGATGCACCACATTAGGAGACGCCAGGTATTATTACCCTTCTTCTTTTCAGCAAGCTGGGGAGTTATCCAAAATCCACTGGGAAAGGGGGGGAGGTACTTCCCCACCCTATTCCAGACCTGACCAAAACTTTGATACCCTATTTCAGACCTATTTCATGTACACAGTTGGCGTAAACATAATTAAAATGCAAAAAAGAAGGGCTTTTGTTGATGATCTTATCGCCTAATGATGAAGAAGTAGCTTTATCTGAAAGACATACCCAATTCAAAACTAGAGTGCACAAACCAAACCCTATTTCAGACCAAAATGGTCAAAATCAATACCCTATTTCAGACCAAAACGGCTAAAAACCATACCCTTTGGGGCCACACATACCTATATAGCCAATAGAAGGGAGTACCCCCCCCCCCCCGGTCCAAAATGTCAAGCTGTTATAAATTCTAAACCTCACAGCAGTTGTGGAAGAGAAACACTATGTTAGGGATATTTTTGAGTGCAAGAAACCTTATGGTATTTTGGTATGTGCAGAGGAGAGCACCTCCTGATTGCTTTTTCCTCAGGTAATCAAATGTAGAAGTAGAACTCCAATGAAAGCCTCTCCTTGCTCCTCAGTTTGTGCAGAAGTTAACGTTATTGTTATGGCCTTTGCAGTTGAAAGGTGTTCTGCAGAAGGTCGTATATCGCTTTTTTGCCTTAAATCCAAAATCTCTCTAAACTTGTTGTATTTTGGCATAACTGGAAATGGTGTCAGAAATGAAGTCCTGCACTTATTTTGCGATTAGAAAGCTAGGATCGAAAGGATGAGCTTATGACTTTTCCCAAGAACTCGAGAGACAAAAACAAAAGGTGTGAATGATATATGAAATGAATCATATATGAACTGTGGAAATGAAATCAAATGAAGAATGATCCTCGCAGTTATGAACGCAATTTAAGCAATTGGGGAGCACCCACTGACGTTGGGAGAACCAACCCACTGACGTTGGGAGCACCCACAATT
Organism: Pachyseris speciosa; assembly: GCA_016490735.1. Lineage (NCBI taxonomy): Eukaryota > Metazoa > Cnidaria > Anthozoa > Scleractinia > Pachyseridae > Pachyseris > Pachyseris speciosa. The sequence goes on from JAEMWC010000393.1 coordinate 652,245, forward strand.
GACCTGCTTCCAACGTCAGTGGCTTCATAGCTCAGTTGGTTAGAGCATCGCACCGGTAATCGCGAGGTCACGGGTTCAAACCCCGTTGAAATCCTGAATTTTTTTTCAGGCTTCTTTTCGCAATTGCATAAATTGCGTTCATAACTGCGAGGATCATTCTTCATTTGATTTAAAAACAAAAGGATCTGATGCATGGTTAATTTCTTTTGTTATGAGTTGGTTCAGTTTTAGGCAAAAGTCAGACACTAATTTGTTTAATTCAGGCCTTTAAATCACAAAATAAGTACAGAAACTTCATTTCTGACACCTTAACCAGTCTGTATGCCAAAGTAGAACGAATTTAGAGAGATGTGGATTTTAAGGCAAAAAAGCAATGTATTTCCCTTTTGCCGAACACCCTTCAGTTATTTAGAAGATTAACTGATGTGTGGTTTAAACTTTATTTCAGTCGCGAAGTGAGAATGAAGACCGTGACAGTGATAGTGATGCTCTTAGTGATGACGATGACGAAGATGAGGACGGGGAATTGGGAAGCAGAGTGCAGTGCAGTCCATCTTAAATTAAAACTTCAACTATAAACTTAACCCTGACACTCTCATGAGATGGCTAGAGGCAACCATGGTTAAATGAAACAAAAAATACATCCTGGTAGCTTTTGTTTAAATGGTTGCACTTAAGAAATTCTTTCACATTTTCAAGAAGTTACAACTTTCCTTGTCATAATTGACCGCGTGAAAGCACTGCTCAGAAGCTTTCAACTGAATGGTCTTACACTAGGTTTTCATTGACAAATTCAAAAGTTAGAACCTCATCCTATTTATAGCATAATTAACATTAGCATAGCCCAGTAGCTGTCATGGAAGTGTTCATACTCGAGGAGTTCATCTACCGACTCAAATTCAGAATCACACCACTTTGCAGAGAACCTGAGTTTTGAAGGGTTAAACTATAATATTAGAAAGCCTCTGTTTTTTGGACTTGCCTTATAAAAAAAGCTGGATGAGTGACAAACGGAATGTATATAGCTGTAAATACGTCTTGAACCCCAGAGAGTTGCAGACCAGGAAAGCGGCAGAAACACAGCAACAACAACAAGACAGGACAGGATAGGATTCCTGTCATGACTCGAGGCCTAGTTCTTTAAGTGATGTTATGGGCCGTCATTAACATGCTGAGGCATTTTTCTAATGTTGGAGAGATACTTTTTTGTTGTCAGAATCCTTGGCTGGCTCTCGGCCTTTGGTAGTCTCCTACGCAGCCGTTCTTTGTCTTTGCTGATGGGTGGGAACGATCACCGAGTCATTGTGTGCAGAAAAACTTTCTGATTCTCGGAAATAGTAGAAACGATGTGTTTTGCTATTTTGTGTTTAGCTGGGTACTGGAATCAATCTGCATTTGACTTTGCAATTTTTTGCTTCTTTCATAAACAGGTCAGTAATTTCTATCTACATGGTGAACTAAGTGATGTGTGGTTTGATTACGGAACTTTATATAGAACTAAATGGTGATGTAGTGTTAAAATTTCTATTGTACATAGTAGTGTTCCTGGATATAAAACGTCTAACGATTCAGCCGGATCAGTTAATTCAGAAAAGGTTTGTAGAATAAGCTGAGTGCTAAACACTGTTCGTATGGAAACGGCTGTAAAATGATGGAATAAAAGTATTAAATACAAATAAATGTTGAGTCGGTTGTCAAGATGGTTTGAATAAGTGCCGTGATGTAGGATGACGAAAGTGGTGAAACACGCAGAAAAACAGGAGTGAGAAACTTGTTTTGTGTTTTGTTTGCTTTTCTGTTTTTTCAAGCGCATGGTTTGGACTTTTGTCACTCTGCATATGTTTCATGCCATAATTAGTACCTTCGATCCATATCTCAGATGGTAAAAAATCTCTGGTGTGGTGTTTTGTTGGGATTGAACTAGACTGCAAGACGGCCGTATTATTGAAGTGAAAGCTCTGGAGCGAGAGTGAAAACTTAGAGTGAGACTGGGGAGAGACGCTAAAAATACGCCCTGTAAGGGCGGGGGGGGGGGGGGATGTGGGCGCGTGAGGCTTGTTCGAGGCCCTACCAGGGGAGGGTCCCGTGTCGCTTGTCTGGATTTTAAAATCTCCCGTGTCGGTGTTTAAATCGCTATTTCTCGGCCTTGATGCCACTGTCGGAATTTTGCCGGGAATCATGTCGCTTGTCGGGATTTCATTTTCTGTGCTGTCGCTACTTTTTGGTTCATGTCGCTTGTCGGAATTTATCCTGACAGGGCCTCTTGCACGTAAAGCTCGCGAGAATTCGCGCCTTCAGAAACCGACCGTTTTGCAGTCTAGGATTGAACTGCATAGTAGGTTACCAGGGGTACACTGTAATTCGGTTCTGCACATACGCAAATTAAAGCGGCCTTTCCCGGTTAAACAGTGTTTGAGAACAGTTGTTTTACAGCGCAGGTGCTTGGTCTTGGTAGATAGCAGTCGTACTCAAAACCACTCGCCTGAACTAACGGTGAGAGGAGCAACCTCGTTCCTAGGGTCTCTCATCTTCCCGCCCCCTAGAGCGAGAGAGAAGAAGGTCTCCTCTCTCTCGCTCCAGGGGGCGGGAAGAGGAGAGACTCTGGGAACGAGGTTGTGAGAAGAGAACGAGGAGGGACTGGGATGCACGCTACAGGAGAGGCTGCTCGCAGTCTAAACCTACAAAGGCAACACAGCATCCCTACTTTGATTTGCTCTTAATATCCCTAAGTAGGGATGGGAGTGGGTAGGAGAGATTCCTGTGCGGGAGGCACCACAGAGGTATAAAACAAGCAAGGCTGGTTATATATATATATATAAACCGGTTAAGATAGATATTTTGCTTTTAACCAGTTTAAATATAGATATGTTTAAGGTGGGACTTAAGGTGAATTGGAGTGAAATTTTAAGGAGTTTAAAGAAGGGATTGAAATGTACAAAAATGTTTTGAAACACCACCAGACAGCTGACACCCCACAAGGGCATTGAAGGTTGCTGGGGAACTGTTTTGGTGTCCATCCACTAATTTGTATTAAAAGAGGTTTCTTAAAACATAAAACTGTAAAAACGAACGATAAAATCCGACGTTTCGGAGTAGTCATGACTCCATTATCAAGGAAAATATAAACGAGATCATGCAAATTACAGTTATGTTAATTTTTTCGCGCCAAAATCGCTTTAAATGCTGTAATTTGCATGATCTCGTTTATATTTTCCTTGATAATGGAGTCATGACTACTCCGAAACGTCGGATTTTATCGTTCGTTTTTACAGTTTTATCCACTAATTTTCCACTTAAAATTCCAATTTTAAACCTTCATTAAATCTTGAATATTCCCTATTTCCCTAAATTTAACAAATCCTTGGAGAAAAATCATCTCATCCCAAATATGCCCAAAAATCCCAAAAAAAAATCACAAATATCCCACAATACAGCTTCGTGGGATGAGCATAGGGATTTTGGATTTCTTAAAACGCGAACGACACATTTTAACGTGAACAGCAACACATGCATCTTAGCTGACGTAGCTGTCAATAACCGTGGAGTGAGCCTGGGCACTAAGGTTTTCAAAATGGCTCCCGGCGCTTCTTCCTGCTTTTATGTTTGAGTTTATGATTTGAATTAGTACAGAATGGCTTCTTTTGTCGAACGGGACGAACGCTGTCTGTTTGTAGGAAATCTTGAAGCACGTGTAACAGAGGAAATCATCTGGGAACTTTTTTTGCAGGTATGGGTACCCACAAGATTTGGTATAAAATATGACGGCCATGCCACTTTTGGTTCGATTCTTGTAAGCTTATATAAGCTTAATATACTGTATTAGTATATACCACACAAGTGAATAGTACTTTTCGCGCGCTCTGATTGGTTAACTCGGAGGTGAATGGCAAGTACTATTCACCTCCGAGCAGCCGGCGCATGAGATTTTACAATTTCCGACGGCTTGTTGGTATATTGTTACACATAAAGTAATGTTGTGGTTCTCTATTATTCAGCTTGTGTGGTATATACTAAAACAATTATTCACCTCAGTGTCCACTTCGGTGAATAATTGTTAAATAATCTAACTCAAATCTATGATTTTCATATATTCATAGTCATGTATTAATTTCATGTGTTTTATACTTATTATGTATTTTTTGTATGAGTCCAGGGCTGTCAACCCTCCCGGATAATCTGGGAGTCTCCAGATTTTCAGGACCTGAACAATCGATGAAATCGATAATCAATGGCAATCAATAACAATCGATGAAAATCGATATCAATTAATCAATTGATATTGATAATTGATGGACAATCGATCGCATAAGTTTTTGTGATTATCGATTGTCATCAATTAGCAATATCAATTGATAATCGATGGGAATCAATCAATTAACTACATCGATTATCATCAATTATCAATATCAATCTATAATCAATGGGTATCGATCGATTAACATAATAGATTGTTATCAATATGCATTATCAATCAACCACCTATTCAGTCAAACATTTCAATTGTTAATTTCATCGAGTACTAATAAAGTTACACATTTTGATATCATTGCTTTTTATTTGAGTAAAAACTAGCGAGTAGCAATGCATAATCTTGTTTATTCACCCACATGTTTTGCATGAGTTTAAAATTTCGGAAGATCAAGGTAGACATGGGCATCTGTACAGACATATAATGAAAGAAGAGAAAATAACAATAAGCTTAATCATGTTTGAACGACGACTGCATTCCAGGTCAGTTGAATTTTGGCAATGAGCTCCAAGCTAAATCGATGAAGTTTGTACTACTGACAACGAGATATGTTAATTGTCTTAATTATTTGGGCTGTTTTTCACGGAGCCACATCGATGAACAATTCTCAAACTTTGCTACTGAGGTTTAAAAATAATATATGATCTGCGTACACTCCTGCGATACCTGAAGATATGGAGACATGAATTTAATGCCAATCAATGGCAATCGGTGAAGTTCGTGACCACTTAAGTGTGATTATCGATTGATCATTGATTGGCCAATGCTAGTTGATGCTAATCAACAGTAATTAATCGATTGTCATCTATTTATCGACTGATTTTCCAATCATCGATTTCATCTATTGTTCAGGTCCTGAGATTTTGGATCATATCTCTCGGTCTCCAGATTAGAGTCTGAAATCTCCTGGATAATCACCGGAGTCTGCCATTTCTTGTGAGACTCAACTTTCACAACAATAAAATTTCAAATATTTTGCGTTGTTTGAGATATTTTACTGTTAACATGGATAACAAAATTAAAACGTTTCCTTATAAACCATCTCCAACTAAACATTCTTGCAAGCGTTGCCATTGTAATATAAGCAATAATGTGATTGGTCGGAAATAAACCAATCAGATCAAATGTTACAATGACGTCATGTGCATTATGACGTAATCTGTCAAAATTCTCAATATTTGAAGACTTAGGGGTTGACAGCCCTGTATGACTGTATTCTTGCCAACGTTGAGTTGTTCCTAAGTGACTTGCATTTCCTGTTTTCTTCTCTACACTCAGGCTGGGCCACTGGAAGCTGTCCACATTCCAAAAGACAAAGAAACAGGCAAACAAAAGTCTTATGGATTTGTTAGCTTTTCGCATGAGGTCTCTGTACCTTATGCCATTCGCCTTATGGAAGGAATTCCTTTGTATGGCAGACCAATAACTGTTAATCATGCATTGCAGAACTCAAATTCAAATTCCCCAGGCAATCAAAGTCCATTAAATCATGGCCATGGATTTCCTGATGACGCACAACTCAGACGACCGCTGTTTGATAGTCCAAGCGGACAGTTCAACCCACGCCAATCTCCATCACCTCATTTGATGAATGGTGTCCATGGCAACTTTCAGCAAGGTTACTTTTCACCCAGAAGTCCTTGGGATATGACATCACCATGGCAACAAGATGGAGGACGAGGCTATCCAGGAAGAAACAGTCCACAATCTTCTCATTCACCAAGTCCTCGATTCCCTCCACTTTGTATACCTAACAGGCCGTTCAGACAATATTATCCTTAATTTACTGAACATTTTTAGAAATTTTAATGTTGAAAGAAGTATATTCCCCTCAAGTTTCTTGAGACTCCCTTGTAGATGCTTGAGTTTCTGAGGTAATTATAGAATATTATTTTGTCCCCTCTCTTCTCTCTCTCCTTTCCACTGCATCAAGCATTTCAATAACAGTGCCTTGAGTTTTAACTTTACTTTAATAGTTGTTGTTTTCAGATTGTTTGTTGTGGTTAACATAGCCTGTTCCACGCTCTCAGATATTTGGGGTGACCAGGCAAGAACAAGTGAAGAAAATTACAGTCCCTTTAGATTTTCTTACCTCATTCTCTGCTTGTTGTTTCGTGTTTTGCTCTTTGCTGGCCCCAAATATCTGAGAGCCTGGAACAGGCTGTGGCTAACACAGTGTGTTCAGTTCTACTATTCAAGTGACAAACAGTCTAATGCCAGGGCTGTCACTCATTTTTGAACCAGGCGAGGATGTGCAAAAAGTAACTGGGGAATCCAGCTGTTGTTCTATAGTCAATATGCTGTTTTTCTATGAAAGAAGGTGGGGATCTAGTCCAGAATTATCAGAATTGGCCGGGGAAAAACCCCAGCCCTGGTCCTTAATTACAGCCCTGCCAAGATGATAGTCTTTTTTTTTTGTGTGTGTAAAAATTTGTATCTTACCATTTTAGATGATCAAGTTAAATACATATGTTTGAAATTGAGGTTTGCTTCTTGAAATCACCCCTCAGATCAGGTCTTGTCCTCAGAGTTAGGGGTTTGGGGTGTGCAGTATCTACAGTGTAGCCTATTGAATAAATCAATGAAAATATTGGGGACACAGTACAGAGTTGTTCATTTGCTGTACAACACTTGTAAAATCTTTGAACAAGACTTAAAATATTTGCTGTTCACAGCAGTATGTATGATGTACCTCTCGTATGCATCTTGTAGTTTCATGTATAAGCTACCTTCCCACTTGCCATCCCAAAACTCAGTTATTAGAACACACAATCAGTGTGTCATGGGTAGGACATCTGTTGTTCTTTATTTTCTTGTGGCAAACTTAATTGCATTTCACTCATCTTTCTTATGCACATGTCATCAGCTTCCCATGGAGGTCGACCCCCAGGCCAACCAGGGAGATATGTGGGGGAATACCAGGAGATGGATTGGATTCTTTGTCCGAGGGTAGAGGAAAATCTTGACATTGCTTTATGATCAAAGATTAGAGGGTGGGGCAATTCAAAATTTTGTAAAGGATGACAAGAGAATTATCTGCTGAGAAGCACTGCACCCAGGGGACTTTGTCTTGCAAGATTCCTCAACCCAAGGGGAAATTCCTCAAGTATGCTTGGCTGATTTTACAATCCCCCTGGTTAGCCCGGGGTCAACCCCACGGGGAAGCCAATGAGATGTGAATTCTGAGTTCAGAAATTAAATGAGGCAGGAGCACAGGAAAAGAAAAAATCCACCTGTTGAGGAATCAGTATTTCCCACATGTTTATGATGTTATACCATCATATCTTCCTCATACTGCATGTTCATTTGGGTGAATATCCACCCAATTTTCAGATAAACGTTTTGTTGCTGGCCCTTGTTTTCAAAGTTAACTCAATACAATACATATGAAAGATGTAATTTACTCGGGAAAAAAGTCAGAGTTCTTCAATTTTTTTTCAGAGTATGCAAATGAAAGTATTGAAAAATTACATCTGTCATTTATTTCCTTTCTTAAAATTCACATCTCATTCACTTGCTATGAACAATGAGATAGAAAACCAATGAATGGTGTTTTTAACATGCTCTGATTGGCTACTTAACCTCGGGGTGATATTTGCTAATAGCTGATAGCTGTTCAACTCCTGTCATTGTCATGAAATTTACAGTTCCAGTTGTTTTGTTACTTGGCAGAAATAAAGAGTTCTATAGCTCACTTTAAGCTTGCTAGCCAATGCTTTTTCTCGCCTCAGTAAAGGCTGGTACACACGGAGGGTTTTGCTCAAGGGGCACGCTCCAGGAGCAAAGCCCCAGCGTGTGTACCAATGATTTCATGGGTATAATTTATACTCGGGAGCAGAATTTCCACCCCGCAAAATGCTCCATGATATTAAACTGGTTAAATATTTGGGAGCAAGACCCGGGAGCAAATTGAGCAAACTTGAAAATGCTCCCTCGTGTATTCTGGTAGTGCAAAATGACCCTGGAGCATGCTCCGGGAGCAAAACCCTTCGTGTGTATCTGCCTTAAACATCCTCCGCTGTCAAACTTCATATTTGCAGTGAAACCGAATTGTTATTAACTTTTGCATTGAAGCACTCGGCTAATATTTTTAAAATTTGTTTTGAAGAGAAAATGTATTTTCTGCTAGTAAGCGGTGAATTCAGTTCATTAGCAGTTTGTTTCTTTGGTTATCCATTTCGCTATAGGACACGCCACTTAGGCGTGTCCCTTGGGTATCCTTGATTGGTGTGGCTTCAGTATTTATAGGCTTTTCAGAGTTATTTAGTCCTCTCACCCTCGCTTTCCATGCTGACATTGAAGTTGTAGTTGGGTAATATGACGGCTCTATTGGAAGCAGAAGTTTTAACCACTTTGGAGCGCGAAGTCACGGAAAACTCTTCATCTCAGGAAGAGCGTTCAAATCCACCTTTGGTCGATCAAGTGCTCTCTCTGTTCAAAACTTACCTTTCATCCCAACTCGAGGAAAAAAACAAGCAGCTCGAAGGAAAGGCGAAAGTCGTCAAGGACGCCGCCGAGTTTACATACATACATACATAACTTTATTTTTCTTCGGATTTAGATATAGCATACATGACGCTAGTTTCTCCGAATGAGATAACAAATAACTAACTAACTAGCTAAATAAATAAATAAATAAATAAATAAATAAATAAATACATCAAGTGAAATAATATTGGAACGTTACAACAATAAGAGTGTTCCAATAAAAGTATATTAATGTAGGAGTTTAAGTTCAAAGGTAATAGGAAGGAGTTTGAGTTAAATGCGCAGTTGGACCACATTCTTCGTCAGATAGAGGTCAGCCTGAACGAACCGCAAGAGGTCCACAAGCTGGTAACGGAAGGGAGACAGCTCATAAAGAAGCGTCGGAAGTTAATAAAGCTCGCAGACAGAAGCAAAGACGGGTGGCTGGTAGTGCAAGAGTACGAGTCTGACGAGCTTGCTTCCAACTCTGAAGATGAGAAGAAAATTCGGAAGGCTAAATTATCGGCTGAAAGGAAAAGGAAGGAATCGAAGGCTAGTGCTGGCAATGCTTCTAAAAAGTTTAAATCTGCTGGCGATATTCAGCTTTTTCGCGGTAAGACCTTTTATTTTCTTTGTGATGTCTCACGTTGGGTTGGATTGCCTGAGCATCCAACCATCATTCCTTTGGTGTTGTGTTTCTATAGTATTAAAGGAGAAAATGATTTACTTTCGTTTGAGCGCAGCGAATTAGAACGTAAATGTATTTTCTGCTGGTATGCGGTGAATTCAGTTCATTAGCAGTTTGTTTCTTTGGTTATCCATTTCGCTATAGGACACGCCACTTAGGCGTGTCCCTTGGGTATCCTTGATTGGTGTGGCTTCAGTATTTATAGGCTTTTCAGAGCTATTTAGTCCTCTCACTCTCGCTTTCCATGCTAACATTGAAGTTGTAGTCCCACCGCCCGCCCTTGTCAGTTTTCGCTATTTTTTCATCATTCTCTAGCGTGTCTATCATCATCTTGTTCCCAGGCCGTTCAGAATATGTTGCAGGCTTCAGTCGTTGTTTCCGATGCAATCGAGCCGGTCACTGGGCTAAGGACTGCAGAGCCGGAAACTCTTTTATCGCACAGTCCAACAGAAGCGGTTTCCATTATTCGAGCAGCGCCACACCTACTAAGCCCGGATCAAGAGGATTCAATGATGGGGCATCGAAATATTAGTGGTAATGACGCTCCTTTTGACGAATTTATCGAGGTAATAAAGGGTTATGAAAATGAAAATTTGACGGGTCGGGCGTATTGCAGGTTAAGGGCAGTTTGAAGAGAAATATATCTTTCTGGCATGCTATTGGTGCCCCAGAGTTTATTTTATCGGTCATTCAAGACGGTTATCGCCTTCCTTTCGAGACAATTCCCTCCGGGAAAGTTCTCAAAAACAATGTCTTCTTTGCATCATCCACAATTCGTAGAGGAAGCCATTTCAGAGCTCTTGCATTCGTATCGGGTGGTAGAAGTTCAAGCTCCCCCCTATGTGGTTAACCCCCTATCTGTGTCCGTTCAACCCAATGGGAAGAGGAGATTAATATTAGATTTAAGGTACGTTAATAAACATCTTATCAAACAAAGAGTTAAGTACGAGGACTGGAAGATAGCCTTGTCTTATTTCCAAAAGGGAGCTTTCATGATTTTCTTTGATTACCACCATATTGATATTTGCCCGGATCATCAGACTTTCTTAGGTTTCGCGTGGAAGTTTTCGGGTGATTCTAAGTTCAGGTATTTCGTATTTACTGTTTTGCCTTTTGCTTTGGCCTCGGCTCCTTTTATCTTTACAAAGTGTCTTAAGCCAATCGAAAAGTATTGGAGGATCCATGGGTCAATGTTGCTTTATTCCTGGACGACGGATGGTTGATTGAGTTTGACCAGGTCTCTTGTACAGCTTTGGCTGTCTGTGTTAGATCAGATTTATGGAAGGCCGGTTTTATTATCAACGATGAGAAGTCCCAGTGGACTCCTTGTCAGGGCATTGAGTGGTTGGGTATCGTATGGGACACTATTCACGGAACTATTCGAATTTCAGACGCCTATCTAGTAATGCGGATTGTGTTCAAAGAATGTCTCAAAAACGTTTTGTGGTGTCCGCTAGAGAATTAGCCTCGCTAGTGGGTAAGATAATTTCCGCTGGTGCAGTTTTTGGGAACATTTCCAGAATTATGACCAGATATTGCACGATATCTGTTGCAGCAGCGCAGGATTGGGATTCCAAGTTTACTTTCGATCTGTATTGTGTTAGAGAAAATGAGTTTTGGGAAACCAATTTGGATAGAGTGAATTTGAAAAGAATTGTAGATTGTCCGTTCAGACCATCTAAATATGTTGTTTATTCAGATGCTAGTGCCACTGGATGTGGTGCGCATTTAAATGTTAACGGTGAACAGGTATGTCATAAGCAATGGGATGTACACGAGTGTGGCCTGAGTTCTACTTGGAGGGAGTTAACAGCTATTGTATTTGCTCTAGAGTCCTTTTTGCCTCTTCTTAAAGGCTCTTACATCAAATGGTTTTCTGACAGTCAAAACGCTTGTAGAATTATCCAGGTTGGTAGCATGAGGAAAGATTTACATGTTATAGCCCTAAAGATTTTTCAAATTTGTGTTGACAATGGTATCGAATTAGAAATGCAATGGATTCCCCGAACGGACTTGATAGGGCGGATTTTATTAGTCGCATTATTGATGTAGACGATTGGCAAATCACAATTTCCTTTTTTGAATTGCTGGATTATACTTGGGGGCCTCATACAGTGGACTGTTTTGCCAATTTCTATAACAAGAAAGTCAACAAGTTTTATTCGAGGTTTTGGAACCCAGGATGTAGCGGAGTGGATTTCTTCGTCCAAAATTTGACAGGGGAAAATTGTCTTGTTGTTCCCCCAGTTTGTTTAATCCATAGAACAATTCACTATTTGTATTTATCCGAGGCCGTTGCTACTTTAGTTGTACCATTCTAGCCTTCGTCGCATTTCTGGCCCATTATTAGCAGAAAATGTTTTAGTTTTGTCATGGATTATAAGTTGTTCAGCGGCAGCAATGTTCTGGAACATGGTCGCAACACCAATTCGTTGTTAGGCTCTAAGAGATTCCTTGGACAAATGTTAGCTGTCCGTTTGAAGTTTTGACTGCATGACCACTGGGTCTTTATTACATTTATAATGATCAGTGATGAATTATTTGAGATTTATATGTGTAATGGGCATAAGGACGCTTGTCCGCTCAAACATCAATAAGGGGGGCGCTGGCCTCGGATTGGGAGAGCAGTTTAATCGTCTCCAGCTTATATTGAGGTTGTTTATGTGGTGTACGTTGAACGCTTGTTCGCTCATACGTCAGAAAGGGGGCGCTGGCCTGATTTCGGAGAGCAAGTAATTGCTATGAATCTTGTACTTTAGGTTTCGGTGTTTTTCTTTCACATGTTTCTGTTTTCTTTTGTCTTGTTTTTGTTTTTCATTAGATGTTCAACACTCAAGGTTATTGGAATAACCTCCCTGATCACGTGAAACCAAACACAAGGGATCTCCTGACCTTGTTAATGAAGTCTAAGGCGGATTCCACAGTTAAAAGATATACAAAAGAAATCGTCAAGTTTTCAAGATGGTGCAATTTGTCCAGAATTCAGCCGTCGCCTCCTTTCTCGGTTTAAGTTGTAATTGCTTATCTTAACAAGGTATACGTTAGTTCAAAGTCTTATGCGGCGCTAGTGTTGACACATGCAGCCCTTAAATGGTTCCATTCTTTTATTCCTGGCACCATTAGCAATCCTTTGGATAGTGCAATTTGCCATAATTTGTTAGAAGCGGCTAAACGTAGTAAACCAGTTATTTCTAAGAAGGAACCCATCTCTGCTGATATATTAAGAAAATCATTGATAACTATGCTTCTCCTTCAGCTAATCTGAAGGATTTGCGTTTAGCTTGCATATGCTCGTTAGGTTTCGCGGGGTTTTTTCGTTTTGATGAATTTGGTATTTTTGCCTGATCATTTGTGTGTGTTTGTCCCTCGCGCAAAGAATGACGTTTACAGAGAAGGGAATAAGGTTTATATTAAGAGGTTATTTAATAAGTATTGTCCTGTCGCCCTTTTAGAAAGGTATATTCTGATGGTTAAGGTAGACCTTAACAGCAATTTACCACTCTTTAGACCATTAAGATTGTTTAAATCTTCCAATACTTACAAGTTGTATGGAAGCAAGCTCTCGTACACGACATGTAGGGAGATATTTAAGAATTACCTTAAAGAGCTCGGCTTAGATTACAAGCTTTATGGCCTGCACAGCTTAAGATCGGGAGGGGCTACCTCCGTGGTTAGAAACAGCACCGGTCGCTGGAAGTCGGACTGTGCTATGGACATGTATGTCCTTGAAGACGTTATCTAAACGTTTAGAAATATCTACCAATTTGGGATTGTAGGTGCTATAATACATTAACTCTCATATTCTTTTGTCAAATGTATTAATAAATGCCAGCTTGGATCGCCTGAGCATCCAGCCATCATTCCTTTGGTGTTGTGTTTCTATAGTATTTAAGGAGAAAATAATTTACGTTCGTTTGAGCGCAGCGAATTAGAACGTAACGTTTATTGCTGTAATTCATGAAAAATTCAACACTGTTTCTTTCATGTTAATTGTACAAGATTCATGATGATGTAATAAAAACTGTTTTTTAGTCAAAATTAGCAATGGAAAATTTTTCTTTTACAATTTAAAGTGTTATTTAACAAGTTTGTGTAGCGGTCTTAACCGCACTAAGACCCACTAACGCGTTTTATTCAACAGAAAAGGCTTTAATAATACAAATTTACGAGAACAATATTCCTACATCTTTTTTAAATATGTGCTAACATTAAATCTTTTCCAAATATTGCCATAAAAAGCTTATTTGAATTTTATTTGAATATGCGCCTAGCGGTTGATAAAATTTCGCGATTCTGTAAATGGCACCGGCGGGACACAAAAAGCCAAAAGGCTTTAGGGCAGTTTGGTTGCTAGACCAAACAACTAGAATGCTACCAAAATAGCCTTGACCTAAGTTGGTAGCCATGAATGAATGCTCTACACGTGCACGTTGCCAGCTTTTTGGAATGACAGCCGCTAAAATTTATGCTGTAATTCAAGACGTAATTTAATGGGTACAAACGCGTCGTTATTATGTTTCATGTTTTCCAATTCATTTTTGTTCCGCCGAATTGAAGAGCGAGGTGATTCTTTTGTTGAAAACACCTAGGAAAAGAAGAGGTTCTACCACGGGCCAAGATCAGGTAGGCAGAGTTCGAAGCATATACTGTTTTAATATCACCATATCGCGAAGTTGTTGGTGATAGTTCGTCTCAAGCAAACACGGACAACGTTTTCAGTGGCGTCCGAGAACATTTTGTTTATTTTATCGATACAAAACTGTCGCTTGATCGGCAGCATTGGTTTAAGATCGTTTAAGGCTGAACTTTTCGAGTCATTTTCGAGATTTCGTTTTAAAATTCGAGATGCTAAAACGTAAATTTTGTTATGACAGGTCACATTAATTCGACATCCAGAATTTACAATTTATAATTTGGCAAGCTAACCTTTGTGTTTAAAAATAATTTGCATTCTAATAAGTTCCGCCTTTTTGGCTGTGGTTTCTAATTTCAAGTCCAATCCTTTAATGAACAAAAAAGTTTTCTTTTACTAATTGTTACATTTTTTTTATTTTACATGATACGTTATTTCTCGTTGTTGTCCTTAAACGATAGCTCAAAAAACAAATTCTGTTTTTAACGCTAACATTCATGCTCGCGTCCATTAAATTTATCTTAAGGTTTGCGACAGTTCATTTCCGTTAAGACCATCACAGATGCGTTCTATGGGTGTTCAATATTTGATTGTCTAGAAGTGAGCCACAATGTTATCAAACCTTGCGCTGTCAAGTTCTGGTTTTTGCCTCAGTAAAATTCCACAATGCTGGATTAGGACATTGTAACCCCATGATATCGACAAGCACGCGACAAGGACTGCTGAGGGTGCGTTTCTTTGGGAGAATCCAAAATTGGATTTTTGATCCTAATCACGCGGATTCTTACATTAGCCGTGCCAACACCAGCATGCATAAAAATTATGAAAGTACAAGCAGGACGGATAACTTCGGTTCAATTTCACCTTGATCGTTCGCCATGACCACTGGCTGACAAAACGGCGGGAATATGGAGGATTTCCACAAGACGACAGGGTGCCAGACGGACTACTTTTTGTATCCGTTCCCCAAAGAAACGCACGGATCACAAATCCTAAAAATCCGCATTTAGATTTGATCTATAATGTATCCCCGCGGAGGCTGGATTCTTTAGGTTCATAATACATTTTCGGATTTTAGTAAAGAAACACAAAATCCGTTTTTGTATCCAAGAATCCGGATTTGGATTTTCCCGAAGAAACGCACCCTAAGTTAGTTCTAATCTCCTCCCCTCTCCCCCCCTCCCCACCCCTCCCTCCCCCCGGCCCTTCCAAGTGAGTTGTCTTGTATCCTCCAGGGCCCATTTGCTCGAAGCATGGTTAGCGCTAACCCGGGTTAAATACTATGACAACCTGTAGGTTTTAATACATCTTAACCAAAGGTTAGCGCTAACCATGCTTCGAGCAACTCAGCCCAGAGCACCAGAGCCACATTCGTACAGTTGTGCCCAATGATTTCCAAACACTTTCTTCAAAGTACATGAGACGCAATTTGCTGAGTGAGTGTGATTGAGGATTGAGTTAGTGATGAGTGAGAGAGAGTCCTCTCCCCACCCCACTCTCTCTCTTTCTCCGTCTCTAGTCTCTGAATTCTTGTTTTTTCCAGCTGCCTGCTTCATGACACAGAAACTAGATTACGCCTCGCCTTTGTGGGCCATCTCAGTGCAGATTTGAAACTCGTGTGCAACTTAAATACCGCGCTGCCACAAAACGTAATCCTAAGAAACACACGCCCTCTTCTGTGTGTTTGTTTTCACTTTTTTCGCGAATTTATTATCACCGAGCGGCCCGTGTATGCGTACGGTACACGTTTTAGCTACCTGAAAGTAGTGACCCCCGAAAGTAGCGATAGGAAAAGGTTGCTAAATCCGAAAGTAACGAGGGCCGTTACTTTCGGAACTTTACTTTACTTTACTTTTTGTTGATTTGGCTCGTTGGGTGCCCCTGAGGGTCCTGTGATATCTCCAACAGTGGCCAAGCTACGAATTCGTGGGAAACGTGGGAGCCGGGAGTGTGGAGGAATCCCTCCTCGTTTTTGCTCGGCTTTTCTGAATTTGCTAATTTATACTCGCCCGCGCGCGTTACAAGCCAAGCACCTAAGAAAAAAGGATGTCTACCCACAGTTTATCATAATAGGTCAGACAGGAGTGTGGTGACTTTTTACAAATTTAAGTATGTGATCCTATTACTATGCACGCCCCTCTTGTCTTTGTCTCGGGAGGCACGTTATTTCCGGAGTCATAAATCTTTTTCAAAGTCCACTACTTTCTCTCGATGAGGTCACGGATACAGAAAGGAAACACCACTCACAGCCAGGAGCCTGACAAACACAAGGTAAGCGTTGAAGCGTTGTGCTCCAAGGAACTGAAGGATTTAGCTTTTATCAATGTCTTGTTTTAGGTTTTGACGAATTCCTACGATTGAACAGATTGTTGTTTTTTAAAGCATCATTTGGTGGAGCTCGTAAAACTAAACGAACAGTTTGTAACCGCTGTTTGACCTTCTGACTCACTCTTAACTCTTAAGGCTCTGATTTGTTCCATGGAAACAGCATACTCAGCGATGCATGGCCACAAACAAATTTATCACTGAAAAAAAAAGAACAATCAACAATTGTTTCCGTTTGAGTAAGTTCTTTGCCTTCTTGAGAGTCAAGCCCTTAACTGAGCTGTATTTCGCTCCATTCGTAGCTCAGATTTTGCGGAGACAATTTGAATCCCTCATATCCCGTGTTTATCACTTCTCTAGTGTATTGGTTGTAGTCAAGGTAAGTTTGTAAGTTTATTGGTTTAGAAGTATCTCGGCAAAATCTACCGGCGAAACTCCGACTTAACCACCAACCAGACCACCATGAGCGTGCTCTCGATCAACAACGAACTTTGTTTGAAATCTTCTCTTCAGTGTTGCTCTAGACCTTTTAAAAAGGTTGACTGAGATTCAAAACGACTGTAGATAGTTATGTCAGACAGAACGGCCTGAGTGAGAGCTTTACGTCTGAACTTAAATTGCTTTTTCTTTATAGTTTGTTCTTCGCAAGATGACGCGTTCTTTCTTATTTGTCCCGAATTCACCAACTACATTCCAAAAATCGTTTACGGTTTCACGATCACTTTTTTGTGGGAGTTTTGAAATCCTATTTTGTTCACAGTATATTGTTTGGTAAGACAATAACATTTTGTCTACAAATTTGCTAGTATAATCATGGTATAATGAATGGCTCTGAATGGCTTAAGTGCTTGCTTGAAGTTGTTGTTTTTCCGCCTCCAAGTCCCCGCCACAACGCACAGAAGTGGTTACTTTAGCGCAGCCCGATTTGCTATCACAAATGTTTAGTTTCAAAAGCGTGCAATTGCTTTTAAAGGCTTTATGTTTCGCTATAATTTTAAGGAATCTAATTGAAGTACAACTAAAATTCGCGAGGCGCCAACCGTGACTTTTGCCTTCGAGTGTTGAATATTCATTCCGCACTCGTTCCACCCTCGTCCACGCGCGAAGACCGTGTGTGTTTTAGTAGTGACATCTCTTTGTACAGGAAGTTCCTTCATTCCTTGTTGTTGTTGTTGTTGTTGTTGTTGTTCTTCTTCTTCTTCTCTTCTTTAGTGTTTTCTCGCGTTTTAGATACTGCTACGAAAATCTTTCAATGTACAATCGTTAAAATTTTGCACCATTTACGAAAAAGTCAGATGAAAAAACAAGGCTTATTTAATACAGAGCAGAGAACACTGATATTAATTTTGAAGTAACCGATATTTTTAAAGACAGCGTTTCTTTGTCAAGGTTACAGCTCTTACAGGGACGAAAAAACGTCAAAATTTAAAATGATGAGGTATACAGATACATAAGCTGGATAAGACAAACCACTGCGCAATTTTAAATTTGAAACCGTTCATACGGGGTGTTCATTTGTGTGATTATATAACAGTATAATTCAGAATTTCGAAAACTCGTCGAAAGCGAACGGTGTACTGAGTCGACAAATCTATTTGTACAAACTTTGAATGCTGATTTGCAAAATAAATTGTGTTAAGTAACGTCCTATAGGTTACTCAGGGGATCATATTCTTCATTTCGGCTTGGGCATGTCGGAAAAAAGTGCCAGAGGCGATAAAGGCAAATTTCAAGCTAAACTTCCTGCTTCTGGAAGAATCAGTCTGAAAGGTGATTTTAAAACGTTAATAAAAGATTCCTTACAATTGCATGGCGCATCCTTACTGCGCATAATTTATGGCGTCATTTAGCGCGCGCACGAGCGCGTGCACATTAGAAACATGGCGTATTTGCCTTGAAATTGAGCTTTGGCAGCCGAAATTTTCCCTCTGCCGTGGTGTTGCAAAGAAACGAGCACGGTGATCCCCCTTTTTACTGGTGTTACTTACTCGTAATAGGCACACGAAAAACATATTTTAAGGAGAAAAAAAGTTTAATAGTAGAAGTTGGATTTATTTATGTATAAATGGCGTGAAACTCTGCATTTGCAGCCAGGGAGGAGTATGCGATGATGACGCAGTGGTCCAATTTACTTGCATTTTTTGCAAGATCGGGCGATTTGAGATCCCTTCACTGAAAGATTATAGCCTAGATAAACAATTAGGTTTTAGGTTTCACTACTATTCATAGGTTTGGCTACGTGATAACAATAAATGAGGCTGTTCAAGTTTCGAACATTTCTTGCGCAACTCAGTAAAAACATTTAGAATAACGTGCATGCAGGGCGAAAACAAGCAGGGTGACCCCAACGTTTTATTGCATTTTTTCAATGTCCTATGTATGACTATCAACTGTGCCAAGTTTGAAAAACATCTGGATAGTACGTCATTTTCAAGGGAATTACCTTCTTAAAACCGTTCGCTTGATTTTATAACAGTATAATTCAGAATTTCGAAAACTAGTCGAACACGAACGATGTACTGAGTTGACAAATCTATTTGTACAAACTTTGAATGCTGATTTGCAAAATAAAATCCTTTACTTCTTTGCCAAAGGGAGTAATTTGATAAGCAGGAACACAGAAGCAAGTTTCGTTCAAGTACAGGTGAATGCGTCACTCACAGGTCTCTATCTGACCCTGGGAACGAGGTTGGGTTATGTTATGAGCAGCGGGTGATTATGTCGAGCAGATTCAGTTGGCTACATGTACTTAACCAAAGAACCGATGATATTTATAACTGATTGAGTAGGGTTTCGTGTCACGCTAGAGATAAAGTTCATCAGAAATCTTTATAGTTTGAAATATCTGGCATAAAGAGTAGATTACGGAAAGCCCGTTTTAAATTTCCTGTTCAAAAACGAAGTTGGGAATAATATTAATAAAAAAAATGCAATTCCCTCTGGGAATAGTCTGAAATCCGGCATTTACTTGGCCGCATAGCTTATTTTTTTCTTAGATAAGCGTTGTGCGAACAGACAAAAAGTGCCATCAATGATCATATGTTGAAAAATGTTGGTGCCTCCCATGGTCTTTGAAATTTGCGGCATAAGCTAGACAAGATACGGGTTGACCTAGCCTTTTTTTTGCCATGGGTATGTACAGGGCGTAACTTCTGCCGGTTTCCTTTTCTGATATCAATGAATGAATACAATCAAACTAAAACGTTGGAATCCTGAATGTTGCCAGTAATAAATAATGCCAACTACGCAAGCCCTTGATGCTGGAATTAGTTGATTATAACATCGTCAAGTATAAATATTCAATCTTTACAGGTTTCATACAGATCCATCTACAAGGTCCTTTTAAGCTTTTTCAGAGAAAATCCCACGGCCTGGCGTAAAGCCTGATTAAAGATTTAATACTAAGTATAAACAATTTGAAAGCATTGTTTTGCGCGAAACTAATGATTTAATTAGAATTTAAACTGCACGTAAATATTCATAGTAAAACAACATTATCCTCCAGCACTTTCATACATTAAAATATTGGTGCATAGCTTATTAGAAATGATGGTGTAGTTATAGATATTTTACTAGTAAGCAGGCAAACGTTTGGCTCGTAATGATCTTTCACGAAAACCAGGGGAAAACAAATTGATTAAAAAGCACGAAAACCAATGGACTTATTGCGTAGACGACAGAATTTAAGTCTGCTCAGTTTTGTCTCAAAATTTTCTTTCTCTGCGTGTAATGATGTGGGAGTCAACGATATTAATCAACGTACTCAAAAAATGGTTACGACACACAATAGTTTTGTTCTGGCTTCTGAAAAAAAAATTGAAATTGTTCGGCTTTCCTTCTGCTTCTGACCCTAATTACCCGTAATAACCAAAACAAGGAAAAACATATGGACTTGTTGTAAAAATAGTACATTTTGATTGAAAGATGGAAATAGTTCATTCGATGAAATATTATATCTAAGTTTTTTTTGTGTATGGAGAGTCGATGATTTTGCATGAGAATACACGCGCATTCATTTTGATGGCCTTGAGTTTTGCTTCTTTATCAAGGGATTTCCGTAAATCCGTTGTGATATTTCGATATTTTAATATTTACTAAATCCTCTGGGCCATGCTAATGACCTTCGTTTTGTCTCGGCTGGGCGAAATTTGTTTCCTGCTGCGTCGGTGACCATTGAGTTCGTGAATTAATGCATCCTTTTTTCATAGGTCTCATCCGTTCATTTCTGTTCGCTTCAGCATTTGTATATTTCGTTTGTGAAATACTGAAATCACGCTGATTCTAGCTTAAGCTGTCCAGATGGTAAGTGTCTAACAGAAATTGCACTGTTTTTGAAACCATATCTTAGCCCCGACTTTAGAAAGAGAGCGAAAGAAAGAAATGATTAGCAGGGAGAGAGCTAGCCTCCTTCGCAGACGTCTTTGGGCTTGTCACGCGTTCCTTGCCCACGAACGACGTTCGCGGGCAAGGAACGCGTTACGAGCCCAAAGACGTCTGCGAAGGAGGCTAGGAGAGGCTTCCTTCGGAATACTGTAGTTGTGTCGTTATTGAGTTTAGATGATTCATAAGAATTGTTTACTTTTTTTTCTCTCAACAGGGATTTGAACTCCAAGATATTTAGTTTCAGTTTTTAAGGTAATCGTTTCTGTTTGTGATTTCTGTCTTCAATTCTTGTTGTGCGACTACAACTAAAAAATAAATCATGATATTAGTATCGGTCTGCCTGAAACCATGTGGCGGAAAAGATCAAGAATTTTCATTACAAATACGAATTTTTTTAGCTCTCGACTGCAATTTATAGTCGCGAATTTTTTTTTCGCGACATACAACTAAATAAAACTGTTTGTGTGTTCAACATCAGTTAAAAATCAACTTTGCTGTATATATTGAAATTCTTATAAAGTTTGTCACGAGTCATCAGCCGGAATACAAGCTAACACAGAACCGAAACGGGTATCAATTGAATGTTGGCTTCATAATTAGCTTTCCGGTATTGATTAAATTATTCGTTGGCCAGAAGTCGTGCAGAAACTTTAATGTTTTTAACCGATAAGATTTTTTTGAAAGATTAGAAAGATTCAGACGATCATGGAAAGACATGAGTGTAAGTGTGACGTAACACTAAGCTGGCCACGTGACGCAATATCACTGAAAAAGATGTCTGTTCGATCATGTTCGATATAGAATGGCTTCAATCAGTTTCAGCAGATGCCCTGTTTACTGTGACAAATGCTATCAACACTATCAACAGAGTCCCAAAGGTTACATTTTATCCCGGATTTTACCACATCACCTATTAAAAAATCGCCCAACAAAAGGAATCATCTGCACAGAGCTTTTCACACAAAGAACCTTATCTTCTGCGCTTGGCGTCGTAAATGCTCGTTCTTCACCGACTTTTAATATTTTGGAAAGATAGCACGCAGTTTCGGAAATCACTTTAGAGAACTGCATCGCCCCATACTTGAGCACAAAATTTTAATTGCACAAGCTTCTCCCCTAAACATACTTGTGACAGCGGTAAAAGCAGATTGCTCTGAGAAAAATTCCTGACAACGGAAGAGGTGGCGATATTTCTTCAACTTCCACAATGTTGTTCCTCTTCAGGTATCACTGAACCGCAGTTGTGGTTTCATAGAGTTAATGGACCTGCGAACGCGCACGCATGCATGCACAATGATCTCGCAACAAGCTCGGCTATCACGAGTAGCAACTTTGCTGTTGACCAACGCACTCTAACTCTGAATTTTTCTTTCTCCGAGCTAGAAAGCCTGTATGAAATGGCGAAGCGTTATCTTTTATATGTGTCCAGCTAAATTACAAATTCTTATGATTCTCCAAGAGGCGTTTCCTTGTTTGATAGGGAAGTCTTTTTTCAAGAGCGATGAAATTTTTGCTATCTGTTTTGACGCAAAGAGAATACATTCCGCATACGCCTTGCGGGTGACAAGTTTATTTCTCCATAAGGGTCGCTATTTTAAGCCGGTTTGATCCGACACAGGATATAAAGAATTTGACCTTTTCATTCAGGGCTAAGATATATCTTTCTTTTGATCTTAAAATGGTATTTTACTTGAACACACAAGAGAAAGGATTCAAAGGTTATCTTCAAAATACTAGTCTCCTGTTGTAAATTTTAAGATGTTTATTCTTCTCGAACGATTGATTTCTGTACAATTTCCAATGTCACAATACGACTTCACTTTAACAATGTCGAATTCTCCCGGTTTTCTCACAAGGTATTTCTCAAAATTTCGTCGGTTCTAAGTTCTTCACTCTACACTCTCAACTCAAGAAATCGTACTGTGTTCTTGGTTACGTGGTCATCTTTTGCCATCTCTCGCAATTATGCTAATTATACGCATAACAATTTCCAACATCTTCTAGGCAGCCGTCACGTAACGCTCCTCCCCAACGGCTGCGCAGGAGACTATCAAAATACGGGCCTCTGGAAAAACTGACTACTATATCAAAGGACGGTTTCTTGTCTAAATTTTAAAAGGCCTCTGCATAGAAGAGTTTCAAGAAGATTTTTCAAGGGTTTCTTTTAATGTTTCATCCGCAAGTCAGGGGCAACCAACGAGCCAAATGAACCAAAAACTGTAGAAAGGCATTTTTAAGTACGTTATGGTGTTTGAAGTCTGTTTAAAGAGATGTTTTTTTTAAGACAGAATAATTTGATCTATTCGGATTCCTTAGCTGAAATTTTAATTGCCCGAAAATTTTAGGGTACAAAATCTTCGTATGCTAGCTGAAATGAACTTTCGACGAACTTTCTAGGGAACTATTTTCTTTCCGAAAATGCTAGCTGACGTTTTTTACTGCCAAAACCAGTAAATACAACCTTTCCGAAAGCCTCAGAGGCTATGATTTCTCCATTGTGAATCTTCTAGGCCATGTTTCAGTTAGGAAAACCCGAGTGCACTCTTTAATCGACGCAGAAAGCCCAAGGCGAACTACCTTCCACCGAACAGATATCTACCGAAACTTGTCTTTGGGTGGCCCTGCTCAATCATATCCCAGTGGGCTTGGGGCCAAGTGAATAACATCAAGTGACAGCCAACATGTTTTGTAGGAGAAAGTCCATTGAATCATGTCCTCGTCACACGGTACACTGTACTAGCTATCTGCCCACACGTTCTTGTCATGATTTTTTTGGTGATGTGTTCCCTCAGCTCAGCGTGCATAAGATGTGGAAGGGGAAAAATATAACTGAATACTGACAAACAGAATCAGAGACTTAGAAGCTACAACTGTAGTTCGTATCATTCGTTGAGTGCAGATCGCGATCAGTGAAAATGAACGTTGGCAAATCAAAGACGTCTTTATGAGGGATATCGCTTTATGAGCCGCCAGGAAGAAACTATCAACAACCTAACACTGATCAATTGAATTGATCATAAAGTCTTGCCACTCACTGGAGATCAAGGTTTTACCTGACAGCTTCTTTCGAGTTAATTTAATAATGATACAAAGGTTTTATTGTAATCACAAGGAAACGCACTTAAATTAAAACCACAGGAATGCAGAAAGAAAAAAATGGAGAAGACGAGGGCGTCACCGTGTGGTTAGTTTGCCTGAAACCGTACCCTGGCTCCAGAGGCGCGTTAAAAAAAGCTTCGCGCCTCGTTGCTGCGGCTTAAGCCTGGTTTCCATATGATCGTCCGGATCGTCCCGATCGTCCCAGTCGTCTCAAAAAATGTTCAGACGATCGGGACGATCATATGGAAACGCTACCCAGACGATCGCAAACGACCCGGACGACTGAGACGACCTCGATCGCTTGGATAGAGTTGAGTTCTATCCGGACGATCGGGACGATCGTGTAAATTTTGAAGCGATCATATGGAAACGCTCTCAGACGACTGAGACGATCGGGACGATCGAAGGCTATCCCAGAAGTCATCACTTCTATTTCACGTGCTCCATTTCAAAATGGCGGCAGAAAACAAGTGTTTGAAGCGATCGAGACGATCATATGGAAACCGGCAATCGTCTCAGTCGTCCCGATCGTTTCGAAATTTTTGGAAACGACTGGGACGATCGGGACGATCCGGACGATCATGTGGAAACCAGGCTTTAGCCGCGTAAATTCTCTCCTTCAAACGAAAAAACTAATCTCTGGCACCCAGGGTACTGAAACCGTGACCCCTGGATCAAATATTAAGGCGGTGTCCATCAAATATTTTCGCCGCCACTGGGTTCACTTTTGTAGCTTAATTTATCAAGCGAACCGAACAACTCTGTTTACACTTCCCTCTGCTAAGTTTGAGGGGAAATGATTTTGAAGAAAATGTTGAAAAACAAACAACATTTCTCAAACGCAGTTTGAGGAATGGATTATTAGAAAGGTCGCATAGGATGGAGGTAAGGGTACTGCTCAGTAGCTTTCAGTGAAATGTTCACTCACTCACTCGCACGAAAGTATTTGTTTATAGGAATATGTTTATAGGAATATTCAGCAGTACCACTGTAAAATGCTCCACAGAGTCACAATTATTATTATAATGTACAAAAACACCGGTGCCCCAAATTAAAACGCAAATGTTTACTCTGTTCTGACACTGAAGAGGTAGAACAAATATTTTTAATCCAGGTCCAGTTTTCTACATTTTGACATTTCCACAGTGAAGATTACTTAATTCTAGCTTTCAAAGAAAACATATCTTTCTCGTTTGTCTGAGATTTGGAGGCTCGTTTCGAGTTTATTCGTTGATTCTCGACCTCGGGTCAAGAAGAGTGACGCAAATTTTGTGATTTTTCGGGCGAGGAACTATTTGTGGTGGAAAAATATTACTAAGACTGGATGCGCATTTTAACGCGACTTCTGAGAGCGTCGCTCTGTGTTCTTTCAAAGCGGCGTTCAAAATAAATGGTGTCTCAATCGAAGCCCAGATTTTCCCGAGAAAATATGTGATCAACTAACTTTATGGGCATAATTTGTTTATTGTAATTTGAAAGTTATTTCAATAGTAATTGCTCTCCTATGTTAAAACAATAAGACTTGACAGGTGTGAGGTATTCGCCGCTTCCTGTGTTTTTTTACTTGAAAATTTGCACTTTTCAACTAGATTTTCCCGAGAAAATATGTGATCAACTAACTTTATGGGCATAATTGGTTAATTGTAATTTGAAAGTTATTTCAATAGTAATTGTTCTCCTACGTTAAAACAATAAGACTTGACAGGTGTGAGGTATTCGCCGCTTCCTGTGTTTTTTGAAAATTTGCACTTTTCTCAACCACTTTTATTGCTGCTCTGAAATCATTGAGGACTCGAACCGATAACTGAATCTTTTCCGGTGGAAGTTTTGTTCCACGCGCGCGATCGCGCAGACCGTCAGCTGAAACCCGCGCGTTTGTTTTGTGTCATGTCATCAATTTACTTGTCAACTTGAAAAATTAACTCGTGATGTGATTGGCTGAAGCGTAATCTTATTGTCCTATGATTGTTATCTCGGAAGTTTCCATTTTCTGGCCGATATATGTCTCGGTTTGTGTTGTCCGATTTAGGATTGTTTCGTAAGGAGTGCTATTTTCGCAAACATGTGTTAAAGGTCGGTAGAGTTTAGGTAGAAATCTTCCACAGTTAGAGAGGGAGGTTTAAAACAACGGTGGTAATTTATAACTGGCGTTTGTAATGTGGTCTTCTCGTTAGGTTAGAGATCGTCATGTTGCGGTACATTTTATGGATGTGTTGCTTTTTCTCGTCGTTTAATCAAGGTAAGTTTGCAGCGCTTGCTTCAGTAATTATCACTCGATTGCGGAAAATAGTCGGGAAAAAAATCCGGTGTCCTTTTGGCAATAGCATCCAGTGTCACTAAAATCTCTAAACACAACAAACTGAAGCGAATTTGTGACCGTGATATCACCCGTGCAATATTTGGTTCGTCCGCTATGAAACTACTATCGTTTTTGTGCGCTACAATATCACTAAAACAGAAATGATCGGGTACTTGTTTCTGTTCAGAATTGTAACAAGCTTAGTAGTGGATTTACCAGCAATCGATTGGAATTGCCATCCATCTACAGGGCACTTCGCGCATTGTAAGTTAAGTCTTCACAAAACGTGCTCGTTTATTATATGATCATTTAAATTTATCGTGTGATCTAGATCTCGAGCGATGTGACCGTCGGAGTCAAATTCTGAAGAGTCTTTGCTATTTTGGTTTTATGGGAAAAATTACTTCGATTTTGCGAATGCTAGGAAATGATTTGAACGTTTCCTTGGGCAAGTTTGCCCGCTGAGTTTCGTGGCGTCCCCATATTTCGATCTTAGCTTCGGATACGCCACCTCAACTCCCCTCTGCTGTAACTATAATGCAGCTGTGTAACTATAGCACACACGCGTTCTGTTTTTCAACACGTGAAAGCTTCGAGAGCGTTTCATGACATCCTAGTGGCGATCGTATCTTTGATTAAGCTATTGTAGGGCGATTGGCAGCGGCAAATAAATTTGTCAAGTGCTACAAGCATCTTCCCAACCGTACTCGTGCAAAAATATCTAACAGGTTTGATTTCCGTTCTAGGTTTAGCGCAAGGATCTTCGTCAAACACGGACCCAGGCGGAGGGAAAAGCCCACCTTTAGAAATCAGTGTAAAGCTTGGGTCGGATGCCATTTTACAATGTGATGCCGTGAAACTCGGACAAGCATCTCAGCTTTTGGAATGGCGCAAGAATGGTTCAAAAAGCCCGATTTTCATGAAGTTCATGAACTTTAAACCTCAGATCGATTCTCGCTACTCCCGTCGCTTGCATGTAATCAACAGTTCAGCTATATTACTTTCCAACGCTAAGGAAAGCGATGCGGGAATTTATCGATGTAGAACGATGCAATCAGGCGAAGAAAGCGTAGTTTTAAGCCATGGAGGATGGATAGTTTTGAAAGTTATAGGTAAGTTATAATTTGGTGTCCTTGTTGTGGAATCGGAGAGCAATACTACACCGATGTTTGGTGTGCGTATTGCAATACCGAAAACATACCGTTGTGTAGCTTAAAACAAATTCGTTTTATATCTGTAAATGAATTTGTTATTTCGATTTATAACAGGTGAATTATAGACGTGACCGCCTGTTAATTGATAATATCTTAAAATAAGAATTTATCACTTATTCTCTATAACAGTAAACCCGTTGACAGCGATACATAGATCACTATGAGCGTAGGAAATACCGTACAAATCAAGCATATTATCTCTATTCGTTGCATTGCATAGAAAATATAAGATATGCGAGTCACGTATGAATGGTTTTGACCCGCTGCGAGCAGTGTTGATTATCAAAGAAAAGCTCATACTTGTTGTCTAGTTCGTGTTCGCCATTGTGTTGTCGTATGTTAGGAGTAACGTCATTGATTCGCTCATTGGGGATCTTGCGGCATACGATGGCTTCCCCAATAGCCACCGTATAATTTCTTATTAAGTGAAATTTTCTGTATAAGTGGTTAAAAATATCAAAACAACTTCGCTAAATAGTTTGAAATTTTCAAACCTCTTCTTCGTCTTTTCATTATTTGAGTTTCGATAACCACCATGTTTTGGTTTTGTTGGTCTTTGTGGTCAATAAATTTAATTTGAACGCGGTGAAAATCCTTTACAGCGAATTCAAATCAGATAGTAAGTAACGACAGTACCCTCTTTCGAAAGAGAAAGTTAATTTCAGTTGAAAAATGTTCGTATTCTTTTATGAAGACAAAAATAAACCTTATCCTACCAATTGCAGTAAACCAAGCGTTTATTTAAATTAAATGCAGCTTGGAAGAATTGCGAAAAGACGGAGTGCATGGTATTTAAAATTCCTGTCTTTATAAAAATTGTTTTAAAGCAAAGCGCCGGGAATGTTTCGTAATTTTCCGGTGCCGCGTCGTTTTTAATCACCCTTTACCCCATGTACAAAACCGACTCTTTGTACCTTTTGAGGCATGCTATTGTTTATAAACTTTGAATTGTTTGAAAGCTTAATTTAGCACACCATGAGACAAGCGAACTCTAACGGTCAGGGAAATTATAGCAGTTTTGACATTTGAATCTTAATTTTTTCAAAATGGTCGCGGAAATTTTCGTGTTCAAAAAACTGACAAGCGGTATAGACTTGTCGGTTACATTTTTTGTGGACAGAGCGCTTCTATAATCCCTTGTAATTGAAATCTGCATTATGGTGTTATAACGTCGGGGCACTACCGACAAAGCCTCGTATAAACCAGCACTAAAAGCGCCGAAAAGCTTAGGAATTGCGTCTGAATCCATGACCAAT
Source organism: Pachyseris speciosa (assembly GCA_016490735.1). Classification (NCBI taxonomy): domain Eukaryota; kingdom Metazoa; phylum Cnidaria; class Anthozoa; order Scleractinia; family Pachyseridae; genus Pachyseris; species Pachyseris speciosa. Next base: position 680,858 of record JAEMWC010000393.1, read on the forward strand.
CTGCTTTGCAGCTGACGAGCGGTAAAACTTGTCAAGCAAACCTTTGGTTACAATCTACCGAATTTACGGAAAGCATTGTTAAACGTCTTTTGTCACAGGTTTATCACTTTCTTTGTGTTGGACAAAAATGGACAAAACAGGGAGCTGTGTTGAGCCAGTTATCTTGAAAGCAACCCCTTAATACTAACCTTTCGGACATCAATAAATGAGTTGTTCTTTTTAGTTCGTCAGTCCACATTTTAACATCAGAGCGTCGCAAATTTGCTGTTGAAACTGATGCAGATTGTTCAAAAGTACATTTCAGATGTTTTATTTGAAAGTATTTGAAAAAAGTTACAACAACAGCACAGCAAACAAGTGCTGTCGCCATTTTTTTTTTATTGTACAATATTGCCAGATAATAGCGGCTTCCGCCTGGCGCGATTACAATCCAATTGACAAGGAAATGAAGCGCACTGGGCGAAAAATTCTTCGTTTGTAGACTTAAATTGTTACGAGAATGCCATTAAACCACATAAAAAAACACCCCGCCAGTTAATTTGCCGCTCCGCGTCCAGAGTTAAGTTTTCCCTTTCGAGTAAACACAGCTTCGATTTAATATCCTATGTTTGAAAAGGTTTTACCCGCTGTTGACCAAAAACCCCGCCATTTTGACAGTTTATTTTTGCTTGTCACACTGAACTTATGCTTTTCACTTAAAAGAAAGTTACGTAGAACTTTTGGAATTTAGTTTACGGTAATTTGCATTTTCTCTTGCGCGCTCGCTTTGCAACACGTTTATCGAATTTTGTATGCGAAGAGATCATGGAATTGAAACAACCTACCAACAGTGGTTTATAACGAGAGCTTTCACAGGAAATGTAAAATTCAATTTCAAGATGCAATAACGTTTTTGTTTGTACGAACAAAGAACAAACCGAGCGACATTTTCTGTCATAAGAAATGTACACGCCATTGAAATCACCATGGCAACAAGGCTTCTTTATGTGATCAGGGAAGAAATGTCTGTCGGCTTCGAGGAACTCGTTTTGAATAATTGAACAAATATATTACTGGGAGGTCGCCTGACCTGACCCAGTACTAGATGTAGTCTTTCACAAAAAGCTTCGGCAATGAAAGTGCACGCTACGGTAAAATGACAGCCTTAATTTGCTGTGTTAGATTCGCCCGTCTGAAATGTGAAACTTAAATTAGCCCCTAATGTCTGTTTAAAGAATGCAAGAATTGTCTAACCCTGAATCCAGATCAAATATTCATCATTGAAGACAAACAATAATGTGAGATTGGGACGGTCAAATTGTTTTCAGAGTAACAATGGAAACATCCCTGGTGCTGATCCATCCGCTGCTTTGTACAAAATTTGAAATAAATTTAGTTTTGTCTATTAACTCTGCGCCTTTCTTTGTATTTTGAAAATGTCCCTACTAAGTAAACAGAACCCCTGCCAAGGCAAATTTTAAGTTTGAGCGCTTCAATTACTTTACAACGCAAAAGCAAACTCACTTTTAGTTACAGGAGAGTTCTATTGTGTGCAGATTAAAAGTGGGCGTGTCCAACAAAGGCGAAACAGCAAAGTTGTTTGCCTTTCCGTTTGTTTCATCTTTCTCTGTCAGTTCTTTAAAACGCCTTGGAAGAAAACAACAGACCACAGCACAGTTTCTTGGTTACAACAACAATTACAGTCTCTATCCTCTATAACTATTTTATGCCGGCTCTTTTTCAGGCTTGCAGGCTGTTAGTGCATTAGAAGTAACCGATTTTATTTTTGACAGGGTGGACAAACGTTTTCGGGTGAAAGTAATTTAGCCAATCGGCACGCTCCTTATTGGTGTGTTACAGTGTTAAACCGCGCGGGGACCCCAGACCTCGCCGGCTCGCCGATGTTTTTCGCGTCGCTGTCCGTTTCACTTGTCCAATAACGAATAAAACAGCCTGTTCACAGTTTGTTCACAGCCTGCTCAATTATTTTGTGGTGGTAAAAGAGAATGCTTTGTTCCCTGGTCATGAGAGTGGCTCGGAAATTAGGGAGTACGTTCCGTAAAATTTACTGCTGGTTAAAATTAAACTCAGTATTGGATTGTGCTGTTCATTATGAACAACAGCCTCCAGGGGAATTGGTCCTTTGGGCACTAATTTTTCAGATGAAAATCGACGTTTCGGGACACTGTCCTTCATCGGTGTGAATAGCCGAGGATCCTATCAGGAGGTGGTATGGGGTAACAGGAAACGTTATTCTAAAACTCATGTTTTGTGTCAAGTCGGGTGCCCAGGGTTGTTTAAAATTGATCAGGTTAATATATTTTAATGTTGTCAATAGTATGATAAGTTGTGATTGCATTGTATACGTTTAACGTCACGACACGACACGACACACGCATTTCATGTTTGATGGATTTTTTTAACCCCGCCAGTCACTGTGAAATTCGTTATCATTGTTTGGTGGCAAGTTTTCGCTCCAAGCTTATTTTTCTTTTACGACGTTCTTCTTGTTAACGTATTTACTACAGTATCATTTTTGTTTTGACTTCAACATTTTTCTTTCTGTACTCACTTGGTACTAACTCTTCTTTTCAGCTAATAAAACATCCTTGATCTCGTAAACACTTTTGCGCTCTTTTGGCCGCCATATTGAATTGAGATGAACGTGACAGGAAAAACAGTTCAAAATGGCAGCCGAAAGAAAGAAAGAAAGAAAGAAAGAAAGTCCTTATAAAAATCTCATATTGTTAACTTTTTACCTTTCCACTTCTCTGTTTTTCTCACTCTGTCGTTCCTAGTCCCTCCTTTCTTCCGAGAGAGACCGCCGGACAAAATAACTGTAAAAGAAGGCGATTCTTTGTCTCTGCTCTGCTTGGTTAGTGGTACTCCGGAACCGGAAGTGGAGTGGTTCAAACATGGTGCGCCCATACCATTTAAGCGGGCTTCCGTCTCAACCGGAATCAACTACTAACAAGAAGGCAGTGGTCGGTACCAGTGCTCGTGTTTAGAGTTACTATTGAGCGTACGTAAAACAATTATTCTTCACACTCGTTGCAAATTCATCACCGCACCGTGAAAATGTTACGTTTGTTTATTAAACAACACCACGTTTGTTTACTTTTAGTTTCTCGTACTCCAAGTGAACACGTTTTCTTCCCACGTTATTCCGAATGTCCGAAAAGTAACTCCCACGGAAAGATGTCTGATCTATTCTCTTTTTCCGTATAAAGTTTTTTTTCTTGCACCACCTTTCCTCAGGCTGCATGATATGAGCTCCTTGAGCGTACTAGGACAGGAAAAACATTACGGTCACTGGAAAGAGACAGAAAAGAGAAATTAAGACAATTACGTGAGGTCGTTCCAACGTCTTTAAACTAAATCTGCTTTTAATTGGCAAAGTGAACATAAATACAAAGAGAAAAACGGACAACGCACAAAACTTATCTTCAGTTTTAGTACAACAGAATGTGTTATGTGAAACTTAGAAGTTGTCAATGTGTAAGGACAGATATCAGTTTTATTTTACGGAATGTCTTTAGACCTTTGATCTTGAACGAAGGTTTTTTAGACCTCCGTGACCTGTAGCTTATTTCCAACTAGCGTATAGATTTTACGATTCGCACATATTTTGAGGACACTCTTCAGTAAAGCCTCACCCTTGTTGCGCTTAATATATCAATGAATACCATATAATTAAAGACAATCCATTCCTGATAAGGGACCCCCTCCTGTCTTTATAATTCGCCCACAAGAGAACGTCTGTATTCGCCCTTCCAAGTTAACATGCTTACACTTTAAACTTTTTTCTGTTCTCTTTTACTGAGTGAACTACCACGCGAGGTGCTATGTTTGTTGTGCTGTTTTTGTTTTGCATTCAAGTATTGAGGGCCTTGTTTTCGTTTTGTTTCTTGGCGTTTTACAGGAAGCCTCTTTATAAAGGTGTTCTCCCTGCGTGGCTGTAGGGCGTCATAATTGATGGTTTGAGAAACAGTACTCTGCAAATAACAATTGCAATGAGGCATGCGAGCAGATATTGCAGAGAAAATTTAGAGCGCATTTTCATAGCAATTTCTTTTGCAATACAGTGATTTTTTATCGATTCAGGAATATCGGGTTACAAAAACTACTTAACGTTCTTAAAAAAATTATCCCATCTTGGGAGAGCCCCCTTAACCTGGGGTGCCCTTAACTGTCTGGTGGTGTTTTAAAGCATTTTTTTTTTTACATTTCAATCCCTTCTTTAAACTCCTTAAAATTTCACTCGAATTAACGTGTACCCCCACCTTAAGGACACGCCCTTGAATAATAATTAGAGATTTTACTGAAGTCACTTAGGTTACTGACAAGAATTTGCAGGCAATGATGATCACTACTGAACAGACAACAAAGAATCATTCAAGAGAATGACTTGTGACGCCTCATAGCGACTGGTGAAGGCCCTACAAGCTGTTTTCCTGAAATAGTAATAAATGGTATGGTGTAACTTGATCACAGAAAATCAACAGTGATGGTTTTGGGTTTTGTTTCTTAAACAGAAGTCCCGGAAGATTAAATTAATCAAAGAATGTAAGAGTTGTGGTACAGTGCAATACGTTCTTGACGGCTCTTGGACTCCAGTGGCCGGCTGTCAGTGAAATATTGCAATGGTCTCGTTTTAAAATGGAACTGGTAAACAACTTGAGTGCACGAGTTCACGACTTTAATTAACCAACCGAAACTAATTTGTGCAAACTACCTTCTAATCTTTTTATTTTGTGTTAATCGCGCTGATATTTCCACGTTGCTAAGGTTACAGCCAGCTAGAGTAAACATAAGCAAATGATGATATTAGTAACCTAGTTTACTTTAATCAAACATAGTTTGGTTCCGTTTCAATATTGTCGATACATTCTGCCTCATTCGTACCATCAGTTTAGGAATTTAGAAGTGGGTGGGTTTGTATTTCCGATTTTGAAAACCCAATCCCTTCTTAAACCGATCTCCCCACTCTTGCAGTCTCGCTGCGCACATCGGAGGTTCTAAATCTGGAATCTATTACTGGAAAAATCACTTCGGGGACTGTAAGATCTCAAGATAAGGGATTGTTTTTTTATTTAGCGATCAATTTTCAGATAATAAGAGGCGCCAAATTACAGAAAAATAGAAAAGCGTATCTCTGTTGGAGAAAAATTACAAACGATATCGTTTGTGGATGTATATAACTCTTGCAGTTGTGTTCGCCGTATAAGCGCCTCTTGAAACATTTACGATGCCGACAAAGGGTGGACCCTACAGATGGATATCCGTAATGACTGATATCTCATTGGCTCGCCAGGAACCTTTAAAAAAACTCATCTGTGTGGAGACAAAGATCTTTTGAAGTGACACTCGACGCAAAGTTTCGTATTCCACCCTAAAGCTTTTCTATTTGGGGTACTTCGGGCAGAGCTGTATTTTGAAGGAAGACGTAAACTGTGCGTATTTTGCAAAGTGTGATGCTCTAAGCCACTTAATGGCTTTATTGGAAACGATGTGGTCAAGGCTCAGGGACACAAAACAGAGAGTATGGATGTTTAAGCTACTTTTAATATTGGGAAGCGCAAATTTGGAAAGGTCATCAGCAGGTAACACAGAAGGAGTCTACTTTAAAAGCAAAGTTATTTTTACTCATTCAAAAGATTTGTTTCCGTTTGGTGTCAGACCTGTTTCGATGACAAGAATTTTAGACTATTATTGGTTTACAGAGTTAGGAATGTAGCCAGCAATGCGGGTTCTAATTTTTATGGCTTGGGCAATGTGCCATATTGTTCTTTTGGGCCTTGCTATGGTGTTAACGATTTTTCAAGATTTCCGGATAAAATTGATCCAAATCCCAGTCAGTTGTTGCCAAAACCTACGCCGGGAATGGCTTCCATTTATAGCAATTGTGTCAGTCTGTTTTCAGTGGATTTTTTGTCATAGAGCTTTACGATTTTACGTGAGAGAGATCGCATGCTCGAGATTTAGTTAAGGAGCTTCTTGATGTTGCGTTACTCATTCAGCGATTCGATTTTCATGCCTTTTTTTGCTGTTCTTACGTTTTATTAACCGTTTGTATTTTTGACTCCGATAGCGCTTAGTTATTAGAGCATTCCCTTATTTTTTCCGCAAAGAGTTTTGTATTTGTGAACTTTGTGGTTTTACGTATTGCAACGAGCACTTGGCTTCACACACGACAAAATGATGGGCACGAGTCCTATCTAAATCCTTTATTAATTTTTTTTACAAAGTTCAAACTTTATGGCTAGTTTTACACTTTTCAAATCTCTTTCTTAATGCAAAGTTTAATTAATTTTATTAATTCCTCACAAAACACCTCTAATATAAGCAACACGTTGTGTCTGCACTGCCTATCATGTCGTTTAGCCTCCACAAGAAACGCATGCAAAGGCCATACCATGTTGGGTGTCCTGTGGTTCCGCATTGTAGCGCTGGTTTGTTCTAATATTGTGCGTGTATTTCTTTTCTCCAGGCAAAATCGGCCTGCCATCTCGTCGGAAAGCAGTGGTGGAGAAATATCCTGCTGTTCTAGAATGCTTGACAGATTCAGATCTACCGAGTGAAAACGTCATTTATACCTGGAAAAAAAATGGAAAGGATGTCACCACTGATGTGAGAGCGAACGTCATAGCATCCGGGGCCTTGTTTATCAAGTCCACGCGCCGCTCAGACACTGGTGTGTACCAGTGCACTGCCAAAACGGTCGATTCTAGCGGCATTGTTACCTACGCTGGAGCAAAAACCTTTTTGGATGTGCAATGTAAGTTGTAACTTGTAAACGGCGATACTTTTCTGTAAATAACTTTTGACTTGCTATTTATACTTGGTTAAATTCCGCTATCGTACTTTTTAATGTGTGCAAATTGACTAATATACGGGCAAAGAGACTTTGCGTTTTCTATAGACGCTTTTCTACTGCTCTCTCGATTCGCTCTTTGTTCCTCTTGAGAAGAGGAAAAATTTATAGGAAGAGAGAAGGAGAGGTGCTTGGTAAGTGATTGCTCTTTTGTCATTCTTACAGATCCCCCCGATATTAAGGATATGCCGGACACCGTAGCGGTACCGGAAGGCTCCGATGCCCGGTTGCCTTGTGATTCCGTCGGGAATCCGGGTACAGATTTCACAAACTGGACACGGCACGGTGAAGATCTTCGTTCCATGTCGAGGTTTCTCGTGCTCGAGAAAGGCGCTTTGCTGATACAAGATGTGCGGCGGACCGACGCCGGGGAGTACGCTTGCACGCCGCATAACAAAGTGGGTGCGGGAACGTCCAAGAAGACAAAGCTAATTCTGAAAGGTAACTGCCAAAAAATGATAGTAGTGACTGAAGTAGCATATATACACACTTAGTATGTTAATAAAGGTTCGATATCAGCTGTCGTAGGTACCTTTGATACTCAAAGTCCCTGGTGATATAAAAGCAAACCTTGCGAAATAACGGGCTCAAAATTTTCTGGATGTCGTCGCATGCGTGTGTTCTGCTTCTCGACTAGCAAGGCTCTCTCAAGCAGTGTACTTTTTCACTAGAAGAAGTGGTGGAGTCTCTTTTTCTCATAGACAAGTGGGTAGGTACGCACAGGCAGTTGGCTTTCCAGCGTGCATTCTTATTCGCCCGCGAAAGCCCTTGGAGGTGATCACTCTTCTTTTCCCTCCTTTTTCCCACAAGTTGCTTTTCAATAACCGTATACCCAATTTTTTCTCAGTTGTCCCAAAGTTCATCGTCGCACCACCAAGTATCATGACTCTGAGAGTTGACGATGACGTCACACTGGTCTGCGAAGCGACTTCAGAGTCCCCTGTTAGTTTGTCATGGGAACGCGAAGGTTCGCCTCTCCCAGCGGGCCGTGCGGTCACCAACGATGGCAAGTTGACAATTCAGGGCATACAGAAGGACGATTATGGTGTGTACACGTGTATCGCCAGCTCAGATGATGGGCAGGCCAGGCATTCTACGACATTAGCTGTCATATGTAAGTTGAACCGCCCATAGGTTAAAACAACTCAACTCAGTAATCATCTCTCAAAGATATACTGTCTTGTATGCAGAGTTTTGACTCCAAATTTCAATATTTGAGTATTGTTAGATATATTAGATAATCGATACCAAGACATTTAAGTTTGCTTAGAAGGAAACTGGTAGTTCCCGCGTGTAAGTATTGTTTACCGATACCGCATGGAACATGTCAAGCCAAGTATAAATGATGTCATGTGAGTGTTGCTTTCTTGCAGCCACTCCCAGCAAACCCTTCATAACTGGAATACTCTTAAACGGTTCAACGGCTGTAGTGAGATGGCGGCCTGGGTACGATGGAGGCTATCCACAACAGATGGAGGTCTGGTACCGCCTTTCTTCAGACGATGACCACAAGTGGCGGTGGTCGCCGCATCTCTCCTTCAGCGTGACGTCATACCAGATTCCAGGCCTTCAGGCGGGGCAGCTCTACCGGTTCAGTGTGAGGGGGATCAACAGAGAGGGAGCGGGACATTTCAGTGACGTGGTAGAAGCAAAAGGAACACCAACAGTTATAAACCGCGATCCTGATAAATCAGGTAATGTTCTATTCAATAAAAACATTTAGTTTGATTTTCGTTAACGTCGTCAGGTGCATTTGAAGATATACATTGCTGCTGTGTTATAGCGATATTTCCCTGGATATTACATAGGTGTCTCGCCTAATGTTGTCTTCGTCGTTCTGAAGTTGATTTTCTAGGACAATTTCTTACGTTTTCGTTCCAGGAAAAACCCTTTCCACCCTCCCCTTTTATTTCCTTAGACTCATATTTCTCAGACGCATATTTCTCGATCGTGACATTATTTTTACAATTTCGGTAATACCAAAGACAAAGAGGATTTAAAAGGAATACAGCAATATTATCTTTATGATAATAGCGAAATGAGTTCAAGCTTCAATTAGCTGGTGGCTTCTTCCGACGTCTTTACTGTCTTAAGCGGTAGAAAACTACGAGTCAGATAGTAAAAACGGCAAATTCGTTTTTCTTCTTTCCGATAGATAAACCTCTAGGTCCTGAAAATGTCATTGTCAACATCACGAAGGACGGTTACTACATCGCTTGGGCATACAGCGTCGTTCCCGACCGGCCCGGTGTGGAGAAATTTGTGGTGGAATACAGGGAAGGGAATGAGTCTTCAACGTGGATGGTGGCGGATCAAAATGTACCGGCGAATCGCAGGGTCTACTTGTTCTCGGCGGAAATGGCCGAGGCAGACAAGGCATACGACTTCCGGGTTTATGCATATGGCGCGGCTAAGTTCAGTGAACCTGCTTATGTTACCAAGAGATACAACATTGGTGAGTTACTACTGTATTCTCAACCATTGTTTCAGTTTGGGAGAGAACAAATCTCAAATTAAGATACGGACAAGTGGTTTTTATCAGAGCGCAAGGTTGTAAAACAAACGCAGCGCGCAAAGGTGCTCTTGGGTGAGACTTGACGACCTCGTGTAGCGGGATTAAAAGAAAGCTACTTGATATGCGCTAGAACGAGGGAGGAAAGAGGGAAGTCGGGCGCGCGCGCGAAGTGTCAGGATAGTGTCCGATAGTGTCAGGAGATCGGAGACGCTGGCTGGTTTTCGGCGCGGGGTTAAGCGGCATATTTTCCAAGGCCGGGCATTGCTATATTGATATACTTTATTGAAACACTCTTATTGTTGTAACGTTCCTATATTATTTCACTTAATGTATTTATCTGTTTATGTAGCTAGTTAGTTATTTGTTATCTCATTCGGAGAAACTAGCGTCATGTATGCTATATCTAAATCCGAAGAAAAATAAAGTTATGTATGTATGTATGTATGAAGCAAGAAGTGCGCGCACGAAACAAGAAGTGCGCGCCCCAAGCGCGACGCGCCAATTGTAGTAATGGTTCAATAAACTGTGTAGCACAGATGTCATAAATAAACATTTTTGAATTTTTTGAAAATGGGCTAAAAATTAGTTTTAAATGCCAGACGTTTCGAGGCTGCTGGCTGCTCCTCAGTGGCAAATGCGCCAATTGTAGTGCGAGAGGCAGAGGGTGACAATGAAGGGAATAAGGAGCTACCAGCTTTCGCCCCCACCCCTACCCCTCACAATCGTGTGGACTCCACACGAGTTGAGAGTAAAGTTAGCACACCCATCAATTAATCGTGAAATTAGAACAACACAAAGATGGTCCTCGCAGAGCGTAAAGCAGCTTATGGTGTGCACTATTCATCCAATTTGTATTTGCAATATTAACGCTTGTGACCTGTCTTGTTCCCAGCGTCCCCAGTTTTCGGAGCGCCCTCGGATAGCAGTGACGTCATTCCAATCATCGCCGGGATCCTGGGATCCCTGTGCGTCATTTTCCTGATCGGCTTGTTGTACTTCTGCTTCTTTCACAAGAAACGAAGAGACAGTAAGTTGACTTACTCTAACCAATTTACACAGATGGTGAGGAAAACTTGTAGTGTTATTCAAAGTGTGTTGTGTGCAAACAATTTTTCAATCATGTTTGCCTTTTATTTTAGAATTGTCCATCAATTCCGGAAGCAAGAAAGTTCAATTTGATCGTCCTAGGTAAGTAGTTCTTTTTGTTTAGTTTTGCACAAGACGAAAGGTTTGTTTGAGTACAGCTGCCCAGTAGAAAAACACGGCGCATGGTCGGAATGCTTATTGGTCACATGGAAAAGAGGCTAGACTTAGCAACTATTAAGAGTCTTCCAAAATGGGATAAAATGATTATTCATCGCTTGCGATAGACATATCTTGTGAGGTGACTCAAGGAACGGATGTATCTCTAATATTCATTTGCCAATCGTTTAACTCGATTTAATAGTAAAGTTTGCACCTATTTGGCTTGGAAGTTTACTATAAAAAAAACTTCAATAATTAACTTTAGCCATCAGTTTTGTCTTTTTAGGGACTGTAATTGTTTTTGTTTGTTGTAGCACCTGCACCAATGTTGTTTGGGGCTATTTTTGTTGTTTAACGAAGTCTTTGTTGCTGTTGTATAGCACGAGATAGCTTATAACTGTTTTAAACTCATGCTGACATCTCTACGTGAAGTAAATCGAAAGTTCATGAAAGCGGTAAATATGAAAACAAAGCATCCCTACTTATTTTCTTAATGGCCTCTGCAAAAAGTGTTTATTTGACTTTGTGTTAAGTGTAGAATAAACTTCCTCCTCATCAAACCTTATCAAGAAAAAACATTACAAAAATTAGTGATATTTAAAATGAAGAAAGAAAGAAACGTGGTTATGTTTCGTAGTTAACAAAATCTAACACTGAACTTAAGAGGTCAGTTTAGTGTTTGGCAAATTGTACATTGTTTATGGTTGTTTGAATAATTGGCGTCGGTGAGGGCGATGCTGTTTAAATTCTCGCCTCTAAAGTTCCGAAGTACAGTGTTTTCGTTATAATTTATGCTGATTAGAAAGTCATTCAATTTCGTTGGCTAGCCTTCAAGACTATGACAGGTGCTTTGCGCAGATGGCACGAGAAACATCTTTTGTTGTGAATTGCTGAAAATATAAACTTCGTTAGTCTCGCTGCGGAGAAAAAACATAAGTTACAAACAGTAGCGGTTTGCTGTAAAGGAAACAAACATGTCCGAGTATAGAATCTTGCCCAGTGGATGTCATTCGATAAGTATAGTTTTGAAAGTGAAATATTTTGAATATATGACAACTTTTCAACTTCGCGTACTTGCTTGAAGTCAGCGTAAGCAAACTGTCGAGGAGATCAATATGGGGATGTTTTGGAGGTATTGTATAGCTATCATCACGTGTTTTGCGAAATTTTATAGCCACTAATTTCTGTAACTGCATCGATTTATAAGATTCGCGCCCGCGAATAAGGGAATCAGTGTATCAAAACTTATTGTATACTGGCTTGTTTTCTTATTTTGTCGTTTATAGCTGCGAAGGGTAAAATAACCCAGGGTTAATTATTTGGTAGAGTGAGAACGTACGTTCATTTTTAAGTTATGGTTTTTCCTTATTTCTGACCAAGTTTCGAGTTTGGAGGAAGCGAAATGTCCTTGCTTACCGTGACAAGAAAATTCTGCCAGAATAATCGATGTTTTTTATTCAATGGAATACTACAAGCGGTTATCAAATTCTTTAAAATTGCGCTCTTTCAACAAGAATGTTCGGAACTTCTGCTCGGTGGGGTCATGTCGCATGCCAGTGGAATTATTTCCCGGAGTCGTTAGACAACAGGAGGGAATATGCCGGTTATTAACCGGCTACCCTCTGGTTAGCTTTACGAGAACAGAGAATTCAGTTCTAGTTTTGGCTTACAACATTTAACAAACCCTTTGCAATATGTATATATTTTCGCTGCGTTCTTCCTAAAGTGCTTTTAAAGAGATTCACGGTGTAATTAATAAGTTTTGGGTGTCATGTTTTGTGATATGCATTGATGTGGCAGAAAAACTCTAATCGAAACTGCGCAGTCTGAAGAATTATAATTCAGACTTGAACTCGAGCTCTGGTTTCTTAATTTTTCGCTCTCCTTTATACAAGTATTAAATGATTTATATATTAATGTCATATTCTTTCAAGCAAGTACCAAGAATTGTTGAATATCTATCAATTTTGCACCCATAATTTTCACTTTAAACAAAACTAAAGAGGAGAGTAATTTTAATTTTAAGGTATAATTTCTGATAATCGCAGTAGCGATAAAAATATCGAGAAAGACCGACTATAATTAACGCTAAAATTGTGAGAATTTGATGGCTGCACAAAGGTAAACACAGTGTAACTGAATCCAAATACTTTATTGAAAATTAATGGGATTTTTTAAATCTTCATACACTTGTTGCATAAGTAAAAGTATAATTGTCACGGCGGATCCACTTTTTGTTTCAAACCCTTCATCGTTTCCAGTCAAACTGTGAAGGTTGTCGAGCAGGACTGTTTGTTCGCAATTAGCTTGATCAGTCCAAATGTTTTGTATGACAGGAAGCATTTCAACCGCAATATCTCCTATTACTAGCGCGCTCGTCTGCTTTCCCTCTTCTCTTTTCCTTCTTCTTTTCGTTTCCACGCAGGTTATCATTGGGCTACGAGAGACTCGTGGGAGCTTGATCGTTAAACTAATGTCGGTCAATATTGGGGATCTTAAGGGTTTCAGGGTAGAATGGCTAACCTGTAAAAAAATTTTTATTCTTTTAAATGTTTGCACCTACAAGAAACAATTAAATACAGCGTTTTATACCATGCCATAGAAAATACAACCAAGCATAAAACACGAAAACCGACGCATGTTGTACCTTTCCATCCTGCACTGGTCTTATGTCGTGTTGATTAAACAAGCATATTTATTTTCTCCGGGATGGTACAAAACAGTTATGCAAAACTGTCTCGTTGTATACGTAGTAAATAAACCCCTTTCCGTGGCCGGTATATATCGGAGGATAATGTCGCGGCTGATAGATTGTGCGAAAAATGAGCAGTTGGCCGAGAATCGAGGTTTCGAGGGCAACTGTGAAATTTTGAGGACAATCTATCAGCCAAGGACATTATCCTCCGATAAATCAGCAAGCCAGAAAGGGCTTTAGTTATTTTATAACCCTCCGATTAATTTTCATATCCCGTGTACGCAGTTGAAAGTTGAAAATGTTCTTGAAAAAAAGTGATCTGACGGCGATGGTGAATGAATTAAATGACTGCATTGATTGTTTAAGTTTATTTTATTCGAACTGTGATTGGATTCTTCCATTTGAAATTGAAGAAACTTTAAAAAGACTGCCGGGCTCTGTTTTGTCTTTTTTTTTGCGACTGAAAAATCGGAGGACAAATATCGCCGCGGACGGGGTACATTGCATGATACCCGTCCTCCGATTTGCACCACGTGATCCAAAATGGCCAATAAAATCGCGCGAAAATTAACAGGTGGGTTATAACATGGGATATCCTACTTATCACTTGTATTTTCTTGGTATCTGCACGAGCCTTCTCCATGGTATAACACGCGAAAGCATTGCATAACTGGTATTTATAGAGAATTGATTTTAAGGAAAGTTTATAGAGATAGCCGCACAGGCAAGAGAGAAAAAATTTTGCCCGAGAGTTTTACCGACCGCATTTCGCTCATCTAATATTAGCTTCGCATTCTTTTCTATCGCAGCTCCAAGTTTGGGTCAGAAGTTGAAGAGTCAGACGACGATTTTCTTGACGCTGAGATCAAGCTGCGACCCGAGACTGTCCGATTTATTCCCGACGACAGTGACACCAACGAAGACCCTTTCGAGAAATTCGCGAAGCTGAAACGGGAAGAAGACTTCCTGTTAACGGGCCATGATGGGCGTTATGGCGGAGACATGTTGCGTTACGCTAAAATAGTGAACAGCGCATCACCTCAGCGTTCACGAGAAGGTTCCATAACCGAGTCTGAGAAAGTTCGTTTCTTTGGAGATTTGGAAAGTCGGAACGGGCATTCTGCTTGGTACGACTGTACACTCTCCAAGCCCGCGTCCCGCGAGGTACGGGACTCTTATGATCAGTTCTGCAGGCCTCCTGATGTCGGTTCTCGGGATTCGATTACCAAGTCACCAACTGGAATTAACGACAGAAAGGGTTCGTATGAACAATTAGGATCCAAATCCGGACGCAAATTTGGCTCTAATACCAGTCTTCCAGAGGGACGAACATCTAGCGGAATGTTCCGAAACACCCGGTTTCAGCCTATACAAGAGGAGAGCCCACGTGAACGGGATGTCCCTCGAGGTAACGGGTCCTTAAGACGCAAACAGCCTCACCACTGGTCGACTCCGGCGGTATTCACAAGGCGTCAGGACACAAATAACAACAGCGATGGCAAAGCTTCTGATTCTGATTCGGGGGACTCCTCGAGACGCGGACGGTCGAGGCGGCATCGGCCCCATTCTTTGTACGAAGGAAAGCTTCGGCCCATTTCGGAGCAGGGCTCGGATCCCAAGCTACGTTGCACGTGCGACGAAGAGGAGTCGGATGACTACACAAATTACCCGACGCTAAAACTGGGGGAAGACGGCAGGTCGACTTTACCTGGAAAGAAAGCTCCCAAATCAGAATCGTCTTCCTATCTTCATCTTCACCGAGCGGAATCTCAGAGACTCTCCTTCAGTGAACAACTTCAAGGCTGGAACCCGCCCTCCGCTGGCAAACCGTACGAGCCACACCCTAAGAAGGATAAAAACCATGTAATTGATACAGAGTCGGAGAATAGCGTTTCTCCAGCAATTTCTTTAGCTTCGCTTTCGGAAACCGAGAGCGATCGGGAGATTGCCCGAACACTTTACGACAGCAACACGAATAAGGCTACTACGAACAGCGCTGTCGCTGTCGCCCTTCCTCGTGCAGTTACGAAGTTGAAATCGAACGATTCGGAGTCATCTTCGGATGAACGCGGAGGGCAAGGGAGGCGGGATCGATCCCGAAAACCTTCTCCGCCAGTGTATAAAGACAAGAAGCCTTCTTCTGTCACAGATTTGAACTTGAATCCCATGGAACGAGCAGATTCGATGGATCAGCTGAAACTTTGCGATCCATTCTTCCAGGAACGACATCGCGTCTCGCGTTCGTCATCGACTGCATCCAGTGGTATTGGCTCTGTTCAAGTATCCTCCAGCGAGACAAATAGTCTTATAGAGTCTCCTCGGGAGTCGAAACCCCGACTTATCTACCGAACATCTGTCGATCGCTCATCGAGTGGTTACGCTTCTTCTCGGGACAGCTATGACACTTCCGATCGTCTCCAACCAGGGCATGCATCGACTCGGTCATCGGTCTCGAGTGACCGAACATCATCCGGCCGCGCTTCGAGCGGTTACGGGTCTTCTCGTGATAGCTACGAAAACCCGGATCGTATTCGACCCGAGGATTTTTCGAAGGCTCACGCGCAAATGCGTTTGAGTGGAAGAGGACGGCGATCAGACGAACCTTACGAGTGGGATCCCTCATCCAGTGAAATGGACGAATTGGAAACAGAGGGATCGTCTTACAATCCTAAAGTGTTTGAAGAAATAATGGCCATGCAACAGGAAATGGGAGTGAACTTAGATGGGAGCGATTCCAGCAGAGAAAGCTTAAAAGAAATGGAGAAACTCACAAACTCCGAGCTGTTGAAATACTCGCCTACTGTTTCCCCTACTAATTATAAACTGGATTTATACAGCGACGAGGAGAAGGACCAGCGATGCTCGAAGTTGATGAAGGAGTACAAGACGAACAAGAAGTTACAGGATGTCAAGGCAAAAGGAAGTCAGATTTATAGATCCTGGGATCTTTGATTGAAGTGAATTAATTTCCGTGTTTAGTTCATGCTTCGCAAAATTTGGTCCCGTTAAGACTAGTTCCACATAGTTATCACTGAGGGCAAGATCGTTTTCCATTCATTTTTGAGGTCCTCTGTTGTGGGTTGTATTCGTAAGCTGTGGCCTCGCGGAATTACTGCATATAAAAACGAATTAGTACGCAAAATGTGTACCAGCGCTGCCATCGTTGTTTCGCCCATTTTCGACTCCCCCCGCCCCCAAGTTCAAGCTGGCTTTATATACTGGCCAGATAGTCGACCTCAATAATGCATTGTGGAAAATTACGAGAGAGGCATTGGAAGCAGTAAAGTAAGGCGGAGCTAAACGTTGTCGTATTCACGATTACATCACCTCAAGAAGTAACTGAACGTTTAGCCCCGGCTTAAAGTTAACAACACTGTGTTAGTGTCTGGAAAAACTGACCTGGTACTCGGTGGTTCTGCATTGACCCTCAGTTCTAACAGACCATAGAAACTGAAATCATGGCTGCTGTTCACTCGCTTGAGAATTGCTTTAACTTGTTAAAGTTATTTTTGTTGTTCCGGTTAAGTTAATCGTGCTCGTTAATTATTTGTGCGTAATTATGCTAGAAAATTAATAGTATGTTCTGTTAAGCCGCTATGATGGTTAATAATTCCCTAACTTCATTAATGTTTAATATATTGTGGCTTCAGCTTTAATTTGATATTTAAATTAATGAAGAGTAAGTTTTATTTACCAGATAAAATAGCATGCTTCAGCTTCTTTGTTCATTTTACAAGGGTAACGCTTTTAATGTTAATGAAATTTGAAATGCAGCTGTACCTAAAATATTTACAGATTGCACGATGGGCTAAGTGAGGCTATTTCAGGTGAATGTGTTGAAAGTAATGACTTTGTTGTGGTTTTTGAAATGATCGAATGCCTTCTCAATGTTATAAAGCCGTTATGTTAAAGTAAGGCCCTACCAGGGGCTTCCCGTGTCGCTTGTCTGAAGTTTAAAATCTCCCGTGTCAGAGTTGAAATTGCTAATTCTCGGCCTTGATGTCACTGTCGGAATTTTGCCGGGAATGATGTCTCTTGTCGGGATTTCATTTTATGCATGTCGCTTGTCGGAATTTACCCAGGCGGGGCTTCTAAAGTGGAATCATTTGTAGTAATTTGCAAGCGTTAAGAAGTTCCTTAAACAGTATTAACATAGTATCGTTGTTGAATTATTCTAGCGATTGTCCAATTATATTATCGTCCTAAAAGAAATTAAAGCGTGACGAAATTTTGACGTCAGATCAGTGGTGTACGTTACCTAGCAACGCCGCTGATCAAAATCACTCGCTCCACGAATATTCCACGAAAGCAGTGATGTATGTTGTTTTTTAATATTAAGTTGAATCGAAGACTTTTTTATGAGAAGTAGAACGTTTGTTTTTACATGCTGTTTTTTTTTGTATCAAATACGTTGGAATGTAATCTATTGATCTTTTTTTATCTCTTTGGGAAATTCTAACCCTGTGGTAGGAGCTAGAATAAAAATAAAACAAAACATAAATTTCAAGTAAACAGAGGGAACTATTTCTCTTTTTTAATGATTTCTTATGAAGGAGTAAATTGATAATCGACCTAGGCTATCAGTTACAAGTTATGAGCTCAACATCTGTAAACTT
The DNA here is from genome assembly GCA_016490735.1 of Pachyseris speciosa. NCBI lineage: Eukaryota > Metazoa > Cnidaria > Anthozoa > Scleractinia > Pachyseridae > Pachyseris > Pachyseris speciosa. The sequence goes on from JAEMWC010000393.1 coordinate 698,782, forward strand.
CCTTTGTATATAAGATGTAGGACATATGTGCTAGTTTTATATTCGCAGAGAAACTTATTTGTGCTACGTACTTGGAGAAGATTTTAATATGTACATTATTTGACATAATTTTTAAGGGAATCGCTTTTCGTAAATGCTTTTGATTAAGGTAGTAGTTGAACTAAAGAGAGTTTGAACCTTCGACGTTTACAAAAAACGCCGTTTTTTTTATATGTCGGGTCATTGTGTAGACCGTATACAGCAGTATATTGTGATCTAATCATTACCGAACGATGAGCAAAATTCAGTTACAAAGATGAAATAAATAGAACTATTTTAATTCTGCTTCGTCTTTTCTTCAAACCCGACCCGATTCTATCCTTCTGATCCCAGTTGTTGAGATGACTGATAACTGTATAGACTGCTGGTAGTCCGCCCATTTTCAGGGACGGATCCAGGCCTTTTCTTGGGAAGGGGTGCACCATGTTCTACTTCAATACCGATAAACCACATAGTTTTTTTCCTTTTTTGCGGAATATAGCGTGACTACTGGCCATATTGGTTTAATGAAACAAAAGAAAGTATCTGAAGGGGAGCAGGGTTGGCGCAGTGGTGAGGAGCGCTCGCCTTCCACCAAAGTGTCCCGGGTTCGATTCCCGGACTCGGCGTCATAAGTGGGCTGAGTTTGTTGGTTCTCTACTCTGCTCCGAGAGGTTTTTCTCCGGGTACTCCGGTTTTCCCCTCTCACCAAAAGGCAACATTTGATTTGATTTAGTCTCCTCAATTAGTAGAGCATCTGTGCTCGGCTAGAACGATTTGAGACTTTAATAAAGTGATTATTATTATTATTATTATTATTATTATTATTATTATTATTATTGTTATTGTGAATGATATATGAAATGAATCATATATGAACTGCGGAAATAAAATCAAATGAAGTTAGAGCATCGCACCGGTAATCGCGAGGTCACGCGTTCAAACCCCGTTGAAGTCCTGAATTTTTTTTCAGGCTTCTTTTCGCAATTGCATAAATTGCGTTCACAACTGCTAGGATCATTCTTCATTTGCTTTCATTTCCGCAGTTCATATATGATTCATTTCATATATCATTCACACTCATTTCTTTCACGGGAACATATGAACCCAGAATTGACCTGTTCCCAACGTTTGTGGCTTCATAGCTCAGTTGGTTAGAGCATCGCACCGGTAATCGCGAGGTCACGGGTTCAAACCCCGTTGAAGTCCTGAAATTTTTTCAGGCTTCTTTTCGCAATTGCATAAATTGCGTTCACAACTGCTAGGATCATTCTTCATTTGATATTATTATTATTATTATTATTATTATTATTATTATTATTATTATTAGGGTTCAATTCTCAGATGTTTAGTTTGGAACACCAAGGTGGCCGCTGTTTCATTGTTTTGGAACACCAACATGGCCGCCGTGAAGTCATGTGAAAACATATTAGAAATATAGTTTGCAAATATATTACGTTGTATCAACATGTAGTAGTCTTTGGACTTCTAATCGTCTATTTTTCAAGTTTGGTTGATTAGATCTCCCATAAGATCCAACGTACAAGCAAGCAGGATCTTCGTTCACGGTCTTTGCAGGTTTTCAAGTTGTTATATGAGAAAGCCGCAGGTCATCCCGGGGCGGGGGGGGAACGAGGGACCCCTACACCCTCCCCTAGATCCGTTCCTAGTCAAAGATCCGTTCCTAGTCAAAGCGCAATCTATCAAACGTGGTGAGACCAGCCTAGGCGTTCTCGGCCAGGTGAAACCAACTGTCTGCGGTGACGTCACCGAGAACGCCTAGCAAATACTGCCAGAACATGACAGAAGTTTGAACGGAAGAGCAATGCAAAATGACAGACTAAAAAGGTTACTCCACAAAGTTAGAACTTATCGTCGTTTGTGAACACTTCCATTATCCTGGATTGTCGCATCGGCGGGAAGCTTTCACACGATACTTCGTGCAAACTAGCAAATTCTAACCAGAGTTTTTTTGCGCTAAAATCAGGGTATTTTGGCAATATTTGCTGGGCGTTCTTTCGCCCACTCTTTCCCAGACTTTGCGTGCACAGGGGGAAAGAGGGAACGCCTAGGGACTAGGTTGCGGTGAGACTGGAGTGAGGAGAAAAAAAGAGCTAATAATTCTAGTCAGGAGCCCATGGCTCATGGGCTCCTGTTCTAGTGCATCCACTTTAGGTTTCACCAGTTTCTCCGCGGCATTGGCTTGAGCTCCCCCTATCTAGAAAGGAATGCTAACAGTCCAATAGTTTGTTCCAGCGGATACGTCGTTCTTCAGCCGGTATCAGTAAAATGCACTGCAACTAAGTACACTGTTTGTCCTCTGGTCAGTGGCTTAGCCGGTGGATTGAGTCATCCTTTCTGTGAACAATTGGCACCTGGTCTTTCACCCTTCTTCGAGTCGTCAAGCACTCGGGAGAGGCATGGCGTGACCAGGCCTGACCAACCAACGAACGGCTGGAAACTTTTAATTTCTAGTCCCACATTTTACCTGGCCCAATCTGTTTTTCGGCGTCGTGTGGTCCGATTTATCGTCTCCGATACGGCTAAATCAAACTGACCATGACGGAATGAGGAAAAAAATGAAGGCACGGAAATCATTTGCCATTGCCTGTATCGAGTCCATCCGTCGAGCAGACTGCAACTACGAACATGACGAAATTAGGACGTAGGGGGCTGGCTGGTACTAGATTTATAGCTATCTTAACGCGGAGTAGAGCAAGTTTAATCTTGAAAAATTAAGACAAGCGGTCCCAATTTTTGGCGTTAAATTATGGAATGGGATACCCGGTAGAATGAGAGATATGCCAAAAAAAGTTTTAAACGAAAATTAGTTAGTATGCTCTTTGAAATATTAAAAGACAAAGATGATTACCTTGATGCGACCATGATAACACATGAAATAAAATTTCGAAATCCTAAACCTTAGCTTCTTTCAAAGCTTGCATTAAGTAGATTTCTCTCTATCGCTTTGACTTACACATATTTTTCTCCCCTCTTTCTTTGCTTTTTTATTATCTGTAATATCTGATTTGTAATAGAATTTATTTGGCACGCCACGACTAGCGTTTTTGGCTAGCTGCGTGCCAAGAAATTGTACAGCCAATATTATGAAATAAATGTCTTGTCTTGTCTTGTCTTGTCTAGAGCAAACTTGATCGCAGTGATCGTAGGCGGTTTCTTATCAACCTCGTTCCCAGGGTTTTTTTTCTCTCACTTGGTTTCTTATGTGGCTTTCAAAACCAAGAAAAAAAAAATTTCTTTTAGCATCAATGCCGAAGTTAACGGCGAACTGAACGCCAGTTAAAAAAGAATGGTAAGATCCGGTGTACAAAATCATCAGCGTTTGGGGTTAAGAACCACACCCAATCTCAACAGACCATACTGAGTAATTCAAAATAAATTCCTGTTTTTAGAACATTGGACTCGAAATAAAACCATACCCTTTGGGGCGGTACATGCCTACATATGTTAATAAGGGAGGCCCGTCACCCCCAATAACATGTATGGAATATGACGACGCGCGGCTGTTTCGCACATCATATTCACGAGGAACTATAAGTCCTTTTGCAGTTTAGTCCAGTAGTACAACGGCCCTACTTTGATTGACTGATAACTTTCTTTGACAATAACCCTCTTTATAGGGTCGGGGCATGCAGTCATGACAGTGCAATATTAATAAAATAACATTGCCTTCAATATATCGCCTGTAAGCGTAACGAATACAAAACTGTTAAAATTGTAACTTTCTGTTGATAACACCGTTGATTTACTGGTAACAAAATACTCAATTTGATCCCAATTTGTTAAAGTTATCTAAGTACTCTTTTCATCCTTTGAATGCGAACAAGGTATTAGTTTTGTCCGTCTTGTTTCTTGTGTAAATTTGCATCTAACTTGCATATTACGCTGAATTCATGGGCTCAATATCGCCGTGGAAGCGTCTTCACGAAAAACGTTTTCTCATCCAATGAGGCGAGGCGGATCACCTCTTGTCCAAACTTCTTGAACGAAGCAAGAAAATGGTCCTTTTAATTTCTGTAGGCATGTTGTTTTCTTTACGCATTAAACAAGAAAGGAATTTTTCTCCTCTTGCAACATTATGCAAACACTGACTCGACAAAGAACAGGTTAAATAGAGTGTAACATTTGCTTTGTTCTTGAGGGTCAAATATTTTGTTAGATACCGTGGAATGAGGGAACCATGCTGGCCTATGCAGCCCTAAAATTTCTCTTAAACGGAATCCTAAAAAGCCATAGCATTTAAAATCTTTTTACGTCGCGACAGATATAGGCTCTTGAAACAACTTAGAGTTCTGTTTGTTTGTGGAAAGTGAGACGAGACTTGATCAACTCCGTGTTTTGAGGAAGTTTGGAATGTATCTGTGTTTATTTCCCAAACAGGCTGGTTGCTATGACACCCTGACGCAATTGTTCTAATGATATGCAGAGCGGACGACCTCGGCCATAATTTTGCATAATTAACTTTATGAACTGCAAATTTACTTCTTATCGGTCTTCTACGTTCGTGCTTGTAACGATAAAAGTATTCACGGAAGAAAGTCGACGGATAGTGCAAGAGAGCAAAATGAACTCATTTAGATGACAAATTATCTTACACAACGTTCTGGAACTGAGCTTGTTCAACCGGCATCGAGCAGAGCTATTGAAATCACCTTGACATCTCTACGAAGAGTCAGCTAAAACACGTCGTAAATTGCGGAGTTTTGCATGAAGAATTCAACGCAACGCGGTTAACAGAATCACCAAAGGAACTGTGAATTTTATCCACTTTATGGCTTCCAAGAATTTTCATTTACGGCCGTTCCTACTCGTTTTGGCGGTCATATTTCTCTGGCCAGATGTTACTCATACCAGTAGTAAGTTGTATTCTTTTATTTACACACTGAAAAAAGTCAGCTGAAAAGTGCTTTGTGTGCGATAAATCAGATGCACTTTGATACCCAGACAATATGTCGCATATAAGATACAATAAGAACCTTTTTTCTGTTTTAGGTCCATGTGATTGCTCAGTTTGCGGATCGACTTGTGGCGGGAGCCTAAGTTGTAATCCAGGAAAATTTCTTGTAGTAAATGGAAGCGAGTTCGGATGTTTTGAATGCCCACCCGGCCACTAGTAAGTCACATTTTACCATTATCTTGGTAGTTTTTTATTATGAGGGTATCGTTGTGTATGATTTTGATAATGGCCTTCATCACAAGTACCTCACACAGTAAATGCACGCTGATATTTCACAGCGTACATGCATTACTTGTGTCAGTAATATCTTTAAATATTGCAAAGCAGTGGATCACCTCAGCTTATCTATCACAAGTTGTGCGACTTTTATCTTCAAAACAAAATTCTGTTCTTATCAGAGATCTCTGAGCGAATTATCACCTGGACATTGAAAAGATTTTCGAGAGAAATAGGAAATAGTGTATTATAACGGTAGATGCCACTGTTTCCAAGCGTCTCTGTCGATAAATTTCTGAGGAAGCGAAGAGCTCAAGTTAGTACTTTATACAAGATTGAAGCGCCTCTCCAATGTTGAAAACATTAATTTGAAAACAGGGATTTTAATCAAATGGTTGGTTTCGTAATTAAATTGTCCGCACAACGGTGATTCAAAATCATGGAATCATCTGCAAATGGTTTAGACTTTCTAGTCTTCTCGGATAAGGACGATAAACCGTAGGCCCCGTCTCACAACTCTTCACAATTGATTCTGTGGGACGTAAAAGAACCCACACACTGTTCGAAAAGAGTAGGGGATGTAGTTCCCGGTGTGGTGGTCTATCTCTCATCTGATGATTAAATGCTCGGAGATATTAGCTGCACAAGCTACTCTAAAATCCGAGGGTAAATAATGTGATGTATGTATGTATGTATGTATGTATGGTGGGTGCTGTTTGCACATTCATAATTAAAGCCTGGTTCTCATGTGCCACAGACCTACCTGCGATGACTTGCGGACTTTAGTCCAAGTTGCATTGCAGTGGTGCCCCAGGTGTACCTGCAACGTGTCCCCGATGAACGTAAAATAGTGCGCCAAATCAGTATTGTTTCGCGCTCTTTCTTCACAATCTAACTATCTTTCAATAAGCATGGATAAAATACTGGCAGCTTTTGCTAGTTTGCATTGCTTGTAAGGAGATATATACAAAGAAAGCTTCAAGACAAACAGGAAAGCCGTAAGTGAAAGTTTTGGGCTCTCTGCCCTATGCTCAAAGAAAGGAGCCAGCATGGACAGCAAGATTTGTCAGTCCTATAATTCCTTTAGCATCACAAGACTGTTATTTGGGTGAGACCGGGCTTATTCAGCGCTGAGTTCTACGTCCGCAGCATCCGTTATTTTGGATGTACGAGAATTGTGGGATATATTTGCCAGTGGCACATCACTGACGATCGCTGTTCTCATAAAATATTTCTATTGCCGGCGCGCCGGAAGAACCGCCAACGTACCTGCAAAGTTGAACTCAAGTCAACTTTGCAGGCATGCCAGTGGTAAGGACCTGCTATGGTTCTTGTTGCTGGTGGCATATATTCTCATATGTCTGAACAGTATCCCAGGCACTACTGGTGTCTATGTTGCAGGCTGGTTGGCGGCATATGAGAACCAAGCTTAAGACAACCTAATTTTCGTGCAGTGCTTGTTGCTCATGTTTTTGAATGCAACTTTTGCCTTGCTGAAATTGCAGTTTGAAATTGTGTTCGTAAAGTTGCAGTAATTTGTCACTACATTATCACAGGGAACCTGATGGAAACTTAAGGAAATTTAAGGGATTTTATATTGTAAAATGATAGTCTGCTTAAAATTGCAGCTGGTCTTTATGTGCAGTTGTAATGCACTTATTACTTGAAATTCCCTTTACCCCTGGGACAGGGTGGGGATTTGACTTCATGTTAAATAAAATGTTGATAAACCCCCACCCTACTGGGGCACTTAAACTTGTAAAATCCCCATCTACAGTTCTGTAAGAGGAAAATTGAACATGCCAAATCTTGAGAAATCCCCACCCCCCACGGGCAAAACATGCTGTCAAATTTGATCAAACACCCTTCGTTCCCCCCATCTTGGCCCGGGGGTGGGGTGTCGGGATTTTAATTGATAAGTGCACAAGTCATATGTAATTGATCATTGCAGTTATGAACACAACTTCAGCAGTTGTAAACACGAAACCAGAAAAAAATCGAAGTTTGTGTGGGAGTTGGACCCAATAAATTAAAATTTAATTTATTGATGATATAATGATGATTTTTTTTTTCTCTTTTTTTTTTCTTTTAATATTTACAATACATATACATACATTAATTACAATTCTAAAGTTAGCTACTTACACTACATTACAATATTTGTCTAATGCCTACATAGCTACATATTACCCAACAATTACGTTACAGTCAATACAGTTCTAAAAACATAGTATAAGCAGATGGGAAATTAAGGTACAGAGCCCATGCACAAATCCCACTTCTTATTAAATTTGTCCATGTTATTAGTATTAACACATATAAATTTTTCGGTTTCATACTTAATTTTTACCTTAAGTTTAAAGGCGTTTATAATAGGAGGAGTCAGACTTCTTCTGCAATCCCATATATATACTTTGGCGACTAGTAACAAGTAGTTCAGTAGAGGGTAATTTGCATAGATAATACCAATTATGACATCTTGCAGAGTAAGATGGACGAATTCCCTTGTCAGTAGGTAGAAATAGTATTCAAAATCTTTCCAAAAAGGTTTCACAAGGCTACAATGAAAAAGGAGATGGTGAGGGGTTTCTGGTTCTGATTTACAAAACGAACATTTATCGTCTGAGATGTAACCTATTTTAAACAACTTTGTATTAGTAAATAGTAGTGAATTAAGGACTTTGTATTGAAATGCCTTTATGTATGGTTCAAAGGACACCTTATGCGGTAGCCAGAAAATCTTTTTCACGTGATCTTCTGACAAATTAAAAGTTTGTCTCAGATATTGAGAATTGTTTGGAAGCTTAGCTTTTGAGCTTTTTATTAATGTGTAGTAGTCCTTAGATTTCTTTTTTTTCACATCAAAGTCTTTGTTATCTATCGTTACCAATAAGGACATTTCGGACAGGGTGCTTTCCTTGGTTTTTAGGTATAATGGTATGGAGTGACGAAGTCCTGCCCAAGTTAAAAAGTTAGTTTTGCCGCCTATTTTGCTTGAAATAATCTTAAAGGAATCTGCGGTATCTGTGTCAAATAAAAGATCGTTTACGTAAATTATGCCATTTTCAAAAAAAGTTCCATAGAAAATGGGTTGATTGTTTATTCGTATCTCTTTGTTGTTCCACACTATATATTGCCATTCTTTTTTTGTATCATAACCGTCTCGAAATTCTGACCACCACTGAAGTAACTCAGAATAAAAAAGGGAAGGAACATGATGGTCTTTAATATCGTAGTTGCAATAAAATAAAAATAGACCACCGTAGCGCTTAAGTGAAACTCTAAGGTAGCTTTTCCAAGCACCGTCATTCTCTCCAAAAATTCTTTTCAGCCAGGCTAGCCGTAATGATTTTATCATACTTTCAAGATCGATCATTTTTAGTCCGCCGTTCTCGTATACATTTATCGTGGACAGTCTTGTTACTTTATCCGTTCCTTTCCATAAAAATTTAAATAATATTCGGTTCAATTCTTGGACAATTTCCTTTGGAGCAGGCAGAAGTGACAAAATATAAACAAATTTCGGGATAATTAAAGACTTTATAACTGTCACCTTTCCATAAACTGTAAGACCTCTTGAAGACCAGAGATTTACAAGTTTTTTGACGCTGTCCAGCCTCTCGATAAAATTCTTTTCGTGCAGCAATTTAATATCATAGGAATAATAGACCCCAAGGGCTTTGATTGGTTCGCCGCTCCATTTAATACCAAAGGGTTTTGACTTGTTGTTTCTTAAGGAACCAACCCACATTCCTTCAGTTTTAGACGTATTTATCTTAAGACCTGATAGTTTCCTGAAAACATCCAGAAGATTAAAAAGGGCATGCGCAGAATCTCTGTCTGATAGAACTGCTGTCGTGTCATCAGCGTATTGGAGAAGCTTTGTTTCCTCTTTACCAATCGAGATACCTTTTATCACTGTATTTTGTCGAATTGCTAAAGCAAGAGTCTCAACTACAACCACGAATAAATAGGGAGACAAGGGATCGCCCTGTCTCACTCCTCGTTCCAAAGCAAAATAGTCTGTTGTAAGACCATTGTTAATAACACAACTTTGTATATTCTTATACAGTGTCTTAACCCATCTAATAAAGTCGGGACCAAAACAAAAAGCCTCCAGGCAGGTAACAAGATAATTCCACTCTACACTGTCGAATGCTTTATGAAAGTCTATAAAAATCATTAGACCTGGGATGTTTTCTTTAAGAGTAAAATCCATTATATCAAAAATCGATCGTACAGTTTCACCTATATAGCGATCCTTAACAAAGCCACTTTGATTATGATGGATAATATCTGGTAGAACATTTTTTATCCTAGTCGCTAGAACCTTAGACATAATTTTTGCGTCAACATTAACAAGAGAGATTGGCCTCCAATTTTCCAAAAAGGAGCGATCTTTTCCTTTCTTTTCAATTAGAGTAATTACTGCCTGTTTCTGAGAACTTGACATTTCTCCTTTTTCAAAACATTCATTTGCACACCTAATAAAAGGATCGCTAATGAGCGACCAAAATGTTTTGTAAAATTCAACTGGAATTCCATCGTTTCCTGGGGCTTTGTTGAGTTGAAAGGTTTCCAGTGCCTTAGCACATTCGCTACAAGTTATTTTGCCCTCGCATGATAGCCTTTGTTGTTCTGTAAGGCTAGGGATATTTAAATTATTCAAGAAATGTTCCGTCGCTCGCGTATTTTCTGCTCTCTTAATCTGGCTTGTATATAATTCTTGATAAAAACGTTTTTGTTCTGAAAGAATACTAAAAGGATCCGTGATAGTCGAGCCACTAGTTTTCAGTTTCCGCACATGTTTTTTAACATGGTTTCTTTTCTCCAAATTAAGAAAATATTTTGTACTCTTCTCGCCGTGTTCCCACCAGCGCGCTCGTGAACGAATAATGATACCTTGAAGTTTTTCTTCATAAAGAAGTTCTAACTTTTCTTTCACCGAATTAAAAGCATTAGTATTGTTGGTATTAGGGTCGGAATCAAATAATTGCTTAGCTTTGGCAAATTCCTTTTGAAGATTCATTTCTTTTTCTTTTCTTTCCATCGCTTTTCGTTTCGAATGCTGGATTGCATGAGCTCTGATTTTATACTTAGTCCAATCCCAGATGCTTCTGTTGTCTGTCAATTCATTTTGACCTTCTATCAGCCAAATAGGTATTTTAGCTGTTACCTCTCTAACATAGTCTTCATCATCCAACAGCGAACAATTCATTTTCCAATGGCCAGGACCTTTGATATGTTTTTCACTGATACTAAACTCTATAGAAATGGCCGCATGATCAGTTTTAATTGCTGGAATGATATCTGTTGTTGTCACCAAATCATGTAAATTATTCGAAATAAGCCAGTAGTCTAGGCGGCAAAGAATCATCGGCGAGTTTTGACTCCAAGTATAGCTTTTCGTGGAAGGATTTTTTACTCTCCAAATATCAACAAGGTCGAGGTCAGCACATAAACAATCGATGGTTGCTACGACTGATTTTCTCGGTAAAAGTATACCTCCTTTCTTATCGAGCACCGTATTAAGAGGACAATTAAAGTCTCCTCCAAGAATGATATTTTCTTCTTCATCCAAATTTTCTTTTTGTAGGGTAGTTCCTAAATCTTTTAAAAACTCAACAATATTGGCATCCTTATTTGGTGCATAAATATTAATCAGTAAATACATTTTATCTTTTATCTCTGCCTTCAGGATTACATAGCGTCCTACTGGGTCTAAAATCTTTGAATGAATGATACAATCAACTCCTTTCTTAAAAAGAATGGCAACACCGCGTGAATTGGCACTTCCATGCGACATTATAATCTCACCTCCCCATTCCATGAGGAGACGCAAGTGGGCTTAAACTGGAAGTACTTGATTTCCGAACTAATTAAAATTGCGGTTTACTCCTTAATTAAACTTCTGTCAACAAAGAGAGGTGAACACGGATCAAATAGGATTAATATGTCAGTATCAAATTTAGTCTTGACGATTGAGGTGCGTTCAGTCACGTTGTCTCGTTTTCGCAGTCATTTGAGAAAACCGAGCCACGTAGAAGTGTGTCGATGGCTCCGAGGAATATTTCTCGAGGAATATTCCCTACCAGCACGCTTTCCGGAAGATATTGTCCGAGTATTCAAGGCGAAGAGCTTTACAGACGATAGATGGAGAACCGTATCGAGGAAAAGCTTCTTCAGAGGATGAAATCGTTGCCTCATCATTTGGATTAATTGCGGCATTCCTTTCTCCGTGCACGAGACTGGCAATTATATCAAGAGGAGATCTTTGAGCAGCTAAGATGCTTTTTAAACAGCCTTGTCATTAGCGTACTTTGCGAAGCTCAAGCCGACGTATAAACGAGCACTCACACGGCCGCGAGTAGTTCGAATCCTGTGATGAAGACTCAAACGAATCGCCGTTTGCAAATGTCAGGGTCATCATCGTTTGTTTCACAAGAAATGGATGAAGACATTGGCTGCTTATTACTAACCCTGCCACGTAGCTGCCCCCAAAAGGTAAGCTTAGAGAAATTCTCAATTTTTTTTTCCGCGAACCTTGCACTCGGAAACACTGATCAGCGGCTTTCCATTGCGAGTGGCGCGAAATAGTTCTTGTAGCACGAAAAATAAATCCCAAGGAACAGATTTCGGGACAGAGGAGTAAATACTCACTATCTGAGGACCAAAATATTACAACAGACCCCGTCAACGAAGGTAATTCCCGTTCCCTTTACGAAATCCGCACAATGTCACTCGTAAATTATGCTCACATTTCCTGAAACAAGTTATTTTCGTGTCTTAGGCCTTATTGAGAGGGATAAGAGGGACTCCTAGAACAGGATAAAATTGTAGTTTGCTACTTATCAATATTTATAAGAACAAGAGGGGGGTAACTCGGACATATTAGGACATTTGACTTTTCAAAATAATTTTTGGTCAAAATCCCACACTAGGGCCTGAAATTTGGTAAAACTGGATCAAATTTCCCCACCTTAGGCATTAATTATATCTCTTTATAAGTATCACAGTTCTCCACTCCCTCTCCTTTCCTACAGATCAACCGGGATACATGATGATCTTGAATTTTTGTTGGAGGAGGAGCTGAGCAGTATTCAACTCTTTGCAATGCCACACATGGAAAGACAAAATACTTAGCAGCTTCTTGATTCTTTGGCTTTGTTGCCTACAAGATTAATTCCCTGCAGGAGGCTAACTGGGCACTGAGAAGTTATGGTCCAGAGTCCTTCAATGGGACCAACTGACAGTGCAAAAGAAGACTGGACAACAAACAGAAATTGGAAAACACAATATCCATGTTAGCTCAATTTCAGGTATGTAAAATGGTTAAGACTAAACATTAAAAAAATACTCTGGGGATGTTTCATAACTGGAAATCAATGGCTTACATGTATTGTTGCTAGTTGGTGTCAATGCAGTCAGCAGCTCATTTATGACAAATGGCCTTTTTTTTTTTCAGGTCCCACAAAAATGAATATCTTGGGAAATGTAGAAGATACTGTGGGGCAAGCACTCCCCATTGAGAAGATGGCATTTTTTCCTGAGAAATTTATTTTGTATATTTTTTGATTTTATGCTATTTGAGACTAGATCAACAGATTGGAAAAGATGTAAACAATTTGCGTCTTTTCCAATCTGTTGATCTAGTCTCAAATAGCATAAAATAAGAAAAATATACAAAATAAATTGCTCAGGAATCACCAACGTTACCAGTAACATCCAGATGTATTGTCAGAGTGTGCTGCTGTTGCCTTCAGCAATTCTTGTTTTCATTTTAACTGTATCACCAAGTATCACCAAGGTTACCAGTGGCATTCAGATGTATCGTCGGAGTGTGCTGCTGTTGCCTTTAACAATTCTTGTTTTCATTTTCATTATAACTGATCAACCATCACCAAGGTTACCAGTGGCATCCAGATGTTTCGTCGGAGTGTGTTACTGTTGCCTTTAACAATTCTTGTTTTCATTTTCATTATAACTGCTCAAGTATCACCAAGGTTGCCAGTGGCATCCAGATGTTTCGTCGGAGTGTGCTACTGTTGCCTATAACAATTCTTGTTTTCATTTTCATTTTAACTGCTCAAGTATATTGTATCACCAAGGTTACCAGTGGCATCCTGATGTTTCCTCGGAGTGTGCTACTGTTGCCTTTAACAATTCTTGTTTTCATTTTCATTTTAACTGCTGAAGTATCACCAAGGTTACCAGTGGCATCCAGATGTTTCGTCGGAGTGTGCTACTGTTGCCTATAACAATTCTTGTTTTCATTTTCATTTTAACTGCTGAAGTATCACCAAGGTTACCAGTGGCATCCAGATGTTTCGTCGGAGTGTGTTACTGTTGCCTTAAACAATTCTTGCTTTCATTTTCATTATAACTGTTCAACTATCACCAAGGTTACCAGTGGCATCCAGATGTTTCGCCGGAGTGTGCTACTGTTGCCTATAACAATTCTTGTTTTCATTTTCATTATAACTGATCAACTATCACCAAGGTTACCAGTGGCATCCAGATGTTTCGTCGGAGTGTGCTACTGTTGCCTTTAACAATTCTTGTTTTCATTTTCATTATAACTGATCAACTATCACCAAGGTTACCAGTGGCATCCAGATGTTTCGTCGGAGTGTGCTACTGTTGCCTATAACAATTCTTGTTTTCATTTTCATTTTAACTGCTCAAGTATCACCAAGGTTACCAGTGGCATCCAGATGTTTCGTCGGAGTGTGTTACTGTTGCCTTTAACAATTCTTGTTTTCATTTTCATTATAACTGATCAACTATCACCAAGGTTACCAGTGGCATCCAGATATTTCGTCGGAGTGTGCTACTGTTGCCTTTAACAATTCTTGTTTTCATTTTCATTATAACTGATCAACTATCACCAAGGTTACCAGTGGCATCCAGATGTTTCGTCGGAGTGTGCTACTGTTGCCTTTAACAATTCTTGTTTTCATTTTCATTTTAACTGATCAACTATCACCAAGGTTACCAGTGGCATCCAGATGTTTCGTCGGAGTGTGCTACTGTTGCCTTTAACAATACTTGTTTTCATTTTCATTTTAACTGCTGAAGTATCACCAAGGTTACCAGTGGCATCCAGATGTTTCGTCGGAGTGTGCTACAGTTGCCTTTAACAATTCTTGTTTTCATTTTCATTATAACTGTTCAACTATCACCAAGGTTACCAGTGGCATCCAGATGTTTCATCGGAGTGTGCTACTGTTGCCTATAACAATTCTTGTTTTCATTTTCATTATAACTGATCAACTATCACCAAGGTTACCAGTGGCATCCAGATGTGTCGTCGGAGTGTGCTACGGTTGCCTATAACAATTCTTGTTTTCATTTTCATTTTAACTGCTCAAGTATCACCAAGGTTACCAGTGGCATCCAGATGTTTTGTCGGAGTGTGTTACGGTTGCCTTTAACAATTCTTGTTTTCATTTTCATTATAACTGATCAACTATCACCAAGGTTACCAGTGGCATCCAGATGTTTCGTCGGAGTGTGCTACTGTTGCCTTTAACAATTCTTGTTTTCATTTTCATTTTAACTGATCAACTATCACCAAGGTTACCAGTGGCATCCAGATGTTTCGTCGGAGTGTGCTACTGTTGCCTTTAACAATACTTGTTTTCATTTTCATTTTAACTGCTGAAGTATCACCAAGGTTACCAGTGGCATCCAGATGTTTCGTCGGAGTGTGCTACTGTTGCCTTTAACAATTCTTGTTTTCATTTTCATTATAACTGCTCAAGTATCACCAAGGTTACCAGTGGCATCCAGATGTTTTGTCGAAGTGTGCTAGTATTGCCTTTAACAATTCTTGTTTTCATTTTCATTATAACTGCTCAAGTATCACCAAGGTTACCAGTGGCATCCACATGTATCGTCGGAGTGTGCTAGTGTTGCCTTTAACAATTCTTTTTTTCATTTTAACTATTCAAGTATCTGCAATGTTACCAGTTGTATCCATATGTATCGTCAGAGTGTGCTACTGTTGTCTTTAACAATTCTTGTTTTTATTTTCATTTTAACTATTGAAGTATCACCAAGGTTACTGGTGGCATGAGATGTCACGAGTAGTCCACTTGTCTTGTGATTTAAAGTCAAACTAATTGAAACGGAATTTTTGTGACTGCCAATGATAGATAGTAGTCAACTTCCAAAATTCGTGAGGTGGAACAGGCTTAAATTAGGCATTTGAGTTTGTGCCACAGGATACCTACTTCGTTTGGTGTAATAATGAATCGAAACACAAAATAATGTTGTTTGAGCTATAGTAAATGTTTGTAATGAAAAAAAAAATGTGATCAACAGATGAGAATGTAAAGGGTTAGTTTTAAAAGAAACTGTCGGGTGCTACGTCTTTTGGGGAGTGAAACACGAGAATATGGTTTGTCAACGGAATTGACCACCGTAAAGAGATTAAAAAAGCTGACGTTTCTAGTGTTTGCCCTTCCACAGATCGCATCGAGGAATTGCGGGTTATGTATGGTTTGTGCACAGAATCTGGAGCTACGTGAAAAACGGAAATAAATAGAATGAAAAGCGTTCATTGATACGATTTGAAAGATGAATTTTTGCTCTAGATTTTTCCCCCTTTCGGTGTTAAATTGATCCCGTGGAGGGGGGTGGGGTGGGGGTGGGGGTGTACTCCCAGAAAAATTGGGTAGGGCGTGCGGCCCCCTTCCCGAAACACTTACCTTATTTCAGAACAAAAACAGCGTTTCTCCCTACCCTATTTCAGACCTGATCAAAAATTTGATACCCTGTTTCAGACTTATTTCATGTGCGCGATAAAAGATAATTAAGGACAAAAAAGAAGGGCTTTTGCAGATGGTCTTATCGCCTACTGTCGAAGAAGTAGCATCTTCTAAAAAAGTATACCCAATCCAAGACGAATGGACAAACCATACCTTATTTCAGACCAAAATGTTCAAAATCGATAACCTATTTCAGACCAACACGGCTAAAAATCCATACCCTTTGGTGCCCCATATACCTGATATAGCCATATAAGGGAGTACCACCTCCCCCGCCCTTTTTTTTCTTTTTCATTCGCTGATAATTATTAAAAGCAAATTAATGGTACTCAGCTACGCCATTCTTTTTTTCTTTTTTTCTTTTTTGTTTTGTGTGAATGATATATGAAATAAATCATACATGAACTGCGGAAATGAAATCGAATGAAGAATGATCCTCGCAGTTGTGAACGCAAATTATGCAATTGCGAAAAGAAGCCTGAAAAAAAATTCAGGACTTCAACGGGGTTTGAACCCGTGACCTCGCGATACCGGTGATGACCCCGTTGAAGTCCTGAATTTTTTTCAGGCTTCTTTTCGCAATTGCATAAATTGCGTTCACAACTGCGAGGATCATTCTTCATTTGATTTTTGTTTTTTGTAGGTTATACGTTGAGCACCAATTCTTCAATCAATACAAAGACCCTAAACCTGAACTATACGGTCACTACCTTGACGACGGCATCGGTGCAGTGTTTTGAGGAACTCAATGAATTTATAACCTCCGTCAATTCCTCTCATCTGGCTCTGAAATATACCTTGGAAATTATAGAATCTTCGCTGGCTCTTCTTGATATCAAAGTTTCTATCCGTGGCAATAACTTATGTACCAGTGTGCTCTCCAAAGTCACAGATTCTCACAGTTATTTATTGTATTCATCTTCACATCCATCTCACGTCAAATAATGAAAGCCACTGCTCCCTGTTACGGTCGTAGGAAAATCCACGGAAATTTAATCAAATCAACATAGCCGGCGTTGAGTAAATTTTTCACAGACAAAGGAAAACGTGCTATAATTGTAAACGCTCACAAAATAAAAAATTAGAGTTATAACTGAACATACATTACTTGAGTGAAGTCGCCTACCAGTAAGCGAACGAGTTATAGAGGCGTAGGCGAGTTTACCGGTATTCCTAATTCGGCCGGGTTTTCTTAATAAAAAAAAAAAAAAAAAACGAATGCGTGATTTGGACTTCAGCATTATTGTTTGTTGTCTCGTCACTTTCTCACTCTCCCCGCCGCATAGAAAGTGGTCCTAATTTTCTCACGGCTCAATCACAGCGTTTCCGGTGACAAAAATTAGTTTTGACAGCCGCACTTGCGAATTTTCACGCCTTCTACTTTACACGGGCTGACTCACTGACAGATTGAAATTCAAATATGTAAGGAATGCGGGGTCCACAACCCCGCATTCCTTTGTAATACTTCCAGATAGACTCCGCTGCGTCTCGTCATGTTTTTCCATTGTCTTTCAGTCTCGTGTTTTGAATGCGTCTCCTGCAAAAATATGAAATCTGCCTTTTGCTTTCTACACCAAGTATAGATTGTCCTCCTTTTTCGAAAGTTATTTATGCCTCTGACATTCAGTGAGACCAATTTACATTTATCCAAAATCATCTAGATCTATTAAACCTCCAATAGATGGGATTGCAGAAGTTTGTCAGAAAGGTAAACCAACATAAAGAATGAAACGTTAAAAATATGGACGTTATGCATGGATGAAAAATATTTGTTCTGAAAAGTGTGATTCTTTGGGCTGTGCGCCTTTGATTGAACCCAAGAAATATGTAAACAACACTGTACATAATACTTTTAAAATATAACATGAGAAAGTTCACAAGTAATGGCATAATTAGACAGCAAAAAGCCGGAAAATCTTTAAACAACTTACAAAACGAGAAACACATTTTAAAGCACAATGAAGACACTGCACAAAACAATGGGAGATGAAAAATTGAAACCCTTACCTTATGCTCCAAAATGAAATGTAATCGAGCCTTTTCCAAAACAGTACCATCCATGACTTTCAACTTATCTTTCCGCGTTCCGCTCCTTCACCGCTTAAAAACATTTAGAATACACGGCAAAGTGCTAATGGACTATTATATAGCGAATTCTTTTACTAACAAGATTCAATGTAAATGCATCGGGAGAAAAAAATATAGATAAATAAATAAAAGGCACATCGCATACTAATTACTTATTACATCTTAACATATCTGCCGTCAATATAGAGCTTATCAGGCTCAGTTTTACTAAAGAACGCACGCTTTCCATCTTTCCTTGCCTGCCTCAGTTTATCCATTTGCTGTTTTCTTGATTCGTGTAATTCCTTAGGGATGTCCTCAAACATCTTGTAATCCGTTCCTTTAAGTTTACGTCCACATTTAAATATTCTCTCTCTATTGGGAAATCTTAGAAAGCGGGCTATGATAGTCCGACTGCTGCTTCCGTCCGTCCTTGGCTTTCCCATCCTGTGCACTCTCTGGAATTCAATATCTTTCGCATCATCGATTCCGAGAACATTTTCCATAAAGTTGGCCAACACTTTCTTCGTATCTTCACGTGAGGTTGCATTTAGTTGATCAGTCGATTCCACCAATTCAGGTATACCTTCAAACTTAAGGTTCTCCCGTCGGCTGTACGCCTCAAGGTAGAGGACTTGTTTGCGGCATTCGCTAACTTCATCCTTTCGCTTGTCCGTGCTGGTTTGAAGAGCAGTCTTAAGCTCTATAATTTGTTCGTCTACAAATTCAGCATTCTTTTCCATGTGTGAAAATTTTCCGTCAAGAGTTCTCTGTCTATCTTGAACAGAAGCAATCTCTGTCTCCATAAGGGAGATCTTATTTTGTATTTCCTTAACTGTTAGGTTTAACTCTTCCATCTTCGAATCCAGGCTGATTAGCTTTAAAAGGATAAGATCTAATTTCTCGTTGACGCCTTCTGTAAGGTTCAGCGCCTCCATTATTTCGTCGTCGCCGCCGTTCGACTTGCCAGATACACTTGCCGGGGAATTTGACTTTTTCCACCTTTTTTCTCCGGGCGAAGTTTCGGCAGAACTGCTGGATGTGTTATTACTTCTAGTTTTTCTCTTTGGAGTTATAAATACACTCGATAATTCCATGAACACTTCAAAAACTGCATAAACGGTGAACGGAGCTATCCAGCACACGTCTACATCCTTACACGGTCAACCCCAGTCTCCTCATGATATAATGATGATGATGATGATGCAAGCTAGTACATATCTAATACAAATGGACCATTGCAGTGATGAATGCAACTTCAGCTGTTGCAAAAAGAGTAAACAGCCTGAGTACAAATTCAGGCTTGTACATTTTGTATGTTTTGTTGGTTTGGAATAAACCTTGAGAGATGAATAGATGAATGTTAATTATAGGAAAATCATATATTTGAACCCATGGGTTGATTACTAACCAACAAAATTATCATCTCTGTAGAGAACTGCAGTGGTATAGCAGAGGCCATGGGTAATTCAACTCCCAAAGAAGCCTGACTTTTTTCGGGCTTTCTTTTCACAAGTGCTTAAGTTGCATTCACAACTGATGATCCATTACATGTCATTTATACATGATAAATTTATTTTGTTCTACAGCTGTCCTGGTGGAAGAAACAGCTCCAAAGTTTGCCCAGAGGGATTTTACAATGATAAAACCGGGCAGTCAGACATAGGAGCATGCCAGGTACAGTCGAACTTCAATTATCCAGACCTTTATCTGGACTTCTTGATTATCCGGACTATTTCCTCTGGTCTCAGATTCTTCATGAACATTCTCAAGGCATGATGAAGATCCCTAGAAACTATCACTATGAATTAGTTTTTAATTTAGGTTATTAGTTTTAGGTTATGGTTATATATAAAAGGTTTGTTTTCTTTCAAAAAGCAAGCATCTGAGACCAAAGATTTTTGCATGAAGTTTACTTGTATGATACAGTATGCTATTGTATTAAATTCCAATTTCCAAATTATTTCAGTTCTGTTTTGCCTAATTAATACTAATATTTTTGATTATCCAGACTCTTGATTATCCAGACTATTTACTCCAGTCCCAGCAAGTCTGGATAATTGAGGTTCCACTGTAATGTCATGTCTTATACCCTACACAAAACTGGCAACTGTTGTAACATGTCTCAATATAGAATTTCCAAAAATGAAGTAATCAGTGTTTTTCATTTTACATTGAACTCCCTCAATGCGGACACGTCTGTAAGACCTTCACCTGGTCCTGGCTGAGTTGCCCACATACTGTATTCTTTCTAAAGCAGACACCTCTCTAAGGAGGAATTTAATTAATAGCTGGCGCCAAAAGTGTGTGCCGTAGAGGGAGTTCACTGTAGTGGCCATAGCTTGGAATTTTCAGGTGCAGATTCAAAAGTTGGAATCACATTGTATAGTAGAATAAATAGTGCCACAGGTCTGACACTGATGGTCACACTTGAGAATCCCCCCCCCCCCCCCCTCATTATTTTCACCTAAACATGTTGTGTCAAAAGTAATGACCACCAAGTTTGTGGGAACAAACTTGTCAGTATGCATAAGGTGGCCTCAACTAAAAGCCTGGTGGTTTCTAGAGGTCACCTTGTCACATATTGTACTTTATTAAACTGTCAGTATAAGAAAAAAGGCAAATAAAAAAAAAGGCAAATAAAAAAAAAATGATGATGAAAGTATCATTTACTGGCTCCAATTTTTAATGGTCAAATGGAGGGATTTCATACTCCCTTTAACCATCAACTCAAAATTTAAATTGGTCTTACACAGCTCAATTAAGAAAGCACCATGTTAAACGAATCACCCACAGATGAGCTTGGGAAAAGGTGCCTGAGAGGTGGTGGAGCCGGGCTAAACTTTGGTGTCAAGGAGGTATCCATGGCAACCCTGCGAACGGCAACCACCTGACACGGTCACACTGAACTAATCAGTGGAATACTTACCTCATACTTGCCATAGGGAAGGGGGGTGAGAGGGAGTGGGAGCAAAATAACCCAGCAGTGAAAAACAGCTGAACTGCAGCCAAGCTAGAGCAAACAGGGAATGACCTTTGGATGAACAGAGCTATGGAAACAACTGCATGAAAGCATCACGAGGTGCCCTTGCAAAAACTCCCAAGCCGCCCCTATGTCCAGTACATTGGAAGACTGCTGACCCGCATTGTCTTGAGCTTAACTTAGCCTAAATTTCATTTAGCCACATGAAAAACAGTTCATAAACTCAAAAAGGAAAGATAGATTTGTCCACAGACTGCATACATTTAGTGAGCAAGACTAATGCAGATGTATACCTGTTGTTTCAATTAGGAATGCCCTGGTGGCCATTATTGTCCAGACAGAGGTGAGCTACCAAAACCATGTGAAACAGGTTACTATAGCAACAGCACCGGGCAAACAATGTGTGAAATATGTCCAGAGGGCTTTCGGTGTGGGAATCTTGCATCAAAGCCAACTCCTTGCGCTGAAGGATTCTACAGTGCTGCAGGCAACATTACATGTACAATTTGTCCTGAGGGTTTTAAATGTCCTGATGGAACATCGCCAACAATATGTCCAGAGGGTCACTTTGCACCGATTAGGTCCACAGCCTGTCAGGCGTGTCCTGTAGGCCATAAATGCCCTCGCTCTGGAATGTCTGCCCCAGAGAGCTGTTCCGAAGGAGAGTACACAAACCAAACATTACAGACTGGATGTAATCGTTGTGAAGCAGGTCAAGAGTGTCCAAATGGTGAACGATCGGTGCCCTGTCCAGCTGGCTACTTCAGTAAATATGGACAGTCCAACTGCACTGCATGCAATTTAGGAAACTACAGTAAGGCGGGGTCATCAGAATGCCTTCCGTGTCCAGCAGGGAAACAGTGTGTTGGCCCTGCTCTTGAGCCAGTAAATTGTACTTATGGTACATATTCTGGTCAGGGAGAAAGTGTCTGTAAAACCTGTCCAGGAGGTGAGTGTAATGAGATAATTTCATGAGAACTGGGGCCAGATTCACAAAGCCCCATTAAGTTGTTTTCTTAGTAAGCATTGTTACAACATTTTATATGGAACATCTTAACTTGGGAGAGGTTCATGAATCTGGCCTCTGGATGACAGCAGTGTTTATATTCAAGTGGCGGTTGTTAGACATTCATTCATTCATTCATTCATTCATTCATTCATTCATTCATTCATTCATTCATTCATTCATTCATTCATTCATGCTTCAGTTGCTTTGGTAGACAGACAGTAAGAGAGACAGGGAGTCAAGTCAGACAATGACACAGTCAGTGTTATCCCCCTTACAGGGTTCTAGATAGGTCTTTAAGGCAGGGTGTCAACAAGGAATTCTGTCGGTCAAATTTCCAGTGCTCCCACCAAACCATTATAAATTTTCTATTAATTTGTCGGGGCATGTAGCTGACCTTGTAGGGTTTTTGACCCGAGACCCCCCTCTTATCTGGAACACTGCTCTTACTGTTTTATTAAACCATCACTTGCATTAATTTTAATCTCTTTCTTTTAGGTTACCAAAGTACACCAAGTCGTACTTCGTGTACACCCTGTTCAGCAGGGTTCTACTGCCCTGATCCAAGGTTAGACATTAATGTCTTCTTTGCTATAAACTAACTTCCCTTGAGGCAAGGCTTTAACACTACATAATTTGCTTCATTTCTAGTAACCCACCAGTCCCATGTCCTGCTGGAATGTACTCTTCAGGAGGAAGGTTTGAAAACTGCACAGCTTGCCCAGCTGGGAGTGCCTGCCCTGATCCAGCTGGTGCACCTGTTGAGTGTACGGGAGGTAATAAACTTTTATGTTCAGATATTCATAGTTAGAAATAAATAACAGAATTACCTGTTCAACCATTTATTGAAATAATAATTGAAGGATATTCAGCAAAAGGGGTATATATCGCTTTTTGACCTTAAAATCCAAATCTCTGTAAATTTGCTCTACTTTGGCATACAGACTGGTTATAGTGTCAGAAACGAAGTTCTACATTTATTTTGTGATTTTAAAGCCTGGATTCAGCAATTTTGCCTAAAACTGATTGAACCAACTCAAAACAAAAGAAATCAACCATGCATCCCTTGCGAAATAACTTTGAGAATTCCTAGGAATTCCTAAGAATTTCCTAGGAATTCCTAGGAATAAATTCCTAGGAATTCCTAGGAAATCCTAGGAATTCCTAGGAATGAGAGGTGTGAATTTTCACGGTAAATTCGGACTTGGAATTCCTAGGAATTCCCAGTTAAAATAGTGCTTGTTCTCAATTCCCAGAAATTCCCAGAAATTCCAAGGCCATATGGAACAGGACTTGGAATTCCTAGGAATTCCTAGGATTTCCCAGTTAAAATAGTGCTTGTTCTCAATTCCCAGAAATTCCCAGAAATTCCAAGGCCATATAGAACAGGACTTGGAATTCCTAGGAATTCCTAGGAATTCCCAGCTTAGCTGTTAGAAGTGCTTAGGTTCCAAGTTCCTAGAAATTCTCAGAAATTCCAAGTCAGACATTGTATCCAAAAATATATCCCAGAATTAAACCGTGAATTTTAAGCACTTCCCCTAAGCATCTAAGACCATCTTAAAATAAGTCCTTTTAGTGATGAAAGCAAAGGATGAGACTGATTTGAAGTTGTCCAACAAATTTTTATTTACAATGAGCAGACAAATCACTTCGAATCATTAAACTACATAGGCCAACGGGATTTGTTTTTTCCAAAGTTTTACGTACAAAGCATCGGGTAAAGTTAAGCGTAGTTGTCTGAAACATACTAATATTATTGTCAAACATTAAAAATGTAAAAAATTATGTTACAAACTTGTGCATTCAAGGGAAAGCCGATCTCGATTCTAAAATTTACATGAACTGGAACAAGATGAAAGGAAAAATGGCAAACAGTGGACTTAGCTTATTGATTTAATTTTTTGGTGCTGTTCAGGGAGCTTCCTTTGCTGTCCGCGGATGAGGTGATGTCAACAATGTCCTGCTCCAGCAGTTCTGTCTGAAACAAAAATAAGATTTCGTCAGTGATCATTAGCAAATTACATGTAGCGTCATTCATTCATTAGAGTACTCAAGATAATTTATTAGACCTAGCGAATAACTGGCCTAAAGTTAACTCGATCTGTAGTTTTACAACCGTTAAATACTGACGATTCAAAGATCTCAAGATACGAACGTCCGCGGCCGCGATGGATTAGACTTTGCCGCCGACGGCAGTTCAAGGAGCACTCTGTTACGCGATGATTTTGTTCTTTCAAGCTTTACTATGCTGTTGACAAGTTACAGGCTTTTATAATTTCCTATTTGTAATAAAAGTGAGAGAGTATTTACTTACCAGACACTTTCAAAATTCCTGCTTCTAATATAAATGGCTTGCCTGCTGCTATTAAATCGCGTGCCGGCTGATACATCCACGGTGATGCCTTCATTTCGTTCAACATCGGCGCCACAAACTTCAGTCTTCCATTTACTACAATAACGCTGTTGTTATTCTCCTTCTAAACCACTCAAAAACCCATCTTCACGAACAATTATTCGCACTCTAGACCAAACGAAAAGAGAATTCAAACATGGGCGCCAAGAGGGAATGAATAGAAGTTCTTTGTTCAGTAAAAGCACGAGGATAGTCACGTGAAAATTCGCACACTATCATTGGCTGTTGCCGTGTAACATCCGCTGGACTGCTTGACTGGGGGCTTCAGGGAAACACGTCTGTTCGCTTTCCAAGCGAATTATTCAGATCTCGGGGATGTGAATCCAATTTCTGGCGAAGATTTTGACGAAAACACACTTTATGAAGAGATGCATCTTCTGTTCAGTGTAAAACATCCTTTAGATGTTTGTTGTCGATCGTTCTCAAGGAAGCAAAGAGTCGAATGAGTTGGTGAAGGTGAGAAAAATCCGTCGTTTACTCTCGAGCTCGCTTTTACGTCCATTTCATTTCAAAGAACGCGCAAGTTTCATGAGCTTTAATTAATTCGGGAAAGTCACTGAGTAAATGCGTGACTTAAGGATTGTATTATATATATTTTATGTAATTGTCTGTTTGTCTTTATTAGGGCTATGTTGTGTTTAGTAGCACTTTGTTTAGGCTTAGTCATAAATGTCTCCTTTGAAAGAATTAAAGTCTTGATCTTAAAGAATCACTAAACTTTGCAGTCTTTTTTAACTAAAGTGGTGGAACTTTAAATTGATGTTGATTGACCTCCTAATTCTCAAATTTGCATTTTGATGTCTCAGTTTACCATTGATTCCCAAACATTCCCAGCAATTCCAAATGCGATTTCTGTTTAGTCTTGGAATTTTTGGGAATTCCTAGGAATTCCAAGTTATTCCCAACTGGATAAGTAAACATTCCCAGATATTCTAAGAAATTCCAAGCCGTTGGCTTTATCCTAATTTACATGACTTGGAATTGTTTGGAATTCCTAGGAATTCCTAGGAATTCCTAGGAATTCCAAGTTTTCTGGGAATCCATTTCGCAAGGGCCAGATCCTTTTGTTTCTGATTCTTGAGTTTTTGGCAAAAGTCATGAGGCCAGCTAATCCTTCGGATGGACCTAGTCGTCTAATCACAAAATAAGTGCAGAACTTCATTCCTGACATTTTAAGGCAAAAAAGTGATATGTGCCCCTTTTACGGAACACCCTTCAATAATTATCATTTAGAGGCCAGTACATATGAATATTACTGTATGACCAAGTGAGTGAGTTAACTGTATGACCAAGTGAGTTAACTCCTAAAAGACAAATATTAGTGTAAATTCTTTCATTACAAACAATTGAAATTTGAAGGAACAAAATATCATTTTTGAATTCAATGTAATTTAATGTCCACTTAATCCTGGAACTGTAATTTTGATTTTCCATCCAGCTACGTATGCGGAGGCATTGTCAACAGGATGCAAGACTTGTCCAGCAGGATACAGCTGCCCAGAGAACAAAAAGACAGAAATTTGCCCATTTGATGATGTACTTGGATTTTTCTACAGTACTGACTCAAGTAAGGCATAAACATGGGTTTTCAGAATAATTTATTCAAATGTTGAATGAGGTACAATGTATAAGTAGCTAGGTTGTCGTGAAATGTATCTTTGTCATGACAAAGTAAACTCTCATTTATTAAAGATCTAGAAATTTTGAACTAAATTATTGCTTAATCAGACATAAGATACAGTGATTAGGACTCTTGACCTCTTGTCACCCTCGCTCATTACTTATAAAATATCTAAACTTGATTTCAGCATTTTTTGTATTTTTCAGTGGTTTCTTGTGCACAATGTCCCAATGCAAGCACAGGACAAATCTGTGAATCACGTTTCAAGCTGCCTGTAAGCTGCAACGCTGGAGAAATCCCCAGCAGCAATGGCACTGTCTGCCTGAGGTGTCGTCCAGGGCACTTCTGTCGCACCCCTCAAGAGGGAGAGGTTCCGTGTTTGCGGCCAGGGCAGTATTCCCTCGGTGGAGCTACAGAATGTAAGGATTGTCCGGAAGGGTATGCCTGTGCCGACAGTGGGTCCCTTCCTCGACCATGCCTGCAGGGACATTATGCAAATGCATTGAACTCTCTGAACTGTACTCAATGCAGTCCTGGTTTTAAGTGTCCAACGGCATCTGGAAATCCAATAGCATGTACACCAGGTATGTGGGTATTCTTGAGATATTGTCAGGGCTGTCATTAAAGGACCTACAACACCTGATACAGCTGAATACCTGTGATTGTATGTTAGCGTTATTTGTGAATTCCTCTGTTGTTGGTGTAATGATTTGTTTACCCATGAAGCAAAAGTTTGTGATAGGTACGGAGATGATAAGAACAGGTAGCCTAGAACTTAATGAACAACAATAACAACAATACTTTATTTCACCCCATCATTATTACAACAGAAAATATAAACATATACATAGAATAGATGATAGGGGTGCAGGCTGCCCGAAATAACCTAAGAGTTAAAAATGCCAGCCATGGCTGCGGACAACATAATTCAACATGGAACAACAGCAACTGACTACAAATTTAAAGGAAGTAGTGTTGATAAGCAAGACTGTGCTCTAAAAAAAATGGGAACCCAAAACTCTGAACCTTTGAAATCCAGCGTGCCTAGCATTTAAATTTTGCGTAAAATCTTAGATTTCCTTGTCGCCCAAAGGCAAAAGTTGCTTGGGCACTGCTACAGCACAGCCCTGATGATTGGTACTTGCACTGTTTTCAAACCAGAGCTGCATGTTTGTGTCAAGTTTAAAAGATTGATAGGGATCCCTAGAGAGCTGGCCCACTTCATTGTACAGTGTAACCCAGCTACTTGACTAAGCTGTGAGAGCTTTGTTTGTTGTTTTTTCCACTCGTTGAGCAACCACTGAGTTTGGGTTGTGTATAAATTGAGGTTAACTTTTTGGAGTGATTTTCAAGACTTAAAAGGTTGACTTACGCACTAGATAATATGGTAATCACCAGTTTCTCATTTGCCCTGTCTGGGGATCATGGAGAAAAGATGTTGCCATAGTAACATTGGTTTTGCAAAAGATAGGTGTTTTGCTGTGTTAAAGTGTCTATGAAGTAAACAATTTTCTTTCGAAGTTTTGAAGCTTTTTGTGTCTTGATTATGAAATGACAAAAGAGAATTGACAACATCAACTAAAGCCGAATGTTTTCATCCTCCAAAGAACCTCCAAATTCACTAAATCGTGTCCCTTGGACTGGGAAGGGAACCTTTGTTCGGAACAATGCTGACGACGTTGGAAATGCCATGACACTCGTGTCTTCTGGAGCATTTCCTACGTATGTCACACCTTTGTAATACAATCTTTTGGCCGCATGCAAGATGGAGATACTTTTTGCCGCCAAATTTAAAACTTTTTGTTTGATTTTTTCTGCGTTGTGAATGTTTTACTGCCTAAAACCTAAATATTAAGAATCAGAAAATGATAAACTGTTATGCTAGAACAAGAAATTTTTGACTTCATAGGCACTTTAAATATTAATGCAAAGTTCTGTTAGAGTCTCATTTTTTTGCAAAGCTGAGAAAGCCCCAGGTTTGCATGAAAATTGCTTTTTTTGCAGCCTCTTGAAATCTTGAACTTACCTTTTTTGCCACCTGGGAACTACTTCCTTTGCTATAAAAAACATGGTTGAACTAATGTATGGAGGCAAAGCAAGAACTGACTTGATTTTTTCACTCCAGGTACATACAGTGATGTAGCTGCTACAAACTGCACCTCGTGTCCTCCTGGTTATGCATGTCCAAACACGTCAGACCCCACAAAAGTAGAGACTTGTAGTCCGGGAACATATTCTGTTGGCAGTGCAACACAATGTACCCTATGCCCACGTGCAATGTTTTGCCCACATACTGAGTAAGTTATTGTTAATCGATGGTAAAAATAATGCTTAATATCTTATTGGGTGCATATTGCAGATGAAAGATACACTGCTTATGGTTTGTAATATTGTGCATCAGTTATGGAAAACACCTTTGGAGTGCCTTAACATCTCCATTCTATTTATATTTTTATTATTTATTATTTATTTATTTATTTATTTATTATTAAAGTAACTCTTAATATAATCTGAATGGAGAAAAAAATGAAATGAAGTAAAAAATGAAATATTGTTCCCTCTCAAGGAAAACTAACAGCTCTTGTTTTAAGTTGTTGGTTTCTAGCATTCATTTGAATACTTAATAATATACTTACTTTCCTTTACTTCATTTATTTCACAGTTAAGGAATAGTCACACTTAAGGAAAATTGAGAAAAAGAAAGGATTTTGTTTAAAAATCACAAATGGGGACTAAATTATGACTTAATTAATTACATGTACATTAAAAAAGAGCTCAGTATTCATTTCAGGGTTTTCCATTTCAAATGAAGTTGCAGCCGACTTGGCCAAAGCAGGCAGAGAATAGTGGGTGTTTTATTTTGTTTTAAGACTGAAAAATTATTGACAACAAGGATTCTTTATTGCACAAATGCCAGCTACTGAGCTGTTCACAGCAGCAAAAATTGCCGGAGATTAGGGGTTGCCAGCGAAAAATTATTACTGAACAACAGCTAGTTTTTGGTGTGCACCTGCCAGCGACTGAGCTGTTCACAGGTGGTGAAAATCACTGGTCGCCGGCCAAAAAGGAGAACCGTGCATCTATGAAAGTAATAAGCAGTTGATCAACAAACACCTAAGATCAAGTAAACTTAAAATTAATCTCAATTTCTCTAAAATTACAGCAAAGACATTACCCTTTCCTGTGAGCCTGGATATGTCTCTACAGGTGGAAAACATGTATGCGATCCATGTCTTCCTGGGTATGAGTGCCCCAGCAAAGATGGAAGCAGGAACCGGTCTTGTTCAGCTGGTGAATATGCTTCTGGAGCTGCCACCGAGTGCAAAGTCTGTCCTAAAGGTTTTGCCTGCCCTAATACCACTACAGACTACATGATCAAGTGCGAACCAGGATACTACACAACTGGACAGAAGACAGAGTGCACTGCATGTAGAGCAGGATTGTAAGTAACAACAGTATCTTGTATGTCAATATGTTTATGTTTATGTTTATACCATCTCCTATCGTTACACAATTTGCTTGACTCTGATGATGACTTCCGCTAAGGTTCTGGAAACGTCAGTCAGTGTCATCACAAACAGTCCTTCTCAGGACTTAACACTCACGCGGACAATCATGCCTCACTTAGTTATAATATGTTTATGTGTAGGGTTCTTGTTAAGACCCAGTGCTTCGTTATACCGGCTGTTCACAAAAATGTCACTGGCTTTTCTTAGTGAAATATTTACCAAAATATTCGCCAAATGTTTTTCAGTTCAAAAGTCATTGTATTAAAAAAAACTCTTGTTTGTTTAAATCATATTCCTTTCATCAAATATTATGAAGATACAGGTCTATCAAATGTTATTGCTTTGAGAATGCATCATCTCATGATCTTTTGAAGAAAACATGCTTGGGTTTGAGCTGTTCAGCTTCTGCCATGTTTGCTTCCCATTCTTTTTGCGGGCAGCACAAACTCCCATCGTTCCTTGAAAAACCAATATGGCGTCCATAATCACCTTCATTGGGTTACTTCCTTTCAACAATGTGGGTGTCCAAACTGCACATATATTGACTCTCTGTGCAAGGATGCTGGTCTTAGGATTGAGGAACTGGGAACAGCAATGAAGGATAGAGGTGTTGGTTCCAGGATTGTCTGGAGCAGCTCTGCGACCTGGCCCCAGTTCCTGGAAAGCCGATTAGTGCTAATCAACAGATAAATCCCACTAATGAAGGAATAAAATTTATCCTTCGGTTAGATTCTGTTCCACAAAGCACAATTAGCACTATCCTAAGGATAAACCAATGGTTAAATTTAACTCATCTAGCGAGGTGGATTAATTCAATAACTGTGGAATAAAATTTTTCAAAACAAACAAAATGGAGGAATAAACCATTTGCAAATAAGGGAAAACCACTTATACCACAAATGATATGTCTTGGAGACTTAAGCGATCGAGAACTTTCAGTCCATTCAAATTCGGGAGAGTATAAATCAAATTTTCAGTAGAAAACAGTCATCTACAGTGAACGCGGCGAACTGAGGTGGGCAAAACATGCAAATCTTACATTTTTTCTCACTCAAATTTTAGAAGTTATTTGTAAACTTAAACATTTGCAACAACATCGTCAACTAGCTAACTCTTTTAAAAGGTAAGATCTTAAAGATAAAATTAAGTACCCGTAGCTATTCTATTCTAGCAGAGGCTTCAGATCGCTTTAGAAGCAGATAATAAACATATGTTTCACCTGTTTGAGGAACACAAATTTTTTATCAAATAAAATTCTTGCAACAAACTCCATTAGAAAGAAGTTAAAAGGAAATAAAAACACATTTTTTTCTAAACTGAACATCACCTTAGTGATTTCAAAACAAGAATTTTATTTTATCTCTGTATGCATTCAACCGATTTAACAACACTGTTTCAAAATTTACAGCTTTAAAAAACACATTCAATCAATACTATTGCAGCTAAAATTCGACACTGAAAAGAATCAAGAATATCTAAACTCACTCATTCCAGGCAATTCAGCTTACAAGTTAATTTCTCACTTACAGAGGTTATTTCTTTGACCGCTATACACCACCCTGCACTGAATCATTATTTCCATTTCCTTTTAACAATATCGTAATAGTTTTTTTTTGTTCAAAACTGTACCTTTTAATTCTCAAACTATGACAAAAATAAGGTTTGGTTAAAACAATTTATGATGCCATTCTTTTCGTGAATCAGAAAACAACTAAACGCTTCGAGTTCGAGCACATCTTCACCTCGCATTTTACCACACATCGTCATTTTCATGCGCGCTTGCTTGTGAATAACTGGTCTGACTGGTTTATTCCGAGTTTAATCGAGGGATATTTAATTGAAGGATAAATCTGTTTTGAGGAACGCCATTTTAACCCCTGATTAGTTATTCCAGGATTAAGCAATTTAATCTTGAATTAAACCTTAATCGGAGGATAGTTTAATCAGCTTTCCAGGAACTGGGGCCTGATGATTAAAAAACTGAACAATTACCCTGAATTTAGTACTTTAATTAGTGCTAACTGGGGACTCTATAAAATTATGAGTCAAAAGTAGATAATCAAGTTACGTCAATAGATGCATTAGATTAGTGCTCCTTTACCTTTCTAGCTGTGCAATTTATACTATGTGCCAGTTGATACATAGCTGCAGATATGGGCCACTTAAATAGGGGAATCCTTGTTTACAATATTTGCCTCATTAGCATGAACAATTCAGTTTCTGATAGAGCTACAAACAAATCAGTTCTGAATATTGAAAGGCCATAGTATGAATAACTCTGCCAATGAATATGAGCCTCATGTATTGAATACTTTTTGTGCAATGTGGGTTTAAAAACTCAAAATTTTGCAAAGAATGTATGAGCTCATTAGTGCTTTTGCCACCCAGAAATTTTGCAGTTTTTGGAAGACAATATCTCCTTGAATACTACACTTAAAGAGCTAAAAATGTCACAATATATTAAATTTCACCAGCTCTTTAGCTACCTGGAGTCAAATCACATTTAACAAGTTTCCTTCTGTAAGCAAAGCCGTATGCAAATGAGCAAAAATGTAAACAATGACGTAAGCATGAATCCCCCTATATAAGGGCATAAGGCATTAGAATTGTTCAAAATTTTGACTCAGTGTCATGGTCCCAAATAACAGAGTGGTGTTGGGTCAAAAGGCTGATGAGAAAATTGGCTACTGGACCAGCTTCAGGCATGCTGAATGATTAAGTTGAGAAGATTTGGAAAGACCCATTATACACTTGTTGATCCTTTAAAAATCGTCCTTGAATTTACAAATTTGAAAGTTAACTGGTCAGGAGTGCATCTCATTGTCTCTGTGAAATATCTTCTTTTCAGCTATTGTCCATACACAGATAGGCAGGATGAACTTCCTTGTGAACTTGGTTATTATTCAACTGGTAATGCTTCATCTTGTGAAATGTGTCCTGCTGGATACGAGTGCCCATTTCAGGATCAGGCTGTCAGGTATATATCGGGTCTCATTTCTCCCCACAATACCACCACCTCATCAAACATAGGTCATGAGAATTAAGGCAGTGATCATCAAAGATTTAATTCCTTGATGTTTGAACAAATTCTCCCAACTTGTGTGTGAAGAAATATCCATGTACATAATAATTATGTATTGTCTATTTTTAAAATCATGTAGAAAATAATTAAAATTAAACAAAGTGAGCAGTGCATTTTGTGCTCTTTAGTTCATTTGTTTGCTGTTCACATTATTTAATTTATCTCCTATTTTCATTTTAGGAATCTCTGTCCAAATGGAACTTATTCCCTGGGTGCTCAGATCAAGTGTACCATCTGTCTCCCAGGGAGCCAGTGTCCTTCAATCACTGAGGGTCCTACTATTTGTCGACCTGGGTACTTCAGTGAACGGAATGCAGCTGAGTGCAAGTTGTGTGAGGCTGGCAAGCAATGCGCTGATCCTGCATGTAAGAATCTGATGCTTTCTTATGAGTTCTATTATTTAAAGGATGTAAGATCTTTTTCAGTTCTTGATTGCCTTTAAGGAACCAAACAGCACCCACTGTTGGAACCAAACTGCACCCACTGTTGGAAGCAGAGTTAATTTTGAGTTGTGTCTTTGTTCTTTATGACTCATGGAGTCTGGGTGTTTTCATTTTTTTTATTTTATGAAATGTTTAATTTATTCCACTTTATGGTCACCTGATTTGGTGAATCACTGTTACGAGAACAGATCAAATTGGACTCCACTCAGTCGCTTTACCAGGTTGTATCTAATGGAAGTGGTATAGGCAGATACTAAGAAACTCAATCTCCTCTAGCATCAGAATGTCATTACCAGATCTTTTGTTTTGATATTAGGGGTGGCGAGTGGCTCTTCAAAAAATGTCTCACATAATTTATGTTCATGGGTCTCAGAGTCTCGACTTTTTTTGCAATGTCATCTCGAAGTCTTAATTTCTTTTGTAAGGCTAAGAAAGTCTCTGGCTTGCAGAAAATATATTAGTCTCGCTGTCTCACAACGTCTCGGATTTACCATTCACCATCCCTGCTATTGGATAACAATCATGGAGTAATGAAATGTGCAGGGATTTCGAAGCCACCAACTTGCCGCCTACATTGTCAGAATTTACCTCTTACCGCCGCCTACGTT
>JAEMWC010000393.1:737500-747500 GCA_016490735.1 Pachyseris speciosa
AGAGCCTACCCACAGACAGCAATGTTAGAACCACTTGTTTCGGCATGAAAAACAACACAACAGTAAAGTACTGCATAAAGATGTCATTTGAATGTTTACTCTTTGGGATTTCATCCACAAATGCACATTAAGTTAAAACCACCCAATACAGCACATAAACAGCACCACAGGAAAGTATTGCTTAATAGCTTTTGTTTGAATGGTCACACTTTACGCTTTCATCCACACTTATGCCCAGGTTTGCACGCAGCTGCAAAATTTGCGATTTTCCCTGTTGAAATGAAA
Organism: Pachyseris speciosa; assembly: GCA_016490735.1. Taxonomy (NCBI): domain Eukaryota; kingdom Metazoa; phylum Cnidaria; class Anthozoa; order Scleractinia; family Pachyseridae; genus Pachyseris; species Pachyseris speciosa. The sequence continues at coordinate 737,786 of JAEMWC010000393.1, forward strand.
AATCCTAAAAAGTGCAAGGTTTTACGATTTGTTGTGTTTATTGCGATTATTTGTCAGGAGGTTGAGAGGCTAATGAAAACTGTGATTATGCAAAAATTGCTAAATTTGCAAAAAAAAAATGGAAAAGTCGTCCCACAATTTTTACAGATTTTTACAGCTTTCACAAGAATCACAGTTTTCATTGGGGCCTTCTCGACCTCCTATTCTACTGCTTTTCACGGACTCAACATTTTTCCATTTTTTGGAATTTTCATAGTTTTTGCGAAAATCATGTTTTTTGTTGGGGCCCTCAACCTCCTATTCTGCTGCTTTTTACTGACTCGACAAATTTTCCAATTTTTTGCACAGTTTGTAAATTTTTGCAGCTGCATGCTAATTAACCTGGACATACCGGTAGCTCTTCATCTGTAGAATCACAAGTTAGAACCATCCTGCACAGCAGCTTTTGATCCATTGACTGATGAGCAGGGCTGTGCACTAGCAGCGCCCGTTGGCCCCTGATGACTTACTTTTGCCTATAGGGGACAAGGAAATCTTACTTTTTGCTCCAAATTACTATGCTGAGCACCCTGAATTTCAAAGGTTCAGAGTTTTGGGCACCCATTTTCTTAGAGCACAGCTTTAGAGAAACCATCTTGAGGTGTCAAATTAGAGATGTACTTGAAAGGAAAGTGGTACTTGATAGCTTTCTTATACTCTTTCACTAACATCACTAAGTAAATTTTAAGATAATGTTGCTGTTATTCATGTCTTACAGTAATTTACTTCCATTCTTTCTTGACTAAACAGGAACTGGCTCAGCAACCAAATTTCCATGTCTTCCTGGAACCTACTCAAGCAGAACTGACTTGTTCAATGCCTCACAGTGTGACACCTGTGATGAGGGGAAGTACTGTCCAGGCGGAGAGGCAACACCTAGAGGTGACTGTCCACCAGGGTTTTACTGTCCAGCAGGCACTCGTGTGGCTGAACAATTTCCGTGTCCCAATGGAACATATAATCCAGAGTTTGGAAAGTCGAGACGAGACCAGTGTCTTAAGTGTACTCAGGGACATTTCTGCGAGAAAGGAACAGTGCAGCCTTTACCATGTCCTATTGGTAAGTTCAGTTGTGCTGAGACAGTCCTGTTTACTGCCTGAGGGAAATGCTATTTTTTCTAAAATTTGAAAGATGAACCATTTCTCAAGACCACATATAAAATATCATAATGATTCTCAAAGTATTTTCTGGGTTACCGGTATGCTTTAAATGACACCAACAGGTGTGGAGGACCAGAGGCCACTGTAAAGACTGAGAAGTGTCCAAACTGAAAAATAAAAAAAAGTTGAAATTTTTCATTTGTCCCATACATATAGGGTATACCACTAAACTATAGCTTACCGTATTTATTTGACTATAAGCTGAGTGATTTTTCCGTTAAATTAAACCACCGAGAGTAAATTTTCCACCAGAGAAGGGGGTTCGGCTTATAGCCAATAACTTTCGGGGGAAAAGTTTTCAAAGACCCAAAGACAACAATGAAAATGAGAGCCAAAAACAAGTTTTCTGTGTTATCATTGACTTTTGTATATGTGGTGGCTTGTAAAGGAGCCATTTGCTAGTTTTGCTTTAAAGAAGCTTTCATCAGTCGTCGTTGACATCACACTTAACTTGTTTGTTGCTTCACGTACCCTACTATAAGCTTGTTATTTCCACAGAAGTTGTCACATTTCCTGTGAATTAATTGGGTCTACTCTGTGATGTTATTTGTGGAAGAAATTCTTCAATAAACTTGAGCAAAACCATCCTGTTTCTGCTTTTGGGATCAAGCACAACCGAGCGTGACTCAAAGCACGTTCTGGCTTGGTAACCTCTCACTCACGTAGCCCGCCAGGTTATACAAGATGGCGGGTCGTTGACAACTTCAATCTTTTGTGTTTTGGAAATGTTTTGAGTTTTTTGGCATAAAAAGGTTCCAAACATTTCCTAAAAGTTACAAGGTTTCGTTAAAATTCCTTTATGGTGAAGGTATGGCATTGAATTTTTTAGATTTTCAACACAATTCTCACGGAAGTGTGGCACACGATACATGCGTTTTCTTTCTCCACAGAACTTCGGTATTCAATTTTCGAGTCTCAGCTTATAGCCAAGAGTTTTCTGGGTTTTTTTTGGTGAACATCTGGTCACTACTCCACTTGTTAAGTTTAGGGTCTCGCCTTATAGCCGGGATCGGCTTATATACGAATAAATACGGTAAATTCAAATGCAGCTCTCAGTGTATTGATTGTTGTGAGATATCACCTTGACCAAAAAGTATGAAGACAAAAAGTTCCAAAAGTTGGAGGGGTGGTAAATCAAGTCATATATTAGAGGGAGGCATGTTGTATGCCTTCAATGTGCAGATCTTTCAATGTACTTTTGGTTGTGAAACGTTTAGAAAAAAATATTTAACACTGTTTAATGGCGTCTTGTGCCATATGGCACTCTTGGCCATCAAAGAGTAAGTACAGGGAAAGACTATTATAAAAAGTGATTATCTCACAAAACTTTAATGTTGGTTTAATCTTGAAAATATTTGATGCTGAAAAGAAGTTGGGAAGTCATTTATCAGTGATCTGATAAATGTGCTGTCTAGTGTCCTCTTATACAGCAGATGTGCTGTTGAGCAGGTTTGAATGACTAGCATAGAGAGCCATCTGTCTGTTTGAGGCATCAATCTTAGTTTGTTGTGTGTCTGAAATAAGTACCAGCTATAGATAGAGTGCTAAAGTGTAATGTCACGAATATTAGAAGTTTTGAAATTATGGGGTTTGTTGAGATTTTCAGAAAGAGCAAGATGAAAAATGCTAACTTGCCAAAAATTAGCATTTAAAGGTAAATTGACTCTGAGATATTAGCACTGTTATGCTCTGCTGACTCCATAGAAATCCCTCTAAATTTGACTTGGTTAATAATGTTATGAACTAAGTTAGTGTTCACGTACAATAGAAAAGACAACATATATAAGTGTGGCCCAAGAAAAGGTTGGGGAGTAGCCAAGTGTTGTCCAGGACCCGAGCGCTGCCTGCCACATGCAAGGCCAGGTGACGAGGTTAGGTTAGTGTCAGTGAGTGGCATGGAAGACTGTGAGATTAGTGTTATGGAGAAACAGCTGCTGCCAGCAGCGTGTCCCCATCCCAAGCTCCTAGAGGGTAGATTAGCAAGGAGAAGTGGTCGTGGCCACTGTTACTCAACCCAGCTAAATGACCCCAGCATCGCTTCAGTGTGGGACTGAAGGGTTGGTGACAGCAACACTTGTCCCCTCAACCATCCAACCAAGCAACAGTTACAAATCAGTAAATCAAACATCATTAATTAAACTCTTGATCCAATAAAGTGGAGCGAAAAAATTAATGTGCTACATAACAGTGGAAAAAGCATGTGGTGGATGGGGTAAAAACTATAATTGAGAAACACCTTTCACCGTTACCGAATCCCGTACAAGCCTGAAATTTTTTCAGGCTTTATTTTCACTACTGCTGAAGTAGTGTTCATAACTGCGATGATCATTCACATATTTAATTATTAATCCGCAGTTCAAATATATGATTTTTCATATATTCACCACTCACAGGAATATTACAAACCAACAAAATGACCAGCTCCCAGATGGCTTGTTAGCTCAGTCAGTAAAGCGCTGCACCGGTATCGCAGAAGTTGTGGGTTCGAATCCCATACAAGCCTGAAATTTTTTCAGGCTTTATTTTCACTACTGCTTAACTAGTGTTCATAACTGCGATGATCATTCACATATTTAATTATTAATTCGCAGTTAAAATATATGATTTTTCGTATATTCATTCTCACAAACCCCATAATTTCAAAAATTCTAAAATTTGTGACGTCGCACTTTAGCACTCTATATCTGCAACTGGTACTTATCTCAAGCAGACACCAAACTAAGATTGATTATCAAACTGTAAGAAAATGCTGATTTTTGGCAAGTATAAGGTCTTCTTTATTATGTTCTTTCTTTCCCTACTAGCAGAGGTCTCTGGTGGCGAGAAAGGAGAGAGTCCTCTGCTGGTACCTGACGAGTTTCCTGTCGCACAAGTGTGAGCATTCCCTTGACAACGAATGACAAATTGATAACGTGCGACCCTACTAAAATCGCATGAAATTTGCAGCAGCCGTATGCTGTGTTCACAACAAACTACAATAAAAGTGTCTGATGTCTGAGGTGAAATTTATTCTCCTCAAACACTAGTAAAACCATCCTCGGAGACCCAGGGGCAGAGAGTCGGCTTGGGACGAAGATTCGGGACGAGCAAAAGTTTACAAGACGGACAGGAGAGCCCTGGGAACATTTCTTTATCGGACTCGTTCCAGAAGCTATTGAAATCCAGCTTCGTGATTGCGCGGAAATTTTCTGGCAAGGAATTTTTTTCTGCCCAATCGGCGATCTAGCTTAGTGTACCAACGAAATCGTGTCCTCTGGATCCTGTCCCCACGAAAGTAGTCAAAGAATTTTTGGATGACCTCGTGCCCTTGCTAACTGTTATTATTAACCAGTCATTACAGTCTGGTGTTTTCCCTGACTTATGGAAAGAGGCTCTTGTAACTCCTACGCTGAAGAAGTGTGGTTCTGATTTGGCTTTCAAAAACTTTCGCCCTATAAGCAATCTCCAATTTGTTTCTAAGTTAGTCGAGCGAGCAGCAGCGGATCAGCTACAGTCCCATCTGGTTAAGAATAACCTGTTTCCTACGCTCCAATCGGCATATCGTCCTAACCATAGTACTGAAACAGCCCTACTCAAAATTAAAAATGATATTCTAATGAATATGGATAAACAACACGCTACGCTTCTTATCCTTCTGGACCTCAGCGCCGCCTTCGACACGGTTGACCACCAAATTCTCTTAAACCGTTTGTGCACAGAATTTGGTGTATCTGGAAAAGCCTTAGACTGGTTCGCCTCGTATTTATCAAATCGCTCTCAGAAAATTACAGTTGATGGTGTACTATCAGACCGGTTCAATATCGACTTTGGGGTACCCCAAGGCAGTTGCCTGGGTCCTCTATTATTCGTAATTTATTCCAGTAAGCTGTTCAATATTGTCAATAACCACTTGCCAAACGTACATGCCTATGCTGATGATACTCAGTTATATTTGGCCTTTAAACCTGGTAATTCCACCAACGAAACTGCTGCTGTCTCATCTATACAATCCTGCATTCGTGATCTACAGAACTGGATGCTGATGGACAGATTAAAACTTAATCCCGACAAAACAGAATTTCTTATTCTTGGAACAAGACAGCAACTCGAGAAAGTAATTACCTCACACCTTGTTGTTGGTGAATCTCGAATATGTCCTTCAACAAAGGTGAAAAACTTGGGATCATGGTTTGACCCTAATCTCGATATGATTAGCCATATCAATAACATCTGCAGTTCGTCTTTTTATTATCTCTACAACTTACGTAGGATCAGAAAGTATTTGCCTCATCAATCTGCAATATCCCTTATCCACGCGTTTATCACTAGTAAATTGGACTACTGCAACAGTCTTTTATATGGCCTTCCTGCAATTCATATGAATAAACTTCAAAGAGTTCAAAATGCTGCTGCGAGACTTGTCACTAACACTCCTCGCATCTGTCATATTACTCCTATTTTGGAAGATCTTCACTGGTTGCCCATCAAATACAGAATTGAATTCAAAATTGTGCTCCTAACTTTCAAGTGCCTCCATGGACTTGCACCACAATATCTGGTCGATCTTATTGCTATCGCTCCCCAGTCAAGATATAATCTTAGGTCCAGGAATGCAACTCTGTTGGTACCAGCCAAAGCGCGGTGCCTACCTACGCTTGGTGACCGAGCCTTTCAGTCGGCTGCTCCGAAACTATGGAACAGTCTTCCGGCGGAGATCAGAAACATTCAGATCCTCTCTTCTTTTAAACGAGCTCTCAAAACATACTTTTTTAAGATAGCTTTTAATTGATTTACTTATACATTTTTATGATAGCTTTTTAACCAACTTATTAATTTTGATCTTATCGCTTGTTATGTGCATATGAAAATATTTGTATTGCCATATTTGTATTGCCCATCAAAACATACTTTTTTAAGATAGCTTTTAATTGTTTTACTTATACATTTTTATGATAGCTTCTTAACTGACTTATTAATTTTGATCTTATCGCTTGTTATGCGCATATGAAAATATTTGTATTGTATATGCGCAATATAAGTTTTATATTTATTATTATTATTATATATCGCACTCCTTTCGTGACTCCTTACACCAACAAGTAAGCGGTCAATCTGCTGTCTACCATATTTTTAGTGGTTCCACTTGTCTCGTTCGTTCGACAGATTTATCCTACGAGGAACATTTTGGTGGCAAGGGACCCACAAAACCCAGAAATCCACAAATTAAAATTGAACTCAAGCAACAATCACTTGTAAGGAACTAGAAAAATCAAGATGAAGACCGACCGCTGGCATCCATCCGCGAACAAAGCATGTAACTCGGTCTCTTTCTCTGGTTAGGATCATTGTTGTTTGGTTTGGGCTTTTTTCTCTGGTTTACGTACGGGCAGTAGGCCACTCCTGAAACTCTTCAGGGTGATGAATTTTCTGTTGCACGGGCCAGACAAGTTTGCCGATCGCGCGAGAAGCACGCAGCTCGGCGGTTTAATATTTTGCTCACGAAATCGAACCTTGCAATCACCCGTCTCAGCTCAATTTCGAGAGAGACCACGAAAAGGCCTTAGAGAAAGTGTACAGTTCCACTGTGATCTATTGCAATGTTTTGATTTCATATTTTTGACTGGTATCTGTTGGCCAATATGCTTTACTTCCAAGGTGTGCATAAAAATGATTGCCTTGCAGTGTTGATAATTGCTAATTGTGTTGTACTGTAGATGCAAGATGCATGGTAATTTGCACAAGTTTTACATGAACTCTTTTACCACAGTGGTGCTGAGCTCAGTTAAAAAGTTAATTATACTTTTTTATGATATGTGGGTTCTTGAGCCTGAGCATTAGCTATGCCATGCTGATGAGGCCTAACAAGGCCGAAACAGCTGTCCATGGCTGCTAATGCTTGAGCTCAATCTTTGCTCTGGTAGATTTAGGGGTAATGCCTGCTACCTTGTGGCCTTAGTGCCTTTTGAGTGGCTTCAGCTTACTTGATCACATTAATTTGTGAAGTATCCTATACAGTTCACTGTGTCAAACAGATAGGCTGATACAATGATATGGCTAAGTATATATTTAAATTATTATAATTATATATAGTATAGTTAAATTATTTTAAGGTAGGTTTCAAATTAAGAACACTACACACAAATCATACCCATCACCTGAATACAATTACAAAATATGTTAACATGGTCACTCAAACGAGAAAATTTAGTAGCTTCTCAGTAAGATATCCCTTTTAGATAAAGTGGAAACACACACAAAAAAAAATAATAAAATTTAACAATGAAATAAAACTAGAAGGGATTAGTTATTTATTTATTTTTTGTTTGTTAGAAGTTTTCTTGATAGTGAGATGTAATTTAAATTCAAGTTTCCAATGTCATCTATTTGGATATATATTGTAGTGATTATTTGTCACAAGCCTTATGGCCTCAGAGTTGTTATTAGGTTTTAGAGTAGCTGACTGGAATATAACAGAAGGTGGCTTTTTTTATGAGATTTAAACAGCCTTCAAAAAATGTTGGAAACTTTTCATTGAAAAGCAGGTGCTCAAAATTTAAAGAAGCCACTTTTTAAGCAGCTGCCCAGCACTTCAGGAGAAGCCTACCTTGTACTAAATGAAATTTCCAATGAGTATAAAGATGAAACTGCACCCTCAGTTTCAGAGGGGGTACAAAAAAAATTTAAAATCATTCTTAAAATTTAATTGTCCATCTGTTATCTGCTGGTCTTTCACTTTGCTTTTCTACAGCGACCCAAAAGGGTCAATCACAAATCATTTTACCAAAACAAAAATCAGTTTCCCATAACACGAAACAGTTTCTCAAAACACAAACAATTTCCCGAAAACAGTCAGTCTTAAACACAAGCCCTGTAATGCTACAAAAGGTATCAGGTCAATACCGTACCCCAATTACCATGCAAAACATCAATCACAATCTGCTAAGGTCTCAAAAAATGCTAACTCTACCAATAGTAAGGAAAACATTAAGTGTCTATATACTCATAAGAGTGATGATTTTGTAAAATCTGTTTTCATCTTAACATAATACATGCCATTTTCCATTCCTTTCCCTAAAAACACTGGAGTAGTTCCTATTCGAGTCTACTCTATAGCCAAGGTAATCACCTATTTCAAAAGCATAATCTGAACTCACATCAACGTCAAAATGGCATCTGTATGCAAGAGAATGTCAGGGGAAACTGTTTTTGATTTGAAAATTGGTTTTGATTTCGGCCTCCGTACTTTTCCACACAAAAGCAGCTTTCCAGCCCAATGACCTTAAGATACATACATTACTTTATTTACCCTCGGATTTTAGAGGTAGCTTGTGCAGCTAAATCTCCGAGCATTTAACCATCAGATGAGAGATAGACCACCACACCGGGAACCACGTCCCCTACTCTTTTCCACTTAACCTGGTCTTTCATGATTGTCATAATATAAGTGGATGGAGAGACAGCCACGACTACGGGTAAATTATTTTCAACTGGATTTTCTCAGGCCATTTCAAGGTCTCTCTCGAAATTAAGCTGGGCTGAGCTGAGATGAGACTTCGAGTCGATTGTAAGCAGTGGACGGTTCGATTTCCTGAGCGAAACAAAATTCAACGGCTGTGTTTCACTCACCCGATCGGTAAACTTGTCTGGCCTGTGCAACAGAGATTCCATCGCCCCGAAAAGTTTGAGGAGCGGCCCACTGCCTGTGAGTACACACGAGAAAAACAAAAGCTCATACCAAACAACAACAATTGTGGCCGAGTTGTCAACAATTCTTCGTATGAAGTTTACGATACCTGCGATCGGTCTTCATCTTGATTTTTCTAGTTCCTTACAAGTGATTTTTGCTTGAGTAGAAGTTGAATTTGTCGATATCTGAGTTTTGTGGGCCCTTTCCACCATAATTTTCCTCGAAGTGCCGATACAGCGATCGAAAATATGGCTGACAGCAGATTGAACGCTTGACTCTCGGTATAAGAAATCATGAAAGGTGTGCGATATATAAGCTGATCGCCGATTGGGCAGAAAAAAATTCCTTGCCAGAAAATTTCCGCCCAATCAGGAAACTGTATTTCAATGGCTTCTGGAACTGGTCCAATAAAGAAATGTTCCCAGGGGCTCTCCCGACTGTCTTGTAAACTTTCGCTCGTCCCGAATCTTTGTCCCGGTCCGACTATCTGCCCCTGGGTCTCCAAGGATGTAGTAAAACCAGCCATCACAGGAAAAGACATTCTCCGAGTTAGGAAACTATGTTTACAACAAGCTCCAAATGCTCCGAGCTCACATATGCAATAGAAACAGAGCAAGCACATTCCTGTTTCACAAATTTCACAAATTTAGTTTTTGTGACTTCATGTATGTGTACTCTACAGGTGTCTAGCTTAGAGGTGTCTCTATCTGTTACATACAGGTGTCCATTTTGTGTGCTTTCTCTGATGGAATGGTGTTTGTCTGTTAGGGGTGTGTCTTTGATTGACATTTTCACACCCTGAGAGGACATCATCACAGTCAAGTCATCACAAACAGTCCCTCTGAGGACT
>JAEMWC010000393.1:750000-754583 GCA_016490735.1 Pachyseris speciosa
CTCAAGTAGTGTTCATAACTGCCCCAATCACTCACATTTTCATTCTTTAATCTGCAGTTCAAATTATATGAATATCATTAGTCATTTAGTTCAATTATTGTTTAACAAGCTCCTATTCAATAAACTTGGTGTTCAAGACAGCTGTACCCTGCTGCCAGCTAGGGATACAGAGACTTCTGGCACCTCATAGGTTGGAGAAGGGTTGAAATTTGGGCCTGATTATAACACAGGCATGAAGCTATTAGAGATGATTATTTCCCTTGTCCTACTTATAGGTACTCCCAGGGAGATTCCATGTCCTGTTGGAACATTTAATCCCAATCTAAATGGTGAAAGTGTATACAGCTGCTCCATGTGTACTGCTGGAAAGTACTGCCAGGAGGAATCCACTCACGAAACTGGAGACTGCAGTCCTGGGTTCTACTGTCCAACAAATATTACAGATGGTGTCTCCAGCCTGCGTATTGGTTCATATGGACCCAAACAGGTGCCATGTCCCAAGGGAACATACCTTAACCAGACAGGAGGACGATTTGTGGAGGATTGTCAAGAGTGCGTTATAGGGAACTACTGTCCAACCGGATCTGAGACACCCACTATTTGTTCAACAGGTCATTACTGTCCACCTGGGTCAGGTGACCCTCAGCCATGTCCAATTGGAACATTCAATAATCGCAGTGGAGCTTATTATCTTGAGAACTGTACAGAATGCACACCTGGGTGGTGAGTGGCTCTGCCAGGAAATATCTTAAAATGCAATATTTAGCTGATTAAACGCCACAGCATTTATTAGATTTTGAGCATGTCCAATGCAGCATTTCTTCAAGGCTGGTGCTAATATTTCAAAGTTCTTGGCCTTAGCAACGAAACTGCACATTGTGAAAATTCGGAAGAGAGAGCTTGATTAAAGAGCTGCAAAGTATGGCCACTTCAAACATTGTTATACAGGAAAATAAATTTCCAAGCCTGGTTTAGATTGTCGAGTTGTACCACGTGCTTGTCTTTTTTGCAATCCTTGAATAAATGCTGCATTCTTCTGATTGGGTGTGGCTTTAATTGGTACTTTTGTGTCGATCTGCAGTCATTGTTTAATCAAGTAAATATGGTAGAAATCAAGCACTCATCCTTCTCATATGAACAGAAAGCTTTTGTACAGCCTTATTATAGTTAGGGCAAATTCAGGAGGGTGGACAATGACATAATGCTGTCTCATATGCTCACAGATCTCTGGATGTGCATCAGTCTGGCTTCATCTTTCTCGTCTCAGTGTGGTTATGTCATATTTGCGGTATTTTTTATTCATGGGCAGTAATAAATATTCAAGTTACGAATTTGTGAAGGCTTAAGCAGGAGCCAGAGGTATACAACATTTCAGCTACACAGTGAAAGCAAGGCCGTGTCATTTGTTGTTCAGATTTCCACAAAATTTAATAATTGTTACACTTTCTAACTGGGTATATGTAAGACACAGGGAAAATTAACAGGATGCTCAAATATTCAGAGTGTCAGAAAGTTGTTTGGCTCAGTCATTTTTCCTTGTTTTTCAGGTACTGTGATGCACAAGGCTTATCGATTCCGCGAGCTCAGTGTGACCCCGGTTATGTCTGCTATGGTGGAGCTTACACAGGAACACCAAATGATGGTGTCACAGGCCAACCATGTCCTGAAGGCACATTCTGTGTCACAGGTTCCTTTGAGTTTGATTCGTGTTCCCCTGGGACATACAGTAAGAGTACTGGTGGAACGAGTGATCAGGACTGTCAACCTTGCGATCCTGGATACTACTGTTCTAGAAGGCAGCTGACAGCACCAGAGGGGCCTTGTGATCCAGGGTATTATTGCCCTGAGGCATCCCAATCGCCCAATCGCACGGCCACCCCTGCTGGCCATTTTACTCGACATGGATCTGCAGAGCCACAACCCTGTTTGCCAGGAACATATCAACCTCATGACCGACAAAGCAGCTGTCTCCCATGCGATGGAGGGTATTACTGCCCCACAAAGAACATGACAAGCCAGATAGAGTGTGAGAGGGGATATTACTGCCCTCCAGGATCGGACAGACAGTTTGCTTGTCCTGCGGGTACATTTAACAATCACACTAAACAAGTTTACAACTCAAGCTGCTTGGGTTGCCCTGCCGGACAATACTGTAACCCAACTGCACAAGCTGTTCCTACAGGTATTTTCATCTATGTTTTCTTCAGCTGCTTACATTTTTACTTCCTGTTAAAGTTGTTTAGATGTGATCAAGAAATCATCATTATTAAAGTGCTCCTAACCACCCATTTTTTTTTTTCACCAAAAGTAAATCTTTGCACCTGTTTGAAACTGTTGTGCCTTTTAACACCTTTTTAAACCAAATGTTGATGTTTTATAGCCTGTAAAAGTCATGGAATGTAGTCATCATCTGTTGAACGACTGAGCTAGTAAGGGGTGTGGGTCTATTCCTGGTTCGATGTCAAAGACTGATTTGCATCATGGTAAATCTTTGTAAACATGCATGCAAAGCAGTTTGTGGTGTGAAATCAGGAACTGATCCAAACCCCTTACAACCTGGTCATGTACCAATTAATGATGCTTAGTTTATCGCAAGTTTTGAAGCCCCTAAAAAAGTATGAAACTGGAAATAAAGGCTACATGTTTTTGAAAAAGGTGAAAAGTTTGATACTAGGGGAAAAAATATTTTGGGGTTAGGTGCACTTTAATGCTTTTTAATATAAATCTTCCAGCATTCTATCACGAATGCCATTCTCTGACTGGCTACGCTACTCATATCTATTCTGGGATAGATAGTGAGTAGCAATTGTCAACAAAATGGCGGCTGCTTCTTCATGTTTGCAAAGTGTCTACAAGGAGGATTTAGATAATTTACTTGTTTAGTTTTGAACAACTGGTAGATTTACACTAAAACATTTAGATTATTCGCTCTCAATTTCTATGCATCAGCTATCATGTGATAGAAATCTTAAGAACATAATCTAAATTATTGTTAAATAGAAGGTGTTTGCATTAGTGGTAGACATAATTATAGCAGTATTCTATATCCTGAAGAGACTGAAATGTTGTCATTGTCACCATGCTGTATTCTTGTTCATCAGGGGACTGTGCTGCAGGCTATATTTGTTGGTTCAATGCCACAAGACCCACCCCAACATTTGAGGTTGGTGTTTTGGAATGGGGTCGTCTGTGTAGTGCAGGGCACTATTGTCCAGCTGGGACTACCCATGAAGTTGATTGTCCAGAAGGCAGATACCGGTAAAGCTATTCTTCTTTTTTCTAAAATCAAGGAGACCTCATTACAGCTTGACTGTGTTGGCAATTGCTTCTTGAGTTGTATGAATTCTATCACTGTAGAATTCCTCTTTAGTACAAAATGGGGCATTGGAGGTGTTTATTTGTTGGGGTGGTGGTGGTAGCACATTATTGATTTTTCCAAATCCTTTTTGTCATAGTTATCCACACATAAACTAATGATCAGTTGTGTGGTGGTCCTGTGAAAGTTACAGTGTGAGAATGAATATATAAAAGTCATAAATTTGAACTGCGGATAAAATAATGACTATATGAATGATTATTATAGTTATGAACACTATTAATTTTTTAAAAAGCAGTAGTGAACATAAAACCTGAAAAAATAACTTCAGGCTTGTGCAGCTTTATTTTCACTACTGCTTAAGTAGTGTTCATAACTGCAATGATCATTCACATATTCATTCAGTTATCCCAAAGGTTGTTGCAGTTGAAAGATTACTGAAACGATTACAACTCGGTAAATGCATGGGTTTTGCTGGCCAATCACAGAACAAAGCAATGAAAAACCAAAGCAAATGGAAGGCACGATCCATTTGGGAAAAAATTTCGGATTCAATTTCCGAAATTCCCAGGTGTCAAATGGTACGGTTTTTCCCACTTCAGTGGACTGCTCTCTTCTCATTGGTATAACACAGATTCCACCATCTTGCCTTTGGCATCCCATTGCAAAGGAAACTGGGGGAGTCAAGTGTCTCACTGAAATAAAATGCCAAATGGAACAGAAAATTTCCAGAAAATTCCGATATTTTGGGAAAATGGACAACCTTGAGAGGTTGACCAAAATTTTTGTGATCAACTTTCCGAAAATTGCCACTCCATTTGCTTCTGACTCGAAAATTCCGGAAATTTTGACCAAATGTATCACACCTGCAATTTACTTTCAACACTAAATTGAAAACTGCTCTATTGTAACTTTGGTATCCTATACTAAGTTGATTCGTTTTGAGAGCTAGCAGTTTGAGCTATGGGAGGTCTGCAACCAATCTCTGAGACAGAAAAAATGACAGTAGCATGGTTGGGTGAGACAAACAAGTACTGGTGTCACAAACAAAAGGGGCTAACGAGAGATCTTTTGGTTGCGCCAAGCAACGTGGCTGTGATTCATTCATTCATTGTTTATTTGTCATATCACTCATCTTGCAATAAAGGTACCATTATACAGAAAATTAAAGGAAGTAGATGGCGAGGAAACCTGAGAGAAAGGAATCAGGTTTCCTCAACATGACTTGACATAATAAGTCTAATAATGATATCCATGTCATGGAAAA
>JAEMWC010000394.1:0-2500 GCA_016490735.1 Pachyseris speciosa
AATAAATTTTCTGAAGCCTCAGGGTGTTGATGTAGAATGCTTATTATTGAGAATAATAATTATGCTGATGTTGTGCCGTGGGATAGTTACTCTGAACATGATCAGATCAGGGTTTTGAATTATTTAATTTGCATATTCCTACTGCGTACACAAATAGCACCCCAATAGACCCTATGCAAAAATGGCTGCCTTTAAATTATTATTTTGTGTGTATATTCAAAATAGCCTCACTAACCTCGTTTTTGAAACAAAAATTTCTTATCCCGAACGAGGCTAGTGGGGCTATTTTGAATACAAACAAAATTTTGAATAATTTTAATAAAGGCAACCAGTTTTGCATAGGGTCTGTATGCAGCCACATCATACACAGAGTGTGGGCGAAGAGTGAACAATGTACATGTAATCGAACATGACACACATGGCAACTCTCTTAAATGCCTGCAGTGAACCCTGTTTTAGCAGATTGATTGAAAGAGTACAAACCAAAACGAGACAACCCATTGGTTTTCTGCGAAATTTCTGACAGAAATATTCACTTAAATTTGCATTTTAAAGGGTCCTCCAAGTCGCACAGGTTCCTTGGTTGACTCTAAATTTCATTTTCATTTTTCATTTTCTTTGTTTACTCCACATTATCATATAAGATTTCTTACACTGACTAGGAATAGAGAAAAAGTGGAGAAGGGCATGATATAGTAGACTAATTATATGCCCTTTTATTACAATACATAATTTGTTTAGATAAAAAGGGGAAACCTTACTATAAATAGAGGTGATGAGAAACTGAAGGAAAAGACGTTTTACATAGGCGCATGGTAGAAATTAATACTGAGCAAAATAATACTGAAAGAGAGCTCCTTTAAATAATTGTTTTGTGGGTTTTTGGCAAATAGAAATGGGAATATCATTCCATGCAAATACTTTTTGCTGATGTTTATCTCGCATGAAAATACTCTTTGCTGATGTTTACAAGCCTCCATAGAAGCATAATAACCGAGGTGATCGATGCAAATTTAAGGTGATTTATATGTTAAAATTCGGCAGCATGTTTACCGAGTATTCATTCTCGTGTACATGTATTCATCAGTCACGGGTATATTATGAACCAACAAAATCAGTTGGTAGAGCAATTCACTGATATCCCAGAGGTCGTGGGTTTACTTTCACTATACTTTATTTTCACTATGCTTTATTTGCACTACTGCTTAAGTAGTGTTCAAAACAGTTACTGTCATGGTCATTCACATTATCATCTGATGTTTACATGTATGTCCTCAGACAGACGATCACAACAGTACATTTTGTGCTTTTGCTTTGAATGTTTGCTGCATGCGCCAGTGCAGATAGTTTTGAAGATACTCATCAAAAACGAGCAGACTTCTCGTTGGGCCAAATTTTCCTTGTCTTAGATGAATTCTCCCAACTCCATAATGTTTCCGCGGTCTTAGGATTGGTGAACTGTTTCATGGCTTACAGTAAAAGCGAGCTGGGTTTCAAAAAAATGCGCTCTTCAAAATTAATGAACAATGGAAACCTCGATGCAGCAGCGTAGAGTTTTTGCTACAAAATAATAATCTGCCCACTGCCCCCCATGAGAATTTTTGACTTCACAGACAGCTCCCTCTTTACATTATAACTTCCACATCTGAACAAGACTCTCCAAACATCAGAGATTTTTCACCTAAGTCCAAAAATACCTCTCGCTTTCTGAACTTCTAGCATGGCAACCTTTCAGAAATGAACCAAGACTAGCAACGGTGTGTCGCTTTTGAGACTTTTTCTTCCACCTTGCTCCTAATTTGTACTCCAAAACTAAGAGTCAACTTATATCACTTTGTGATTTCGCAAGCACAGAGAAAACCTTACTGGTTTCTTTCAGAAGAGCTAGTGACTTGCAGGTCTCCAGACTCAGGGATGTCTTTCAACCACCAGGCAAGTAGGCAAACATAATTCAATTCTTAATCAATTAAGCTAGCGATTGAGACCTCGCAGCCACGTAAATTTCGTATCAATAAAACTTAAATTGCTGTTTTTAACCCTTTAACTGCCAAATTCCTTGAGATCTTGAGGCAATTTTCTCAATGCAGGTAATTAAACGGGATTTAGCTGCCCTACATGAAGGGCTCCCTTGAGAGGTCTGCTGCTCTAGAATACCGAGGACTCAACTTGTATTGTGACGTCGCCAATTTCAACCGTTGTTTTGCTCGCGAGCGTAGCAACGTTTAGTCGGTAAGCACTTGGTTTATAAGTGTGTTTTTGAGCCATTTTCCACTACAGAAGCTCCCAGTCTGGCATCATTAAGCTGGAATGGAGAGTAGCGGCAAATCTCTGAATGAAACCAGGGATGAGGGATAATTTCATGCCGACTGGGATGCCAAAAGTGTTCGTGTCAAAGCGTGGCGGCTCTGAACTTGAGGTTGTTTCTCTCGCTGTTCTGCGTGGATTCTTGGACCTACATGGTGTAGCAAGGCAATTTTGGTGAGATTTGACTTGCAAAGAA
>JAEMWC010000394.1:10000-50000 GCA_016490735.1 Pachyseris speciosa
GGGCTGGAGGACTAGACTGTTTTGCAAATCATGGTTTTTCTTGCTTTCCCTCCCTAACCCCCTACCTCTCACTCATCGCAGATACTCCACTATTCTCCACACTTTTCCGGATTTACCGGCTTCGAATTTCACGCTTGAAAGCACAAATAACCGCCGGCAAGCAGGCTATAAGCTGACTGTGACTTCTATTTACACTGAAATCCCGAGAACAATTCCAAATAAATGTCTTCTATTCTCACTTTATGCCATTCTGGCCTCTTACGTTGTCTCATTCAGCTTAGAACCATTAATTTTATATGGGAAAATTTGGAACCAATCAATCAATCTGTGGTGATAATTAGCCACAACCGATACTTCTAACGAACCGAATAGCGGTAAAAATAGGTATTCTCGCCAACCTAAGCTCCACTGCGTCTTGTCAAGTTCGGACGGGTCTAGGTGCAATGCGATCGATTTTTTACCCAAGATCGTGATCCAATCTAATGAAGCCAGAAGATAGAGGTGTCACGAGAGCCAACCGCTCGTTGTGCGAAAGCCAATAAATTCCCAAGAAGGGTAAGCATCCACTTCGAATCACCAGTAATAGTCCCGTAGATTAATTTCATCTTTTTTGTGTGTGTTAATTTATCTGCAAACGCTTCCCACCATTTCAAAGGCTGGCTTAGTGACCACGGCTGCTCAACAAAAGGACACTTACACGGGAGAGGGATGGTCAATTTTGTCTTGAAAATACCGAAGATACGTGTCTCGGTCAGTTTGAAACCCAACGAAAATACAAATTATCGAAGGTCTCCAAAAACAAACTGATAAACGATAGTATAGGGACGTGCTGGGGACAACGCGTAAACGGATTTCTCCCGTCAGACAAAGAATAATTGCATTGCTTAGCTTGTGTTATAACACAGCTAAAGAAAAGCGCGCACTCTGATTGGTCAATTAGCAATGTTTATAAACTAAAATTTCGCCTCATAACATGGCTGCTAAATTAGTGCAGTCAAATTCAATTGCGCGAGCGTGCTTCATATTCCTATTGTGCACGCTGTTGACGTAGCAGAGGGAATTTCTTTTTATAGCGGAGCTCCGCGCGCCAAACTTTCGTCGTGTAACCTGATTAATTTTCGATTTTTGTTTGTATAAACCGGTAAGAATCAGCGTTTGGATGTCTTAGCTGGCTGTGGTAATTTTAGAGTGTACGTGTCTACGAGGGAAAGTGTGTTTTAAGGCAGAAACTCTCGCTCGAGGGAAAAAATGTCGATCAAATGCATGTCTCAAAATCTGGCAGAAAGTTGTCGAAAATCTGTCAAGAAAATGTCAAAAACCAGCTCTTAAAGGTGGGCCCACACGAGGGGATTTGTTGCAGGAACATGTTGCTGCGAAACGTAGCAGGGACACATTTATAAACTGTGCACATTAGGGGTTATCTAGCTGGGACGTGTAGCAGGGACATCAATCAGGGGAAGGATGACGACTAGCACACACACACGAAAAAGTAGCTGGAACATATCCCTGGTAGATGTTGCAGGGACACATCCCCTTGTGTGTATTGACACTTTTTCTCTCGTGCAACATAAATTTTGCGCAAAATTTGTCCCCGTCTTCGACGACACCATGACTGCCTTTTTTCATATCAGGAACATTAGTCGCATACGCCCATGCCTTAGTATTGACTCTACCAAGACACTAGTGCACGCATTAGTAATGTCTCGTTTAGATTACTGTAATGCGCTTCTCTAAGGCCTACCTGATTATCTTATTCAGACTACAATATGTTATGAACGCGACGGCCAAAGTTATCACTTGCAAGCGAAAGTTTGACCATGTCACACCATTACTTATTGAGTTACATTGGCTCCCCGTCCGCCAGCGTATTGTTTTTAAGATCTTAATTCTCAGGTCTGCTGACCAACTTCTGCTGGAGCAGCCAACGCATAAGCTCAAATCGATTGGCTTGAGGGCTTTCTCGGTGTGTGCGCCTTACCTTTGGAATTCCCTTCCATTTGAGATTAAAAGCAGCGCATCTGTCAGTATTTTAAAAGCTAAGCTTAAGACCCATCTTTTTCGACAAGCCTATTTTTAAACTTTAAGATTTTTTCAACTTTTATGACTTTTAGACTTTTGCCTTTTTCGATTTTTAGCTTTTATATTGCCATATTTGTAGTTTTTACTGTATAAATTATAATTTATTTAATGTTGTAAAGCGCATTTGAGCGTTAGGAAAATGCGCTATAGAAATTTCTTAATTAAATTTCTTAATTAATTAATGTCCCATGAAGTTCAACAAGTTGAACTCCGTGCGACATGTTGCAGGGACACATTTTGCACAAAATTCATGTTGCACAAGTGAAAAAGGTGTCAACGCACACTAGGGGATGTGTCCCTGAAACATATCCCGGGAACTTTATCACAAGTGTGCAAACTCTGCGATTTGGTCCCTGCTACATGTCCCTGCTACACATCCCTGCAACATGTCCCTCAGTGTGTACTTAACACGATTTTGTCCCTGCTACATGTTGCAGCAACATGTTCCTGCAACATGTCCCCTCGTGTGGGCCCACCTTAAAGCTTCACGCTTCATTTGAAAAAGATCTTCGTCCAAAGACTGTAAATAATGAAGTGTCGCCGATTAATTCTCGAGCTTTTTGTTGAACCGGTAAGAATCGGTGTTTGGATGTTAAAAACAGCAAAATGTGTTGGTTGGCTTTGATAATTTTATCGTGGATGGGTCTGCGAGGGAGAAGCTCGTGTGGTTTTGCAAGCGCTGTCTTCGTTACAACTGGATGACGTTTTGCCGCTGAGAATCTTTAATTGAAGAGGCTTACTCGGTGGACATGGGAAGTAACAGTGAAACTATCAAGCCACTTTAGGGTTTTGTGTCTTTTTAGCCAAGGAAAGATTTTGTGTGAAATGGCATTATTATTCAGCTCTGCCGCGTTCCGCGTTCCGCGTCCCTCCCTCCCTCCTCCCTCCCTCCCTCCCTCCCTCCCTCTCTCTCTCTCTCTCTCTCTCTCTCTCTCTCTCTGACTGAACTATCAGGTTTGTATAAGATTACCTTTTTGTCTTTTCTACGGACATTTATGTCAAATTTGCTTAGCAATATTTAAAAGCTTACTACGAGATATGTTTGTTACTTGTCTCAATTCTCTACCTTTCCAAGAATCTTCGGAGAAAAGTACGCATCGTGCTTTGTTTTCTTACAATTTTGCTTTGTTGTTTTGTAGTTTCTTAACCGCGGTCAGTCCTGTTGACTGCTATAAACAATCAGTTTCGTATCCCTTTTTATCTTTTCTACGGTCATTTATGTCAAAATTGCTTAGAATTTTTTCTGGCTTAATACAAGATGTGTTTGTTACTAGCTACTCTTGTTTACTTACTTCACCTTCTCCACTGAGAATCGTTTGACAAACATACGCATCGCACTTTGTTTTCTTGCAATGTTTTGTTTTTGATCCGCTTGGAATTCCTTTACGCTTTCATCTGAAAGTTGTGTGGACTCAAGAATGTTTGTCTTTTTTTGCAAACGTTTGCCGTATCGAAAACTCTTCACTTACCCCACAGCTTCTCAATTTTTTGGACACAAAATTGGCCCAAGGAAAGCCATGCGAAGTTGCTCGGTGACAGTAAGCTTTTATATAATATTTAAACTATTACTACCGCGTTGAAAACGTTATAAAACAATTGGTCCATGTGTCAGCTGTGCGTTCATCGAGATATGAAGCACTTGGGAAGTTTGGAGAGCACTCAAGAAGCTAGAGTTGCTCTCGGCTACGCCTCGAGCAACTCTTACGCATCTTTCGTGCTCTCCAAACTTCCCGCGTGCTTCATATCTCGATGAACGCACGCTGACGCATGAACCAATTGTTAATTTTTGGGCGAGATTTTACAAAATTTGTATCGTTTCAATCGTCATTGTGTCTACCGAAGTATTAAGCCGTTGCAATTTCTGTGAATAACGTTTCGCGCGCTTGTTTTTTCTTGGTCATGTAAGACTACATGAACTTTTTAGTACAATAAAATGGGACTTTGCTATGATGTTTATGATATGTTATAAAACAAATGGTAAACGTATTAGCGTGCACTATTGAGTTATGGATGCACTTGGGAGGTATGCTAAGCATTCAAGATGCTAGAGTCGCTCTCGGCTACGCCTCGAGCGACTCTTACGCTTCTCTCGTGCTTAGCAACCACCCGCGTGCATCCATAACTCAATAGCGCACGCCTATCCGTTTACCATTTGTTAACTAAGATAATTACTTTGGACAAAGGTCCCATAACCGACCTCTGAAGGCAACAGGCAATCACTGTGGCTTTCTTTAAAACACAATTTGGTTAAGGTACTTCACTGGAAGGAAACATTTCGGATCATTTCGACCTGGGTCTCATTGTGACCATTGTGTCTTTCTGTATGAAGGCTATTGACATGCAGGCTGTCCCCACGTTGAATCTAAACTCGCATACTTGCACAGACGCTGCAAAAGCCGTCAATATTAAACACTCTCTATTGTAGGAATTTAGGGTATCGAATTTTTGGTTAGGTCTGAAGTCGCAGATTTTGGTCTGAAATAGAGTAAGGGTTTCAGGAAGCGGGCCGCACACCCCTACCTGATTTTTCTGGAGTACATCCCCCCCCCCCCCACCCCGGGGGTTTCCCCGAGAAATTTTATCTCCGAATTGTTTACCTGCGTATCTGACCACATTTCCAGTTCAAGCGGTCGGCTATACATGTACTGTGTTTATCAAAATAAAATATGTTCCATTATTCGAGACTGAAATTTTTTGCAGTCAGACAAGCATACACGAGGGGACTTAGTTATCTCTTCTCAACAAGACAAGCGTAAGCTTTTCACACAAACCTTCAACATGGTGTGATAAATAGGCCTTACCCTCAGAGAAGATAACACCAGACATTAGTCAGCCAATCATGTGATACGCTTTGAAAATTTTGCCAGCGAACTTCTTCTACCTCTTATAAGGCTCTATACAATGTAGGTTTCCCCGCCAGATTTTACCTCAGAAATGCTTATGAGACCACCGCTAACATCAGTGCCACATTCCCAGTTCAAGCGGTTGAGCTCATCTCAGCAAGGCTATAACATGTTGACACTGTCTTTATTTTAGAGGACTACGTTTCAGTTATAATATGGAAGAAAGACATAGCACTAAACATAGATTGAGGTCTGAATGCAATTGATGTGGGGCAGGAACCCATCACTAGTGATGGGCTCCTGTGTGCGGTCGTTTCTCACCTAAACGATCTGTGTCCTCTGTTCAGCAGGAATTCAACCCTTAAATCGATCAGTGAATTGCCTATACATCGCATCCACCACAATATTACAATTGGCGACAAATTCCTCCCGTAAGACAAAGAATTGCAAACAGTCTGGCGGATGAAATAAATTAATACGATCACCTTATCGTTTGATGGTCAAGATGAGCTTGCGTTACGATAGAATGAGTCAGTTACCACCGACTAACAAGCGCGTCCGGCTATGAAGGCAATCGCTGTGTGTCGGGCCAAGGTCCTCACAGTCAATGTCCTCACGAGAAATTATAAGTGGCCAAAGAAGACTTTGGTAACTACTTCACTGCGAAAAATTTTTACCTGGATGATCTGATCTCTTTTGTATCAAGGAACTCATGCTGTGACATTTTACTAGCGAAGTTTGCTGTCTCGTAGGTCTGCCGCCAACTTTACCCGCCTTAATGGCACAGCGCCATATCTCGAAATTTTTGTCACTCACCGTACACTCCTGTACAAAAGCGCCTGCTCTCTCCTCAACAAGTCAAACGCAATTTTTCTAGATGAGTCGTGACGAATGTGGTCCATTGAGCGAGCCTCAAATCGTTTACTTTTCTCAGGCCGGCATGAGGGAACAGAATAATGCACATGTCATCCGCTTCCCCGTGGGGTCGACCCCAGGGCCTACCAGGGAGATATGTGGGAGAATGCAAGGAGATGGATGGGATTCGTTGCCCGAGGGTAGGGGAAAAACTTGACATTGTTTTACGATCAAAGATTAGGGGGTGGGGGAATTCACAAGTTTGAAAAGGATGTCAAGAGGATTTTCTGCTGAGAGACACCTCACCCAGGAGACTTTGTCTTGAGAGATTCCCCGACCCCCGGGGAAATTCCTCAAGTTTTTTTGACTGATTTTACAATCCCCCTGGTTACCCCGGGAGTCGACCCCACGGGGAAGCCGATGACAAGTGCATAATTATTTCTCAATCAAATCTAGGCTTGTTTTTGCTATAGAGCCGTAGAATATTAAGACTTGTTTTTGCTACTAAAGTTTAGAATTTTAAAGAAGCTAAAGAGAACTTTACCGCTCAAAAGTCTCCAATTAGATAAAATAGAGTACAAAGACACAGCCAGAATTAATGAAAGTCCCATAACTGAAGTGTCCATGTCCCCATAACTAACCAAATTTACAATGCAACTTGGTATGATATCTCGTGGTATGTGAAATCCTTGCTCACAAGATCGACGAAGGAGAGCCGACTAGAAGGGACTGCTCGCGGTCTAAAGCAAAATTTTACTACTGAATTTTTTTCTCTCCTAGGTTTCGCGCCAAATTTACCCGCCTAATTGCTCAGCGCCATCTCTCGTGCTGTTTTTCTCATGATCATCACATTAATTGCACATAGCGCTTGCTTTCTCCACATCAAACCAAGCGCAATTTGAATTGCCTTGCTTAATCGTGATTATCACCGATTAATGTGGTCCAGTGTGCGAAACTGAAATTTTGTTTTGTCAGGCCTGCATTCATGAGGAAACAGAATTATTTATCATTCGAAACTAGGCTTGTTTTTGCTATACAGTGCAGAATTTTAAAGAAGCTAAACAGAAATTTACCGCCCAAAAGTCTACAATCAGATAAAATACGGTAGAAAGACAGCGAGAAATGAATGAAAGTCCCATAACTGAGGTCTCGAGACAATTAATGCGAAGTGTCAATGTCCCCACAACATTGATGTAACTTGGGATATCTCGTGGTATGTGAGAGCCGGCGAAAATTATAGCATGTCGCATAGCATATAGCTTTCGGCAGCGATCAAGAATAAATTCACAACAGCATAGCATCGTGTCTTAAATCTATGATTTGCCAACATTAGGGTAATCACAGTTTTACATTTGGCGAGGAATTTTTTTTTCCTTCAGGAAAAGAATTGCGAACAAGCTGAAAAGAATTAATGAGTCAGCTTACCATGTCCCAAACTGTTAATACGAGCGGGCTCCAAACTGGCGCTGTGAAGGTAATTGCTGTGGTGAACTATAAAGTATGCAGCGCTAATGGGTCACTGTCCCCATAGCTAGCCAAAATAATTCTATCTTGGAGGACTGATATCTCGTGGTATGTGAAAAACAAACGTGATGCTCTGTGTCCTCTGTAGAGCAGGAATTCAGCCCTTAAATCGATCAGTGAATTGCCTACATCGCATCCACCACAGTATTACAATTGGCGACAAATTCCTCCCGTAAGACAAAGAATTGCAAACAGTCTGGCGGATGAAATAAATTAATACGATCACCTTATCGTTTGATGGTCAAGATGAGCTTGCGTTACGATAGAATGAGTCAGTTACCACCGACTAACAAGCGCGTCCGGCTATGAAGGCAATCGCTGTGTGTCGGGCCAAGGTCCTCACAGTCAATGTCCTCACGAGAAATTATAAGTGGCCAAAGAAGGATTTGGTAACTACTTCACTGGGAAACATCTTTGACTGGATGATCTGATCTCTTTTGTATCAAGGAACTCATGCTGTGACATTTTACTAGCGAAGTTTGCTGTCTCGTAGGTCTGCCGCCAACTTTACCCGCCTTAATGGCACAGCGCCATATCTCGGAAATTTTTGTCACTCACCGTACACTCCTTGTACAAAAGCGCCTGCTCTCTCCTCAACAAGTCAAACGCAATTTTTCTAGATGAGTCGTGACGAATGTGGTCCATTGAGCGAGCCTCAAATCGTTTACTTTTCTCAGGCCGGCATGAGGGAACATAATTATTTCTCAATCAAATCTAGGCTTGTTTTTTCTATACAGCCGTCGAATTTTAAGACTTGTTTTTGCTACTAAAGTTTAGAATTTTAAAGAAGCTAAAGAGAACTTTACCGCTCAAAAGTCTCCAATTAGATAAAATAGAGTACAAAGACACAGCCAGAATTAATGAAAGTCCCATAACTGAAGTGTCCATGTCCCCATAACTAACCAAATTTACAATGCAACTTGGGATGATATCTCGTGGTATGTGAAATCCTTGCTCACAAGATCGACGAAGGAGAGCCGACTAGAAGGGACTGCTCGCGGTCTAAAGCAAAATTTTACTACTGAATTTTTTCTCTCCTAGGTTTCGCGCCAAATTTACCGCCTAATTGCTCAGCGCCATCTCTTGTGCTGTTTTCCTCATGATCATCACATTAATTGCACAGAGCACTTGCTTTCTCCACACCAAACCAAGCACAATTTGAATTGCCTTGCTTAATTGTGATTATCACCGATTAATGTGGTCCAGTGTGCGAAACTGAAATTTTGTTTTGTCAGGCCTGCATACATGAGGAAACAGAATTATTTATCATTCGAAACTAGGCTTGTTTTTGCTATACAGTGCAGAATTTTAAAGAAGCTAAACAGAAATTTACCGCCCAAAAGTCTACAATCAGATAAAATACGGTAGAAAGACAGCGAGAAATGAATGAAAGTCCCATAACTGAGGTCTCGAGACAATTAATGCGAAGTGTCAATGTCCCCACAACATTGATGTAACTTGGGATATCTCGTGGTATGTGAGAGCCGGCGAAAATTATAGCATGTCGCATAGCATATAGCTTTCGGCAGCGATCAAGAATAAATTCACAACAGCATAGCATCGTGTCTTAAATCTATGATTTGCCAACATTAGGGTAATCACAGCTTTACATTTGGCGAGGAATTTTTTTTTCCTTCAGGAAAAGAATTGCGAACAAGCTGAAAAGAATTAATGAGTCAGTTTACCATGTCCCAAACTGTTAATACAAGCGGGCTCCAAACTGGCGCTGTGAAGGTAATTGCTGTGGTGAACTATAAAGTATGCAGCGCTAATGGGTCACTGTCCCCATAGCTAGCCAAAATAATTCTATCTTGGAGGACTGATATCTCGTGGTATGTGAGAAACAAACGTGATGCTCTGTGTCCTCTGTAGAGCAGGAATTCAGCCCTTAAATCGATCAGTGAATTGCCTACATCGCATCCACCACAGTATTACAATTGGCGACAAATTCCTCCCGTAAGACAAAGAATTGCAAACAGTCTGGCGGATGAAATAAATTAATACGATCACCTTATCGTTTGATGGTCAAGATGAGCTTGCGTTACGATAGAATGAGTCAGTTACCACCGACTAACAAGCGCGTCCGGCTATGAAGGCAATCGCTGTGTGTCGGGCCAAGGTCCTCACAGTCAATGTCCTCACGAGAAATTATAAGTGGCCAAAGAAGGATTTGGTAACTACTTCACTGGGAAACATCTTTGACTGGATGATCTGATCTCTTTTGTATCAAGGAACTCATGCTGTGACATTTTACTAGCGAAGTTTGCTGTCTCGTAGGTCTGCCGCCAACTTTACCCGCCTTAATGGCACAGCGCCATATCTCGGAAATTTTTGTCACTCACCGTACACTCCTTGTACAAAAGCGCCTGCCATCTCCTCAACAAGTCAAACGCAATTTTTCTAGATGAGTCGTAACGAATGTGGTCCATTGAGCGAGCCTCAAATCGTTTACTTTTCTCAGGCCGGCATGAGGGAACATAATTATTTCTCAATCAAATCTAGGCTTGTTTTTTCTATACAGCCGTAGAATTTTAAGACTTGTTTTTGCTACTAAAGTTTAGAATTTTAAAGAAGCTAAAGAGAACTTCACCGCTCAAAAGTCTCCAATTAGATAAAATAGAGTACAAAGACACAGCCAGAATGAATGAAAGTCCCATAACTGAAGTGTCCATGTCCCCATAACTAACCAAATTTACAATGCAACTTGGGATGATATCTCGTGGTATGTGAAATCCTTGCTCACAAGATCGACGAACGGTTTTCACACTGAAGAAGGGCTATGCCCGAAACGTTTGAGTTTTTTCACAAGATGTCACTTTGACACTTTTTTCTCAATTTAATATATTTTTTTTGAAATTTTGTATCGATTTAAGTGTCACGCATCTACTAAGGTGAACAATTCCTTCCTTTTTGTTCATCCTGAACATTCGACGAAGGAGAGCCGACTAGAAGGGGCTGCTCGCGGTCTAAAGCAAAATTTTACTACTGAATTTTTTTCTCTCCTAGGTTTCGCGCCAAATTTACCCGCCTAATTGCTCAGCGCCATCTCTCGTGCTGTTTTCCTCATGATCATCACATTAATTGCACAAAGCGCTTGCTTTCTCCACACCAAACCAAGCGCAATTTGAATTGCCTTGCGTAATTGTGATTATCACCGATTAATGTGGTCCAGTGTGCGAAACTGAAATTTTGTTTTGTCAGGCCTGCATTCATGAGGAAACAGAATTATTTATCATTCGAAACTAGGCTTGTTTTTGCTATACAGTGCAGAATTTTAAAGAAGCTAAACAGAAATTTACCGCCCAAAAGTCTACAATCAGATAAAATACGGTAGAAAGACAGCGAGAAATGAATGAAAGTCCCATAACTGAGGTCTCGAGACAATTAATGCGAAGTGTCAATGTCCCCACAACATTGATGTAACTTGGGATATCTCGTGGTATGTGAGAGCCGGCGAAAATTATAGCATGTCGCATAGCATATAGCTTTCGGCAGCGATCAAGAATAAATTCACAACAGCATAGCATCGTGTCTTAAATCTATGATTTGCCAACATTAGGGTAATCACAGCTTTACATTTGGCGAGGAATTTTTTTTTCCTTCAGGAAAAGAATTGCGAACAAGCTGAAAAGAATTAATGAGTCAGTTTACCATGTCCCAAACTGTTAATACAAGCGGGCTCCAAACTGGCGCTGTGAAGGTAATTGCTGTGGTGAACTATAAAGTATGCAGCGCTAATGGGTCACTGTCCCCATAGCTAGCCAAAATAATTCTATCTTGGAGGACTGATATCTCGTGGTATGTGAGAAACAAACGTGATGCTCTGTGTCCTCTGTAGAGCAGGAATTCAGCCCTTAAATCGATCAGTGAATTGCCTACATCGCATCCACCACAGTATTACAATTGGCGACAAATTCCTCCCGTAAGACAAAGAATTGCAAACAGTCTGGCGGATGAAATAAATTAATACGATCACCTTATCGTTTGATGGTCAAGATGAGCTTGCGTTACGATAGAATGAGTCAGTTACCACCGACTAACAAGCGCGTCCGGCTATGAAGGCAATCGCTGTGTGTCGGGCCAAGGTCCTCACAGTCAATGTCCTCACGAGAAATTATAAGTGGCCAAAGAAGGATTTGGTAACTACTTCACTGGGAAACATCTTTGACTGGATGATCTGATCTCTTTTGTATCAAGGAACTCATGCTGTGACATTTTACTAGCGAAGTTTGCTGTCTCGTAGGTCTGCCGCCAACTTTACCCGCCTTAATGGCACAGCGCCATATCTCAAAAAATTTTTGTCACTCACTGTACACTCCTTGTACAAAAGCGCCTGCTCTCTCCTCAACAAGTCAAACGCAATTTTTCTAGATGAGTCGTGACGAATGTGGTCCATTGAGCGAGCCTCAAATCGTTTACTTTTCTCAGGCCGGCATGAGGGAACATAATTATTTCTCAATCAAATCTAGGCTTGTTTTTTCTATACAGCCGTAGAATTTTAAGACTTGTTTTTGCTACTAAAGTTTAGAATTTTAAAGAAGCTAAAGAGAACTTTACCGCTCAAAAGTCTCCAATTAGATAAAATAGAGTACAAAGACACAGCCAGAATTAATGAAAGTCCCATAACTGAAGTGTCCATGTCCCCATAACTAACCAAATTTACAATGCAACTTGGGATGATATCTCGTGGTATGTGAAATCCTTGCTCACAAGATCGACGAAGGAGAGCCGACTAGAAGGGACTGCTCGCGGTCTAAAGCAAAATTTTACTACTGAATTTTTTCTCTCCTAGGTTTCGCGCCAAATTTACCCGCCTAATTGCTCAGCGCCATCTCTTGTGCTGTTTTCCTCATGATCATCACATTAATTGCACAGAGCACTTGCTTTCTCCACACCAAACCAAGCGCAATTTGAATTGCCTTGCTTAATTGTGATTATCACCGATTAATGTGGTCCAGTGTGCGAAACTGAAATTTTGTTTTGTCAGGCCTGCATACATGAGGAAACAGAATTATTTATTAATCGAAACTAGGCTTGTTTTTGGATCGCTATAAAATTTGTCTAGCGTAACAGCGGTTGATCATCAGTCTTACCCGTTAAAACCCTCTTCCCCTCTACCAGAAACGTCATTGGACATGTTCCTTTTATCGCGGCGCAGATGATGCAAAGTGACTGTACACATTCTAACGAAGTGCATACCTTACCTTAGCGCACTAAAAGCACTAATAATATTTGAGCTATCATTGTCACAAAGTTTTATTTTTCCCGTATTGAATCCCTTTTGTTTATTCCATTCTGAGCGACACATAGGCAGGTGACCAATGTGTGGGTTGTCTGATCTCAGGAATCATTTGTTTATTATCCGCAAGTTGCAGAGTTTCTGATATTGCATCTAATCCCATAAAGTTCTTTTCATGAATAGCAGACTCAACGTCATGAATTTATATATTTTATCGATAACAGATCAGTTGTATGGCTTTCTATGTTCTTAGCCTTATTTTTTATTTATTATTATTTTTTTTATATTTATTAATTGCGAAGGCCTTAATTTTTCCCATTTGTCTGAAGGAAAAACGGTCCTTACGCGAAGAAAGAAACACAGAAAGAAAAGGGAAATTGCAATTAAAAGATTTCAAAGAATTTGTCCGTGTACTTTTCAGTCGAAAATCCGACTAGTTTTCGTGGACGCGAAAAACAAATCTTCGATGCTAATTTCATCTTCAACCTGGCAGCTGCAAAACAAATGTTTTGTCTTTCAAAAATAAGGCTTTAAAACCTTGCAAGAGCTAATACGTTGTAGTTTGTAGAGGGCAGGATGGATGTTTGCCTACCTTGCGAAAAGCGTGTCTAGCTATAATTTCTATGGAATGCCAAAATGCCGACCAACTATGACGAGCTACTTCACCCTTCCGTCTTAGAGACGGAAACCTAACATCAATTCTTAAGAAAAATGGTGATTGGGGTATCATGTACTGCAAACGAAAATATAAATATATCCTTCCTGCCGCTTGACAGTCAACTGAAATAAAAGTTTGTGGTCTTGTTTTAAAGGAAATTGGAGGACGAAAATCGGCCGTCGAGTGATCACAAACATTACTGCCGCTACGCGTAAACGGTTCTTAAAAGCACTTAGGATTCCTCCGCTTAATATTTACGTCGCAATATGTTTAAAGGGGCATGCGTCAGTGGAAACCTTAGAATAATGGTCTAGTTTTGCTGCAAAAGACTATAGTACTGCACTGACACTATAAACTCCTGTATTCCATCAAAGATGACGAGGATGGAAATGGATTAAAACAAAAACCTTGTCATGTTTTTTGTTTGTTTGTTTGTTTGTTTGTTTGAAATTTCAAACTATGCATTGAAAAATCAAGAAAAAAATGCATCCTTTATTGACGCAGCGTTTAAAAGTTTCATCACTGTAACATTTCAGTTGATTCTCGCGTATTCAAAGACGAAGTGTCCAAATGACTTTTTTGTACCAAATGACTTAGGATATTTTCTCACCTTGCGGATCATCTGCTTCGTGTGGAGGCCAAGGGCCCCAAAGAATACAGAAGGAGATCAAGTTGAAGAAGGACAAGAGACCTCTCGCCATACTTGAGGTGTGACGCTGTGGATCCCGAAATCGTGTAGTGAATGCTCCGTCAAAACAAACCCAGACGGATATATGGCAGTGACAGCAAACTGAGTGGGTGGTAATCAAATTTTCATAAACTAAAGAAAACTGTCATCTGGCGGAGGATAATTACAAAGGAAACCTCCTATTCGTTGATATTGGAATAAATTTCTCAATTGAACTATCAAAATATAGACATCTTTGCCATGGTTGAAATTGTTTAAAAAACAGACTTTAAAAGGAAGGTCCGACTCCAAAATAACTATTTTTACAGAGTTTTAAAGAAAAGTAAAGAAGAAAAGTTCAGCATATTGCACCACTTTCCTTCCTCTTGTTAAATATAACAAGAAACATACTTTCTGGTGCGTATATATGCTAATGAATACTGACAGAACAGTGAGAGGGCAAATAATGATATAAGAGCGAAAATATAAAGGGGTGGGGGGGGGGGAGGGGTTATAATCGGTAAAAGTTGAAAAAATGAACTAAGATGTCAGCCAAATTTGACCGCCTCAACTACCTCGGTAACAACGTTAAAAGCACTACTCACCAGCACAAAGCACTGAGCCCACTCAAAACGAAATCCACGCAAGAAAACCAAAACAATTCAGAGAAATCATGCCCTACGATGCTCTTAATTCCCAATAACTTACTAAAGTCTTCCTAGCTGTTGTTGGGTGCAAACGGTAAAAAATAACTGGGGAATTTAAATGAGTGAGTCATTAAGAATTCTGTGTTCCTGTTGTATATGCTGATAAACAAAACATTCAAATCATGCTAATCATAGTGCTCCAGCTCGGGATTGTAAGGCTTTCTTGGAGTAAAAGAAAGCACTTTCCAAGCGCGGACTGAAAAAGTTAGATAAAGGTAAAATTTCAGTCTCACATATTAAGAAAAAAAAAAAGGAGAAAAAGCTCAACGATTTTGTAGATCTGATTTTATTCATGAAGTTTATCGGACAGCTACCTGGATGATCACCTAGTAATTAATCACAAACGTCATTCACGGAATACACGGTACGCTAATTTCAACGCTATTTGCCCTAAATATAAAAGAAAAACCGAAGGTGGGCGTACATTTGCAGTATCCGCTTCAAGACTCTGGAATAATGTACCCTTATCTACTAGGAAAATAGATTCTGTAGCCTGTTTTAAGCATAACATGTGGAGTAAGATTTTTAGAGACCAGCAATATTTACATTATTTTCATATTTAGTAAATCGAGTTTTATATGATCATTTTTCGATTATCTAAATCGCATGTTTTTATTCATAATTTTAAGTCATGTTCTATTTTAAATTTGTAATTAGTTGATTAAATCAGGGCCACAAGTTAATTAGCCTGTGGCTATTATGTGCTACCCTAGATAAATAAAGTCTTTATTATTATTATTATTATTATTATTATTATTATTATTATCATCATCATCATCATTATTATTATTATTATTATTATTATTATCGTATCTATAACAAAATTCTCGATCGTGATTGGTTGTCCGCGCGCCTATTTGTCACGTAATCGACGCGCGATCGCGTGGGTGTCCAATTACAGGTATCCAATTTGAAATTTTTGTAATTGGATACCTGTAATTGGATAACTGTAATTGGATACCCATGTGATTTTCACGTCAATTACGCGCGCTTTAATGGCTTCCTTTGCAAACGTTTCCTGCAGTTTTCAAAACATATGGAAAGCGCTACAGACGTTTTCGCTTAAAAGACCTTCCCAAATGAAATTTTTAATTCCGAAATTTGTTATAGATACGATTAATTAGTAATTGGACCTCGTGTCGTACAATTCAGGGAGTAATCGCGCTCGTGATTTCAAATCAGCCTCGCGCTTCGCGCTCGTCTGATTTTGAAATTACTCACTCGATCACTCCCTGGATTGTACTCCACTCGGTCCAATTACTATTACTATTACTTATTATTATTATTATTATTATTATTATTATTATTATTATTATTATTATTATTATTACTATTACAGTACTTCAAAAGGGCTGGTCAGATGCCTAATGTCTTGCAATCAACAGCCCAAACAATTACAAAAGAAAAGCAAGTCCAATACGGAGGAAGAAAGAACCTAAAATACCTAAGTATTTATTTTAATTTTCTGTAGATCCCAGACTTATTTGCTGGATGCTTGATCACAAAAACAATGGTCATTGTTAAGGAGATACATGTCAGTCATGCATGTACCGAATTAGGTAAGAAAGACGATCTCCTCTTATTGGCTGGAATTGACAGAAAGGAGCAAATTAAAATCCTCCGAGTTGGGAAAGCTGAGATGTTTGGGAAGCAAACTTTAAAAAAGAAGGCAAACCAGACTCCAAAGTACCCATTTTATCGATTTTTTTAAAGCAATAATCGACAATTAAGTGTAATGCTTCCACCTATATCGCGTTCAGTTAAAAAGTATATATGTCAATGGATGTCAGTTTTAAAAGCGTGCAAACAAACTTTCTCATGGACAATGAGACGAATGAGACAAAGTTATTGACAAAACAGTCAGACGACCTGAATAATAATAAGATGGGAGCGATTGGTGATCCAATCGGTGACAGCAGCAAACATGAAGAGTGACGGCCTATATTGACTAACATCAGACAAAAATGAGGTTGCCGCAGTCGTCCCTAACACTTAAAACCTAATTCTGCTGTTCTTGGCCAATGGTTAAAGTACGAAGTAAGCCAACCGGCTAACGTTCTTAGTTCACACAAGTGCTGATAGAATCCACAACAGCTGCAAATATATCGTAAAGAGAGACGGTGAAAATTGCCTGAAATGGGGCTACAAAGGCGGTTTTGGAAATAAATGAAATACGTAGTCGAAGCTAACCGACTCTCGCTCTTAAGAGAGACGGCGAAAATTTTCTGAAAGGAGGCAAAAAAGTAATAACAAAATAACTTTTCGTCTAAGCTTGTAATTTAACACTTAAAAGCGCACTTCTTCAATCTGTTCTTGAAATGAAAAATACATCGTTTAAGAAACGAAATAATCCAGCCTACTTTCTAGGCTCGTAAACTTTAAGTCAGCTGGTTCGGAATTTTCGCGGTTATGAGGTTATGTCCTTGAAAACGTCCTTTGAATTAAATTTCTGTTGAACAATTGAAATAGCCATCATCAATTAAAATAGCATGTCAGGTATACAAGAGGGATTTGTTTTGTTTTGGCAGCTTTCTCCAATAAAAGGGCCAAATAGCAGCTCAATTCTGTATCCAAATATCAGCTCCGAACTGTGGGACTCCTCGGAGAAAGAGAAGAAGATTGGAAAGCTAATTATTCCGGTTTTCGAATTTTTAAAGTACGTAGGAAGCCAACCGGCTGAAAATCTTGATTCACGGATCAACGCCGGGGTGATAGAATCGGCAACAGCTAAACATCTGCAAATATACGAAGAGAGACAGAGAAAACTGAATCACCTTCCGTCTAAGGGAAATGTCACCGAAGTCGCTGGTAACATCGAAAAAAAAAAAACGAAAAAAAAAAAACGCAATTCCTCTGTTTTTGGATGGGTAAATATATTGTTTAAAGAAATAAAGAAGCCAGCTAATGCTGTTAATTCGTAAACTTTATGTTAGTTGCCAATTAAATATTCTGGCGGAGATAAGGCTCTGTCCCTTAAGACGTTCTTTGAATTATTTTAATTTCTTTTGAACAATTGGAAAAGATCAAGCGTGACTGCGTTAGCTTGCTAACAAAAATATGCCAGGTATGCGAGTGGGATTTATTTTATTTTGGCTGTGAGTTTGATGCTATCACTTGCCTTGTTCCTAGAGGTAGGTAATCATTAATAAACAGGTGGACCAGATGTTTTGTCTTTAAGTGTTACATTTGCCCGAGAAACCCAGCGCTTCAGAAATTTAGGTTAAATCATGATATGAAACTAGGGCTTTTTTCTCGCCTTGCTCTAATAGCACCGAAATAACAGATCGTCTGCAAGAGTTCGCCCAAATGAAGCTTTAAAAGACAGCGCGAAAATAGTGCAGGAAAGAAAAAAACACTTAACACTCGCACAAATACAGACCAATGCCATTGAGAAGGCCAAACCGGCCGCAGAAATTTGGATGTAGCACTACGCAAAAAAAAAATAAATAAAATATTTTTCTCTTAACGGGCCAAACGTAACATTATACAAGTTCATAGTCTCATTAATATATGCAGTTTCATTTGTTCTTGTGTTTTTGGGGAGAAAATACGCGGTAAAAATTTAAAAAAGAAGAAGAAGAAGAAAAAAAAAAAAGCCAAGAAAAGACAAGCCACTTGTCAGTTCAATTCGTTAAGCAAATATTAGCTCGGAATTGCGGGGCTTCTCGGAGTAATAGAAAAAGATGGGAAACAGCACTTTAATTACAAGGACACTTCCTATTCGTTGGAATTGGAATAAATGTGCGACTTAAACTATTAAAATATAGACATCTTTGCCATGAAAATTGTTTAAAAAACAGACTTTAAAAGGAAGGTCCAACACACACATGTAAAATGGTGGTTCTGGCACACATCTGCACAATAACCATTTATTTCCTCATTTTAAGTCTTAAACCGATAAGTTTTTAACTCCTCACATGCTCGTCGTTAAGAACATATCGGTTTAAGACTTAAAATGAGGAAATAAATGGTTATTGTTTGATATGTGACCAGAACCACCATTTTACATGTGTGTGTCTTAATACACTGCAACAGTGCCACCTATCATCCCTATTGAAGAAAAGTGTACACATTATATACCCCAAGATGGCAGCAGCAAACATTGGGGATGACGTGCCTGCCGAGTTCTACGGTTATGACGAGCCAGCGGAGGGAAACGCCGGCCCGCCCGCCGCTGTTTGGGATGAGTTTCAAGTTTCACAAACCAATTTTGACAATTGGCTGAATGTTTGGAGGATGGATACAAGTCCTGAAAATACAGAAAGACAGAGCGTTGCTGATTTTGCAGAAAACACAATGCGCGAGAAAGCCTTCGAGGTTGTGAAAAGTGAAATTAATAAAAACGGCAGCATCAAAGCACAGTTGGGAATGGAAGTTCATTTTAAAAGGGAAAGGCTAAACAAAAATGGGTTCATGGAAGAAGAAACACAAAGGCACTACTTTCAAGGTTCAACCGTAGTTTTGTCAATTTGACCGAGAATTTGACGGATTTATTAATGAAATTAACGGAGAAATTGATAATTGGTCAGAAAGAGGATCAGGATGGACCGTTGCTAAAGTCACAATTGCTTATGTTAATGTTGTAAGATATCAACCTTTGAGAGGCGGCACTTACATACCAACACCAAAAAAACTAGCCACCAAAAGGGCAATTATCAATGTGAAAAACCTAGATAACGAATGTTTGAAATGGGCTTTAAAAGCTGCAAGGTTTCCAGCAGATAGAAACCCACAAAGACCAACTAATTATCCTTATGAAGACGTTTGAACTGGGATGGCATTGGCTTACCCACCCCACTGAAACAACTCTGCAAACTAGAAAAACAAAACCCCAACCTTGCAATAAACGTGTTTGGCTGGGAAGACGACCATGTGACTTCTCTTAGAATAAGCACACAAAATAAAAGCATCCCAAGAATCAACCTGTTCCTTCTTCACGAATATGAAAAAAAAAACAGTACTGTCTTGTGAAAAGGCTTTCATCTTTGCTTTATGACCAAACAAAACACGGTGGTAAAAAACACTTCTGCGTGATGTGCCTCATTGGGTTCTCATCAGAAAAGATTCTTACAGACCACCAAAAATACTGCAATGGAGTAAATGGAACCCCCACAAAAATCGTCCTGTCCGAAGAAGGAAAAAACACTTTGAATTACCAAAACTACAGCAGACAAATGAAAGCACGCTACATTATCTACGCCGACTTCAAAGCTCTGATTAAAAACATTCCTGAAGACCAGCGAGAACGAACAGCCTGCACAGTAAAAATAAATAAACACATAGCTTGTGGGTTTGCAGTGACATGTGTGAGAAGCGATGGGCAAATCCACCCAGCTAAGAAATACAGACAAGGCTCCGATGGTGACAAAAGCGCAGTGGAGGTGTTTCTCAACAGTGTTATTCGCCTGGAAAATAAATGCGCGAAAGCTTAGAAACCCCAGTGCCGATCCACATGAAACCGGTTGACTGGGATAATTACAAAACAGCAAAAAAATGCCACATTTGCGACAAAGATCTCATAGTGCAAAATGCTCTTGATTCAAAATCTGTGTGGGGGTTTGACACAGGCAAGTACTGGGGGCAAGCACACAAAAGGTGTTTCAACAAAATTAAATTTATTGGGCCAAAAGCAGAAAGAAAGCCAAAAAGCGCCGATGACAAATACAAAGAGAGAACCCAAAAAGATTGTCTTGTTTGCAAAGAACCACTACTTCGCGAAAAACACAGAGACGCCGTAAAAGATCAGTGCCACATCACAGGCAAATTCCGCGGTGCTGCACACGATGCATACAACAAAAAACTTCGCATAAACCCCCAAAAATCCCCATCCCAGTCGTGTTTCACAACCTGAAAGGATATGACGTGCACCACCTGATGCAGGCCATGTCGAAGGTGGAAGGGGCCGGCGAGCTCTCCTCAATTGCCAAAAACATGGAAAAATACATTTCGTTTTCTCTGGGTAACCTGCGTTTCATTGACAGCAACGCATTTCTGCAGGCCAGCCTTGATGCACTGGTGAAAGCCACATCGAAAGAGGCTCTCAAAGTAACAAAAAGGCTTTGCCCTGAATCAGCGAAATTTGATCTGCTGTGCAAAAAGGGAATTTACGCCTATGAGTACATGGATTCGTGGGAAAGACTCAACGAAACAAGCCTTCCAGCCAAAGAACGTTTCTTCAGCAACCTTTCCGGCGAAGAGATTTCAGATGAGGATTACCACCACGTACAAAAAGTCTGGGAAACACTCAGATGCAAAACCCTCGGAGACTACCACGACCTGTACGTAAAAACAGACGTTGCGCTTCTTGCGGATGTGTTCGAAAACTTCCGGGATCTCTGCCAAGAGCAGTACGGGTTGGATCCAGCCCACTATGACACAACCCCAGGCCTGTCGTGGGACTCGCTCCTAAAAAAGACAGGCGCCGAGCTGGAACTCCTGACAGATGTTGACATGCATCTGTTCATAGAGCGCGGGATGCGGGGAGGCATTTCAATGGTAAGTAAGAGATACGCCAAAGCAAACAACCCACTGGTGCCAGGTTATGATGACAGCAAACCAACAACTTATATCATGTATTATAATGCAAACAACCTTTATGGATGAGCAATGAGCAAAGCCCTTCCAGTGGGAAAATTCAAATGGAACGGTTGGGTCCCCTCGGCGGAAGAAATTCTGGAGATTCCAGAAAACGGCAAAAAGGTTATTTCCTTGAAGTCGACCTCGAGTACCCCCAAGAACCCCACAAAGCGCACAATGGCTATCCACTTGCACCAGAGAAAAAGGCCGTAAAAAAGAATGGCTGTCTCCATATCAAAAGAAAATGATAGATGACCTCCACCTCAACCCGCCAGACTGCCAAAAGCTCCTGCTGACGTTGCAGGACAAAAATAACTACGTGGTTCACTACCGCAACCTCCAGTTTTATCTGAAACGGGGCATGCGGTTGAAAAAAGTCCACAGAATGTTGGAGTTCGAACAAAAGAAATGGATGGAGCCATACATCGCGATGAATACAAAGTTCAGAAAGAAAGCCAAAAACACACTCGAAAAGGACTTCTACAAACTTATGAACAACTCTGTCTTTGGGAAAACGATGGAAAACTTGCGCAGCCGCACGGATGTTAAACTGGTGCGCCCTCACGAGACAAAAAGGGTTAGAAAACTAATTGCAAACCCCCTGTATACACGGCACGAGTTCTTTGCAAACGATCTTGCAGGTATATGCATGCACAAAAGCAAACTCTGCCTTAACAAACCTGTTTACACCGGCGCGACAATCTTGGAAAACAGTAAAATTCTGATGGGTGATTTTTACTACAACGTCTTGAAAAAGCAGTACGGAAACAGATGTGAACTGTTGTACACAGACACCGACTGTTTTATGGTTCTGATTCAAAAAGAGGACATTTACAAGGACATGGGTCCCGGAGGCTGCCTCGGCCAAAACCTCTTCGACACAAGCGACTACCCGAAAACCCACCCGCTGTATTCAGAAACCAACAAGAAGGTTTTGGGGAAAATGAAAGATGAGTGCGCAGGCGCCCCAATCGCAGAGTATGTCGGTTTGCGGCCAAAACTGTATTTTGTTATGATGGCCAACGAAAAAAACATGAAAAAGGCCAAAGGAGTGAAAAAGAACGTGGTCAAAAAAGAAATCATTCACGAACAGTACAAAGAAACCCTATTCGGCAAGAAGCAGCTCACACACGGAATGAACATTCTTCGGAGCGAAAAGCACAACATCTTCGGAATGGATGTGAATAAGACTTCTCTGTCTGCGTTTGATACGAAACGTTGGATAGAAGATGATGGAGTACACACAAACGCATTCGAGTACAATCCTCTGCCGACTGATGCAGAAATGGAAGACACTGAGGAGTGGTTTGATGGGATATTCGGGTACAATCCTCCGCCTCCCCCTCTACCCCAGCCGACTAAAGCAGAAATGGAAGGTATCGATGAGTGGTTAGATCAGCTTTTCGGGGGGTAGCTCTGTGTTTGGCGGAACAACCAACAGCTCTTCGCTCACGAAGCTGCGTTGGGGCCCGTCGTGCAAATAGTACAAAACAGGCGTGTCGGGTTTCACGACAGTTCTTTAAATCTTGAAGACTTTCAAAGACCAGACAGGGTCTGTGGCTCTTTTCTTGCCGCCCTCCAACTCACCAGGCTGGTAAAGATAGCGGACAGTGACAAGAGGGGGGAGCTGCTTTTCGCGATTCCCGACAGGCCTTTGATATGTGGTTGAAGGTTTGGAAGTAACCGCCTTTTCTTTGATCGCAACCGCCGGTTTCTTTCCAGTGAGGCTTGTTTCCTCGTTGTTCAAAGCCGCAACAACCTCTGGAAGCCATTTTACCCACGCGACAGACCGCTGGCCTTCCTGCAAACGCATTTCCACAGCATACTGGTAACCAAACAAGCGCTCCGCCAGCGTGCGGTTGAAACGCTTCACAATGGCCTGGTCGCGATGAATTTCGGGCTGCCCGCGTCTGATATATACTTTGTGGTTTCCCATTTCTTTCAGCATTTCCGGCCATTTCAGAGGCGAGCGTTTGTAAATTTTGCTAAACCCGCGGCGACCTCGTCAGGGTTTTTAGATTTCAAGGGTTCGGCCTCTTTGTATTGGCTGGCAAAGTCGACAACTGTCAGACCGTACTTGTACACCTTGCGCCCGCGGGGGAGCTTGTCATGTGGCAAAAAAAGAAGGTCAGCTTGGTGCACCTTGTTGGGAGTGAAAACATCGAACTTCGGCCGAGGAATGCGTCACGGCGCCGGAAGATAGATCTGCCAAAGCGCCTGCTTGATAAGCCACTTTTTTGCAACATCCTCAGATACCTTTGCAGCTTCAGCCAGTTTTTTTAATCAGGGTGAGTCCTTTCCAATAGCCTCCGGGGCGTTTGGCGTTTATATGTCAACACATATTAAACTTCAAAGGAAACGAAAAGCAGCATAGCCCAAAGCGAGAGTACCGGCGCCCAAAAAAACTAGCTCTCCCTTTTTTTGCTGCTCGCTCGGCTGGTAGAAATCGGAAAATTTGGGTTCTTTCAGCGGAGCCATAAGCCGGTTTGGGTGCACTTGGTTATAAAGTTTGAAAGCGTAGTCGGTGTTTGTGAAGTTCTGCTTGGCCTGCGCTTTGATTTGCGCGTTGGTCTGGATCCAGTCAAGGAGCTGGGTGCGCTCGCGGTTTTATTTCGCGTAAGCCGCCTGGTATTCCTCGAGAGCATTTTCGTGGCGCTTTTTTTCGTCAAGCGCGGCATCGTCGCCGCCTCCAAGCGCCTTAGCAAGATAATTGCCGCCAATAACAGTTGCAGCATTGCACAGTAATTTTTAAAGAGTTATTTTAACTCCAAAAGTGGAGTTAAAATTTTAGGTTAAATATAACTCCTTTTTGGGGTTATTTTAACTCCTTTTTTTAACTCCTTTTTAAGGGTTATAATGACTCCAGTGTGGGAGTCACTTTAACTCTGCAAAAGGAGTTATTTAAACTCCATAAGGGAGTTACTGTAACTCCAAATGTGGAGTTAAAATGTTAGGTTAAATACAACTCCTTTTTGGGGGTCATTTTAACTCCCATTTTTAACTCCAATTCTGGAGTTGTATTAGCTCCAACAAGGGAGTCATTTTAACTCTGCCCCATAAAAGAGTAGAGTTATTTCAACTCCATAATCAGGGTTATAGTCACTCTGGCATTAGAGGTAAACTCCAGCACAGTCACCCTATGTAGTTTTAAGATGAAAACAATAGATCACACAACTTGATTGTAACATGTTTAATTCAATCAGATTTCATTTTCTTATCTGAACACCAGTTTCTTATATACTTTGTATTATCATTGACATTTGAAATGTAAATTTCTAATATGATTATATTTATAAATAAAGAATGTGCAAGTGTTCATGATTAAAACATTTAAACATGACAATCTTTCCAGGTATGAAAGTCAAATTTGAAGAACATTTGAATTTAAACGACTATACAACAAAATTCAATCTGTTTGTTTGAACAAAACTCTATCTTTTCTTTAAAAAATATAACTGACTTATAATTTAATTTTCATAAGGTTCTATCAGGAACAAGATACACATGGTATGTGTACATTAAAAACATTTTAAACTTTGTTTTTGGCTGAAGCCTTAACAGGACACTATCACATAAGCACATTTGTCAGTTACTCAAATTTAAACCTGAAAAATTCAGGTTGATGTGCCAAATTTAAAATGGCATGGGCAAGTTGGCAATGGTTATAGCCTTTGCTAGCTGATCTGTTCCTTCACACCTTTGAGTATGATTTCATGCTTAGAACATTGAAACGAGACAAAACCATAGCCGTCCAATTTAGCAACACCTTTCGTTACATTGATGATTTATTCAGCGTCAACAATGAGAATTTCGGAAATTACATCAGCGCTATTTACCCGTCGGAACTGGAACTAAAGGACACTACCTTGACATCAAATGAAGTTTGTTATCTAGACACAAGAATAAGGAATGGTGATAACAACACTCCTTTTCATCTCAGTGTCTACGATAAGAGGGATGACTTCTCATTTAGGATTGTCAATTTTCCTCACATGGACAGCAACATTCCCGCCAATCCGGCCTATAGTGCTTTCATATCTCAATTAGTGAGATATGCTAGACTTTGCACATCGAAACTGGATTTTATTGATAGACTTCACCGACTTTCATCACATCTCCTTCACCAAGGCTTCAAATGTACGCTGCTTCGTAAATCGTTAACTAAATTCTTGAAACGCCACGGTGCTATCGTTGAGAAGTATGGTGCTACACTACAGGAGATGAGATTAGCAATCCAGAGATGAGATCATATCCTTTATATTATCCTGACGCCCAAATTTGAGATCCTTGTTGCTTCCATTCATTACATTTTTACGTAAATGTGCGCGCGCAATTTTCCTAAAGTTGTGCGCGTGCTTGCTTATTTAGTTTACGTGTGCTTAGTTCGTTATTTAACGTACTCCTATTATTTTACGTTGTTTTCCTTGCTAATATGTATTGTCAGTAACTGTGCTCACAGTGTGGGTGGCTCCTCCTAAAATGTTCTGCAATTGGTATAGGATTTGATGGAGCCGAAACCAATTGTGGAATTGCACACATTTTAGGTATCCTACTGATGAACAGTTATTACATTCAGATATTTTTAGAAGCAACAATTGTTTGCGGTCTGTCACCTTTGAATTATAGTAAAAAGTTCAGAAACTCTGGGCAAACATGAATATTTGATTCCTTTAAAAGAGAGGAAAAAAGAATTGTCAAATGTTTTGAAGTCAACTCATGACAGTGGCCCCTTAAAGAAACATTGAAATTATGAGAGGGCAGAGGTGAACTTGTTCACTGCCACTCTCTTTGTTGCTTCTTGGCGTCTGTCTTCACAAAATAGAAATACATTGCCACACCCGGTAGGGTATACCGGTATATTTAAATATTTAACAAGCCACATGTAGCCTCTCTACAATGCCACGTTGCTTGTCCCAGAGAAATCACTTCAACTCCCTCCAATGCAATACACAGCAGGGCCCAGTTGTTTAAAGCACGATTAAGCTATGTAATCACGGGTTAGAGCAAACTTTGAGTACAGTCTACATTGGAAATACTGGTAATGTTCAACAAAAACATTTCAAAAAGACTTTCATCCTTAAGTTTTGATTGGAATTTAACTTTACTTTAAGCGTACAATTTGGTTTACAAAACTTTCTCAACGAGTGAGATTAAGACTTCAGTTAACTCTTAATCCTGGGTTAGCATTAATCGTCTTTCGAACAACCGGGGCCAGGTCCTTAAGTCACCAATGCCTATGATCCTTGGAGAGCTTTGGTGTTCCTTGTTTCCACATCAATGGACTCTACATACATCCTACAAAAAGAATGTATTCAGTACTTGAGTATCTAGGCATCAGTTTCAGCATGATTATCTTTTTATGCAAATGTCTGCGTTGTAAACCCCAGATATGAAATTTAAAAGTTGTCATTATTCCACACTGTTGCATGGTCTACCTGAGGCAGCCATTATTAGTGGTCATCATGCAACGGTGCTCCCTTAGTGTTGTGTCAACCACTAATAATGGCTGTTTGGGAGAGTGCACTGTCAGAGTCACTGGTACGTAGACCTTATGATGCAAACAAACAAAACTGCCATGTCCATTTCAGCGAGAAAAAAAAAAGGCAACTCAAATATATAATCTGCTTGAAGTTATGATCACCCATGATTATTATTTTAGAGGAAACATTTACTATTATCCTAAATAGTTGCCAAAGAACTGATCAAACTCAGCCTTCATGTTAAAAGAAAGGAGAATATCAAAAAGACTACAACTTGTAGTTTGTTCTGTGTGATATGAATGAAGTTGTATGAGATTACAAGTACATCTTGAATGTGAGGTGCTACATAAAAAACACCTAGTCAAACACTCAAATAAATAGATCTCACACAGCCAAATGGCCCTGGATAAAGTGAATAATAATAACAACAGCAACAGCAACAACAACAACAACATTGCAATTAATTCACTTGTGGCTGTGTTTAACAGGGTTTACTGTCCAAATTTAGCAACACCCAAATAAAAATATTTCAATTCCTGCATCCTGAGAAATATTTCCTGCACAGCAAGAAACAAGGTATACAACATTTTCCTTCATTAATATTCTTTGGAACAAATAGCCATGTTTGCCATCTAACCAACAAGCACAGCATTTGTAGTTGAATTATGAAAGGTTAATTTCTTTGCCATTTTGGATTTAAGATGTATGCTTGTACTTTGTACATGATCATGTAGCCATGCCAAGTGCTGTCTCAAAACTTACCTCGTCATTTATAACATTATCAATGGACTCTTGCTTATATTAACTGCAGACTGTATTGAGAAATCTTGCTAACTCTTCATCCATGGTTATCTAAGACAAATAACACAAATAACAAGTTTATTTTCCACGCGTTAGCAATGCAACAATTTGATAAGTTGACAGACATTTACATACATGAAAACTTTTGAAAATAATTGTTCATTTCTTGT
This sequence comes from Pachyseris speciosa, assembly GCA_016490735.1. Taxonomy (NCBI): domain Eukaryota; kingdom Metazoa; phylum Cnidaria; class Anthozoa; order Scleractinia; family Pachyseridae; genus Pachyseris; species Pachyseris speciosa. Next base: position 37,600 of record JAEMWC010000394.1, read on the forward strand.
TCGGACGCCATACTAATTCAGTGAAACTTCAAACTATTTAGTTAAGTTGAGACTGAATAATCTTCTTTAGAACGGATGGAGATGGATTACAACGTGAATGCTTCGAAGTTTTGTGCTTGTATTTTGCTACAAAAATAACTCAATAACTCGTTGTGGTTTGCTTTTTCTGCGAAAATTCACTTGAATTAATATATTTCGCTTGGTCTTCGATCGAGGAGCACTGAATGAAGGCATTTAATTAATCGTGATTTTCGGAAAGGTTTACGAGAGCAAAATCACAACCGTTAAGCTGACACGTTAAATGCAGCATTCACCACCGCCTCCTTTGTCAGTATTCTTATAAATAAACTGTTAAAAAGCGAGACAAATCGACTAAAAAGAAACACAAGTCTCTAAAACACTTACCTGATAGAGTTTCTTTCGTACTTAAAGATCCAAAAATGAAGATAAATTCACGCCGATTCAATACAATTTTCAATACCAACCGCCACTGGCGCAAACCTTTGAACGCGAGATCGCTCACGTGTTACATCACGTGTTCTAATCATTTTCTTGTAGGGTAGGGAGCGTGACCAGTGATAAGAGAATGACTTTTTGTGATTACGTTGTACTGCCAATATTTCATCCATTTATCCTTCGATCCGTGGGATTATTTTTCTCGAACTTTCCCTTCTTCTCAAACCTGTATTCCCTAGATACAAGGAAAGGGAAGGAAAGCTTCATAAGCTTACCGGGGTGGGGAAGGAAGAGATAAACAGCATGACCTTTGGGAAGCCGCGTTTTCCACCGAAAACGATGCATTACAAAAGCTCTTTTGTTTCAGCGAGCCAATCGTGATTTGCAAACTGGCATACCGCTGCAACGTTTTTGTCATGCGAGTGGTCCAAGCTTTCATGTTCTTTATCCCACGAGCCTTTGAACAGAGTTGAAAATAACAACAGCACTAGTAAAGTAATGACTCTGTTTAGTTTCAGTTACGCCAGCTCCTATAAATACATTAATGACTCTAAACGAGGAGTTATATCCACTCCCTTTGCAGAGGTAAAGTAACTCTATGAAAATAATTCCCCAAATAGAGTTGTTTTAACGTAATAATGTATGCGCCGAACAATGGCTGCAATGCGTATTTATGCTCGTTATTTTCCTCTCATATTTCTTGTGCTTTTTATGTCAGCATCCATTTTAGTCGACTTTTCTCGTTTTTACAAAGCTCCTCACTTGGAAAAAGCGACTTTTAGAGTTCACCAAAGCAGTTTCCTTCGCTTAAAGCGAAAGCTGTTTGTATCGCGGCCGGTGTGTTTATGGATGAAGCATGGATATCTTTGTTATTCTCTCTCTGTTAAAATTGACATAACTGTCCATATGGATGTTGAACTAAATCCTGGACCAACTTCTTCGTCTTCAAGACCCACATGGAAGCGGCCCTATCGTGGATGCCGGAGTGGAAGAACGGTCAGGGCGCGTGAAGCAACGAAGGTTTTTAATATTCAAGCCGCCATGACACCTCGTCGTCACCAATTTGCATTTCACTCAGGACGCAATGACAACAATCTTGTTCGTATTCCGCTGATATCACCTCGGTCATGCTGTCGTCCACCACTACGTTTCGGTGTTTGGAATGCTCGCTCACTGAAAACCAAAGTATCGTCGCTATGTGATCTTATGTTATCTCATCGTCTTGACCTCTTATCTGTGACTGAATCGTGGCTTACCGCGAACGATAGCATCACCATCGCCGACCTTACGAATTCACTTAATGATTACGCTGTTTATCACCTGCCAAGAACCACTTGTAGAGGAGGTGGACTTGCTGTTATCGCACGGAAAGGGCTCCAAGTTACGCGAAATGAAGGCTGTATTTTTTCTACTTTCGAACATTTTGATTTAACTGTCACCTCTGGTAATAAGGTTTTTCGCCTTGTGACAGTATATCGGCCTCCACCGTCCAAGAAAAATGGCTTTACAGTAGAAAAGTTTTTCTCAGAATTCTCTGCGTTCTTAGAGGAGTTGACTGTTATATCCTATCAATTTCTTCTTTGTGGTGATTTCAACTTTCATGTTGATGACAATGCAAATGCAAACGCTAAACAATTCCACGATCTTCTTTTTTCTGCAGATCTGAAACAGCATGTTAATGGCCCTACCCATCGTTTGGGTCATACTTTGGATCTTCTCATCACTCGCGAGATGGATACTCTAATTGCTCATACAAGAATTTTACCAGATCTTCTCTCTGACCATCTAGCGGTTGTGTGCTTCATAAATTTACCGCGGCCTCCTGCCACTCGTATAACTGTTACGCGTCGGAAGACTCGGGACATCGATCTTGATGCTTTTCGGAAGGACATCTCCCGTGCCTTCTCTAAGGAACCAGTTGATGACTTGGACGACAAGATAACTGCGTTTGATAACACATTGCGTCTTCTACTTGACAAGTACGCCCCAGAACAAACTAGGAATATAACCCTTAGGCCACACGCGCCTTGGTTCTCAGATGATCTTCGCGAATTAAAACGTGTTAAAAGGCGCTGTGAAAGAAAATTCCAATCCACTAAGTTATCAGTCGACAAGCAAATTTACTATCAAGCCTGCCGCAATTATAATCGCTTGTTGGAGGTTTCGAAAACCAATTACTTGAAGGACAAATTTAGTACGTCTAATATGAAGCAGCTTTTCAAGCTCGTTGATGGTATGTTCAGCGTAAAGTCTTCTCCAACTCTACCGACACATGACTCTCTTGAACATTTGGTTGAGAGTTTTGGCGACTTCTTCGAATCTAAAATCATCAATATCAGACGTTCTCTCTCTCAACAACCCTCCTCGCGGCCTAAATGTGTGACTGATGTATCGTGCTCTACCTCCTTCAGTCAGTTTGATCACGTCTCTCCTAATGGTCTCAAGACTATCATTCAGTCATCAAAAAGTAAAAGTTGTGCTCTCGATCCTATACCTACTTGGTTGTTAAAGGACTGCATTGATGTTATGTTGCCCACTCTAACTGATATCATGAACGTGTCTTTGGATCAGGGCATTTTTCCCTCTTTTTTCAAGAAGTCACTGATTCGGCCTCTGATAAAAAAGGACAACCTCGATGCTGATGTCTTCGCTAACTATCGGCCTATTTCCAATCTATCGTTTCTCTCTAAGACATTAGAGAGAATAGTGGCTTCCCAGATTGAGGGTTATCTCACCACGAATGGCTTATTTGCTAAAATGCAATCAGCATACAGAAAGCATCATAGTACTGAAACTGCCCTTCTACGAGTTGTTAATGATATACATCAGGCAATTGACAATAAATGCGAAGCTCTTTTAGTGCTGTTAGATCTGTCCGCGGCTTTTGACACAATAGACCACGCTATTCTTCTTGATAGGCTTCGGTATCGCTATGGCTTTTCCGAAATGGTTCTTCGGTGGATTGAATCATACCTTAAAGGTCGTCCTCAATGCATCGCCCTCGATAAGATCGTTTCTCGACCACGATATCTACCGTGTGGTGTTCCTCAAGGGTCCGCCCTTGGACCGCTGTTATTCTCGTTGTATATCGCCCCTCTTGAAGATATCATCTCCGCACACGGTTTCGACGTAATGATGTATGCTGACGACACCCAGCTCTACATTTTTATGCGTAAAGGAAACCGCATCGCTTCTCTAGAAAATCTCAGTTTGTGTCTAGATGATATCATGAGTTGGAATTTATGCAATATGCTTAAATGCAATCCGTCGAAGACTGAGATAATTCATTTCTCTTCGCGTTTTTCACCTGCTGAGCCGATTGCTTCGATTAAAGTCGGTGATCATTACGTTCAGCCTACTAGTGTTATCAAAGACCTTGGAGTCACGCTTGATTCACACCTTACCTTTGTTCCCCATGTCAACAATACCTGTCGCGCTCTTTCGCGTTCGTTTCATTTTATTGGCAGAATCAGAAAATATCTTTCGCAAGCGGATACTGAGCGCATTGTCCATGCCTTTGTTTTATCGAAATTGGATTATTGTAATAGTTTGCTCTATGGAATTCCCTCTCGTGAAATTGAGAAACTTCAGAGATTGCAGAATACCGCGGCAAGATTAATTGTGTGCATGAAGAAGACTGATCACATTACTCCTGTTTTAAAAAAGTTGCACTGGCTTCCTGTAAATGACAGAATAATTTTTAAGTTACTGTTGCTTACGTACAAATCTCTTAACGGCCTTGCCCCGGTGTATATTAACGAACTTTTACATCATTACACTCCCTGTCGCTCTCTTCGTTCTAGCGATTCCAACCTCCTAGTTATCCCGAAGACTGCTACAGTTACTTACGGAGATAGATCTTTTGCGGCAATTGCTCCGAAGTTATGGAATCAGCTACCGCTTGCAATTAGACTAGGTAACTCTGTTGATAGTTTTAAAAGGGCCTTGAAAACGTACCTGTTTCGTGAGAGCTCTTTCTTTTAGCTGTAAAAAGCATCGAGACATTTATATGTAGAATGCGTTTTTAAGAACTTTAATTATTATTATTATTATTATTTAACTCTTCTAGGAGAGTTGCGATCACTCCATAATTACTCCCTAAGGGGAGTTATACTAACCCCTTAAAAATGACTCCACAAAAGGAGTTTATTTAACTCCACAAACGAGTTAATTTAACTCCACAGGGAGTTAACTTTAACTCCAATTCAGAGTTACAATACCTCCCACAGCGTAACTCCAATTTAGGAGTTAAATTTACTCCCCAGTTGAAGAGAAAACTCTTTTGCTGGAGTTAAAGTAACTCTTTTTGGAGTTAAAATAACTCCGAACAAAAATAACTCCACCTTGAGGAGTTAGTTTAACCCTACTTCAGGAGTTAAAATAACTCTTTGAAAATTACTGTGTGAGAACAGCACCGCCAACCATGATTGCGATCGTTGCCATCTCTTATACCAAGAGCCTATTTTTTAAATCAAACGTTGGCGGGGAGGATTTTTTTGTCCTGGAGATAGTCTTTCAATGCAAGGGCGCCCGCCATTACAAGAGTAAACTCACCGAAGGATGACAAACTGCTGCTGGGGTCGCTTATGAAATCTTCTTTCACAACCTTTTTTGCGACCCAACCAATGCCAGTAACAAGGACCATGATAGTTCCCGCATCCATGAACGTTTTGCCAAGCTTGTTATCAGCCATGCCAATATAAAAAAGCCTGAAAGTTAAAATTGAAATTAATCATCCTACTCTTCAGGGCAAGTCTTATCACCTTTTGTGACGGGAGGAAATATAATGTTGCGAGCTTTCCTAAATATAGCTTTGTTCATTTCGATAAAAAAAAACCCTCCAAGAAAAGCAAGGGTCACGCCATCTATTATACCACTTGCAAAGTCGCCTGCCATGCAAGACATGGTGGATATACAATACTTTGCAAATCTTCAAAAGGTAAATAATTAATCCATTTTTTCTGATACCCCCTTTCTTATGCGGCGCGGGAGCGGGCTCAATGCCAACAACAGGGGGCGGGATTGGGGCGCTTTCCTTTTTTCGTGGAGCCAAAAACTGAAGCCTTTCCTGTATCGCTTCACGCTGATAATAAACACCGGCCGCCCCCAAAATAAGACCGCCCACAGCCAGAACTGTGCCTAAAGAAATGCCGCCCGTGTCTTTGGGTGCAGCCTCCTGCACAGGGGCGGCGGGAACAGCAGCAGCTGCAGCTTCTTTTTCTTTATATTTTGCAAGTTCGGCCTTGGAATCTTTCAATTCCTTTTTCTGTGCTTCTCTAGCCTGCTTAGTTTTTTTAGCCACAGATTTTCCCGCTTCAACCCGTTTGGCGTTTTTTTCTTTATTTGGCTGTGTGGTTGGGGCAGGGGACGTAAGTTGTCCATTGGATGGCTGCTGTGCCTGTGTTTCGGCAGCGGGGGCTTGAGGTTGTGCTTCCGCCATTGAGAATATATAATAAAATAAAAAAGTTGAATTTGCTGACTTGAAGTTGAGTACCTGTACATCTTTTATTTAATAAAAATGTTCAACTAAATCACGCAAAAACTGAAGATGTTTTTAGCGTAGCGCAATTAAACGGGGGCAATACTTTTTAATGTTTTTATTTGAAATTTTAATTCCCCTCAGCGCTTTCTCAAGCTTATAATCGTCGTCTAAATAATAATCAAAATGTGGAATAATTTTCTTTTCTTCCCATTTTTTTTATATTTCCTTCAAGTGTTTTTTCTACTTTTGTAAATGCTTCCTCAACCTCATTAACTTCTTTTTCACCACCTTCTTGAAATATTTTACTTATACCAAGCCCGTGTAGTTTTATATGGCACCTTTTAAAAATGCCCAACAAATAAATAAACGTAGTATTAGAGTAATATTTGCCGTCACTATCTCCACTCTCAGTGACAGAACCGGTTTTGGAAACACGCAGCTTACCCCTCATCAAAGTGCGCTCATCTTTTTTCAATTTGCTCGATGGTTGTGCATCCGTTATTGTGAAGATATACTGAAAGAGAAAAGTTCAATTTGCTTGCAAATAATGAGTAATTATTCAGCAGTTGCTGAGGATTGCTCAGGAATTTGTTCCGCAATAGTTATTGGCTCATTCTTCTCATCCTCTGAGTCGGTAAAATCAATGTGTTTAGCGGTGATCAGCGCCGCGTTGGCGGCAGCAAGCCAACTGCCAAATTTCAATGCAAGGCTGCCTGTCAAACAGGAAAGCTCTTTTGTGATTATGTAGTCTTCTTTTATCTCTTTCCGGTAAGCCTCAATATCTTTTATTTTGACGAACGACCCGGCGGCCCTTGTCGCAAGAAAAATGAAGCTGTCAATCAAACTTTCGGTTGTCTTCGATCCCACGTAAGATTCATATCTTTTGTAATACTTTTCGACATCTTTGTTGGTGAGGCGCTTCACCTAATCTTGCGTCATCTGAACGCCGTTGCCATCTTTGCACTTACCCGTCGACACCAGAACGGCCAGCTGCTCACGTTGAGCAGGGATATCAGGACTAGGGGAAACCAAAGTCAGTGCATCGGCGGGCGCGCCCGTTGCTTCTGCTTCCAGCATTTCCATGACTTCCATTTCCTGATGCTCTTCGGCCATCGTATATTTTGATTCTTTTTCTTAATTCGAAAACAACCGGACGCCGAATGGGTGCCGCAGCGAAAACACAAGGAAAGAAAACTTTCGCCCTTTCAGCTTTGAAATCATGCTTTTGTACTCTTCTTGAGAAAGGTCGCCTGCATAGTCCTCAAACATGGATTTCATGGTCTTGGCCGAGGAATTGTAAAAAAGAACGACCGCCGCGATGTTTTCCCGGAAAGACGCTGTAATGCTGGTGTACTTTTGTGTCAGCACCCATACGCTGATGCCAATGTGCCTAGCTGAAAAACCTAGAAGCACCAGCTGGCCTGTGAGTTTTTTTTATCTCTTTCGAGGCGGCGCAGTCGTCAAGGATTATGAGGGTTTTTGCCCCCTCAAAAGCAGAGGTCACGATCTTCAACCAAACTTCCATCTCGTGCTGCTCGCAAATCACGACTTACACCCGAGGGTCGTTTTCCCCAAATCGGAAGAGGGTCTTGTTGTGAGCGAACGTCGGGCAAATAAGCACGATGTAGTCGAACTTGCCGCGGAAAAGGGCCACTGAGCTGGTCAACCACGAACCTTGTTTTGCCTGAATTTGTCGGCCCCACAATGAGAGCATTGAAGGGAATGTTATCCGCATTCATATTTAGTACTGCAAAGATTCCAATTGCCGGCCCTGAATGTTAAACTGCGAGTCGCTGATTGTGAAAACATGGCAGTTGACGTTTCCAGATCCGCTGGCGGTCCGCTCGATCTCAAGCTGTACCCCGTCCTTCGTGTTTAAAAGCCTTACCCCGCTCCCGTGCATTTCCTGGGATCTCATTGAACGCAAGTCAATTAGAAGCCCAAAGCGGTCGCCTGTATAAAACTTCGTCAAATTCATGTGTTGCGTTTTGTTAGTCTTTTTCATGAAAAAACGGCTGACTTCCTCCCAAATGTCCTTGCCATCGAGGCCGTTATTGTACAGCCGGTTGGGCGCGCCGTTAACCTTGACGCTTACTTTTTTGATGTCGGGGTTGAAAAACTTTTCCGAGTCCCGGGCACCCGCGGTGTAAGGTTCGACGAAAAGGAGAAAAATTCCTTTCAAACACCTTCTTTGCGGGTTGACGCGTAGGTTTATATGTGTTGCTGATCCTTTTGCAAATGAAACAACCTCTTCTCGGTGAACATGGTCATACAAGAACTCTTTCCCGGAGATATAAACACTTTCCGCCTCTTTAGCCAAATCTTCACGTCTAATCATTTCGTACTCGATCTGGATATTAGTCAGCTTGTATTTCAGTTTTGTGGTGTCTGAGCCTTTCACAACATTATCAGCACTTGCGAGGGTAAGTTCAAGCACAAGGTTGTTGTAAAGCGCTTGGGGGTAAAAGATTCCGTGATCGGCCAGGATTTGGTGGTCGAGACTGATACGGTACTTGTTTTTGTAAATTCCCTATAGTTTGGTTTCAGCAGCGACACCCGAGGTTGGCTTGTCGCCGGCTTCTGAGCGAATTTTGTTGAGGTTATCGCTCTGTATTCCCTCGAGAATCATGTTTTCCCTCTCCTCCTTGGAAAGGAAAAGGTCCCAGATTTTGTAAATCCCGTATCCCACCGTGTCCTGCAGAATGGTGCCTCCGTACTTCACTACCAGCTTGTCAACCAGCGCCCGCGAGACGTTTTGCACTAGATGGTTGTTGGCGTGGCCGCCGGATAAATCAATGTTGAACAGCAGGGAAAGAGAGCCTGGGACGAGAACCTCGTTTTCATTGAGTTTGGAAACTGAAACATAAACAGTCTCGACTGGGCTGGCTTCACTTTTGTCAAATGTTATTCGATTAACCTTGCGCTCGGCTTTCATGGCACCTTGAATTTTTTCTTTGTGTGTGGGAAGAAGGTCCACCGCAGCCATGATATAATCTGGTGTTAAAAATTCAATTGGAAAATTAAAAAAATAAATATATTACGCATTGGCAGAGGGTGGCGTACCCGACGATAGTTATCTCGATCCTTTATTAGATGAGAAAGATGATGATGATTTAGGTGAAGAGGTTGACACGACTCGGCCTTTTTCAACCAACCAGGATCATCTACACCATATCATGATGGTGAAGAAATTCCATTTCAACATGGCATTTCGAAAAAATTGGGCCGCCAGACATATCTTTTGATGAAACATCTTTTGGCGGCGTTCAGGCCTCGAGTGAACTTGCTTGGATTTTTGCAAAAAAATTATTAGTGCAACCGATCTTGAATTAGCTTACGGCCCAATGGAAGGCTTCGAGTCAAAATGGTTGGCGTTAGCAAAAAGTCATACGACCTGTACACAATGAAAAGGGGTACACGTGAACCATAATTGAATCCAAGACTAACGAAAGAAATAAAAACTGCACTCGGAAAGTCAATTTATGAAATGCGCGCAGATGTTGTAGAACAAACTGCTGAAAAAGAAAAACAACTGGAAGAAGTTTTATCTGCGGCAGATACAAGTGAAAAGGTCAAAGATGAAATGAGTAAAATCGGAACACAAATGAGACAAATTGATGAGCGGAGGGAAGCTCTTGAAGATAAACATGGTAATTTGGATACAGAAGAAATTCAAAGACTGAAAAACCAGAAAAAAGCCCTTGAAAAGGAACATCAAGAAAAAAGAAAATATCAGGAAAAAAATTGCAAAGCAGCAGAAAAGGTCCCCAAACTAAAAGAAGACATTTGTAAACTCACAGAACAAAATTCCAAATTGTCTCAAACCGTGGCGGAACTTCAGGAAAAAAAATTGATACTGAAGCTCTCAATAAACTAAAAGAACAAATGGTAGAAATGGAGCGCCAAAATGAAGAAGACAGAGCAATTATCAACGATGAAAATGCCACATTTTCTGATAAAACTGCGGCGGAGGCGCGAGTGACAGAACGAGAAGAAAATATCAAACAATTAACAAGACAGATTGAGGCGATTGAAGGGGATATGCCTCTTCGTGAGAGAATTAAAGAGATTTTCAAAAAATATGGAGTTACCATCACAGCGATTGTTCTTGCGGCTGGTGTCACGATTGGCGCTGTGGTTGGCGCCATTAACAACTCTTTGAAAGCCCTCGGGAAAGGACTGGGAAATGGGCTGAAAGAAATCGGCCAAAAAACGGCTTCGCTTCTGCCCGGCCTGATCGGCTCGATTGTTTCTTTCATTTTCAAAACCGCCGGCGAGGCCATCGGTTTTCTTGCCGAGCACATCTGGCTTATTATTCTGGCTGTGGTTGCTTTTCTGGTGGAGAGGTATGTTAAGAAGAATCGCTAGTTTTGCGGCGCCCCATTGAAAAGAACACCCCCACGGCAAGCACAAGGGCGCCTATCACGACAACAATTTTGTTCACGTTGTGGGTTGAATCCTCCGGCGGGATTGGTTCTTCCTCCGATGATTTGGGTGTTTCTTTTAAGTTTGGTGGTGGCGATGGTGTTTTTGTTGGGTTTTGGGCTTTCATTGCCGCCTTGTGAATTGGGTTTGAAGGATGGCTGTTTGGTGGATTTACCTTTGAAGGTCCGCCCGCCATCAGGTGAAGGGCCGCTTTTTTTGTGCCCTGATTCACATCATTGTTTACCCCAAGTTACATTCCCGGCCTAGCTTGCTTGAGCTTGTTGTTGTAACCAATAACGCTTCCTGAATTAAGAACCATATTCGACGGCATCAGGCAGCACCCAGGCGCCACTGCCAGATTCAAACGAACCTCTGCTTGGTCCACAGCGAGCTGATAGCGCTGAACGCTCTTCGAAATGACGGGTGTATGGATGGCGTTCTCCATTAAAACAAGGAATTCTCTTTGCACGTCCTTGGCTCTCCCACCGTTTCCAAGAATGCTGCTTCTGAGCTGCTCAGCTCCTGTGGCATTTCCCAAAACGTCCCCAGTCAAAATCTCTCTTGAAACGCCGCAACCTGTTGTTGCTCACCAAAACGCAAAGTTTAGTTGTTGAGGCCAAAACTCCATATGTGGACCGCCAAACCATTTTCTGGCAACTTTTGATGTGTTGAATGTTATCTTTGTGTCTTTAAAAATGTTCCTGTACTGTGTTGTGAAAAAGTCTTTGGGTGTGACAAAAATTTTTTGCAAACCGTTCAGCTTTTCGCCGATCTGCGGTTGAATTTTTTCTGTGAAATCAACGGCTGGGATTGTCTGCGGCGGGTGCCCGAAAAAGGCAGAAAGCTGTGATGGCAAATCGCCCCTTGGTTGCATTCCAGAGCCTGTTTCATTGCCTGAGGCCAATACTTGCTGTCTGAACCAAAAACGCTTTTCAGATAGCCGGGCCCTGCTTTGTACATAACCTCCGATGTTGCCTTGTGGTCGGGTGTAAAATCAACGGTGGCCTCAAATTTGCTCTTGTCGGCATGTGGGTATTTTGCCAGAAAAGACCCCCATGACTTAGCTAGCGCACTTTTCGCAATTTGGCGGGCCTCTGGCGTTTGCATCCACTGAAAAAAATTTGCCATCTTATGAAAGGGTGATATTCTCTTATTAGATGTTTATATTTCCTTGAAATACAGTGGTTGTGATCACCATTTCCACAACTGACAACCCCTGCACCGTCTATTTCGACGAGCGGGTTCCGAAAGCTGATTATGTCCAGCTTATTTCCTGCTCGCTTTGCAATTCTTGGCCTGATTTGAAAAGTAGTGGGACAGTTAGGTTATTGGATTTTCATAATCAAGTCACAGCTGGGCAACCGTTTTCTCCAGGTAATTACACACCAAAAATTCTGGCAAAAAACACTTAATTCGGTTTTTAAAAGACTTAATGCAAAAGTAACCGCTGAGGCAAATAGCCCCACTGGACTTTTGGTAATAAAAAATAGTGAAAACAGAATTCAGTTTTCCAAAAATTTAATGGATTTTCTTGGCGTCTCCAATCCTATTACTATCGATGCATTAATTTCAAAAATCAACATGTCTAGTGTTTTCTTTGTTTACTGTGATTTGGTTGACCAAAACCAAAATTAGTTAAATGGGGCAAAAACAAACCTTCTTACCAAGTTTGACATTATTGGAGAACCTTTCGAAACAATAAACTATCATGCGCCCTAACAGCAAGTCTTTCGCGCCGCTTCAACGAGTAAACATGTGAATAGTGTGACGCTTTCTGTCAAAAATGAAAATGGAGAACTGTTTGATTTTCGTGGACAAAAACTTTACTTTGAGTTGATGATAATTTAAAGAAAAAAATTTGGTTAATTATATCATGCCGAATGAGGATGTGATGCCTTTTGTTCCTGAGGCATCTGCTCCGCCCGAAAGTGTGGCAGAACAGCAGTATCATCCGCTTTATCCTATTCTTCCCAACGCTGAAACTTTCCGGCTGACTGAGCTCAGCAAAATTGAAAAACAGATATCTGATAAGGCGGAG
>JAEMWC010000394.1:57500-115000 GCA_016490735.1 Pachyseris speciosa
TCAGGCTAAATTTCGAATTAGCGTATTCTTCACTCACGGGTATATTACGAACACAAAATGAGCAAATCCCAGTTGGCTTGTTAGCTCAGTTGGTAGAGCACTGCACCGGTATCGCAGAGGTCGTGGGTTCGATTCCCGAACAAGCGTGAATTTTTTCAGGCTTTATTTTTACTACTGCTTAAGTCGTGTTCATATAACTGCGGTGATCATTAACATATTCATTCTTTAATCCGCAGTTCAAATATATGAATTTGTCACATTCATATTCTCAGATCTGATTATGCCAGTAGATTACTGACATCTCCAGAGAAAAAGGTTTAATATTGCTAATACCGGTCTCCATATCTCTTGCTTTGATGGATCACAAGAGAGTGTAAATCATTACTACAAAATTATGTATACCGATATTATAAAATCGTGGAATCAAACACATGCCTAATCATTCGTTCGAAAGTTATACTTATAGCATCTGTTTTTCACGTTATAGGCTACTCAAGTAATAGTAGCACTTGTCAGAAACACGCCAAAATTTACTAGATTTAAGGTGGCTGGTACCGATTTTACTCGCGTGGAGAGTCTGGCCACCAGCGCGCGCGTCACACTTTATACGCGCGAGATTTGAAGAACGGGAAAAACAGAAACAGATATGGCGGCGCGAGGCTTTCTTCGAGCAAGGCTACGTTTGTCCTGTTCAAAAAGAAATTCGCCTTTATGTGAGGCCCTATGTACTCGATCGACTTAACGTAATTCAATTTACATAGGAAAATTTGTTTTGGAGATTGATAATGCATATTAAAGTTCCAAAGAGATAATTCCCACCTCTACTGCGATCGATCGTGTTGGGAATCAGAAGGAGAGGTAGCCGGAAAGTAATTGTAAAACTGCAAAAGTGGGATAGCACTTCAATTTTACTTGCAGGTAATACATCTCAACATTCTATTATTTCTATGCCTCACCACCTCCTGCTGTTTGCCGCGAATCGTATCCGCATTTGTGTCAGAATTGCATGCAGTTGACATGTGTCCTCAGGTGTTCTGCGAGCAATTTAGTCAATTCCAAGCTTTCGCTTGGTGTTATTTAACATAAACATGCTTAGTCATGCCACAGGGTGTGGAGAAATTGTTTTAAGTGAGCCCAAACGCTCGGCCAAACAGTAAAAACAACAACTGTGGACTAATAAACTCCACCGTACTGACATCAACTCAGCACGTGGACTGCAAACATGGCTACGGTAGGTGCCCGCGCGTGTACGCGTAATGGTTAGCGGCAGTCAGCAAAGCGCATGAGCAAATGTCGATCTTTTTTAATCCAGATTTTGAAATGCGCGAAAACGCGCGTGGAAATTGCTCAACTCACGAAGGTTTTTGCAAGAAAGTGAGCCCGGCGACCCCCTCTTTTTATTCCAACATTTTTGTCTTGTAAAGAAGAAACGTCATACAAAATTCAAGAAAATTATATCACAGGAATTTTACACTACTCATAAATTGCCTTTTCTCGCGTTTATAAAAAATGCTCTTGATATAAAATTTTTAAAAACATTTTGCAAATGGTAAAAGTAATCATGTGAAAAAAATAGAGGGTCACCGAGTTAGTTTTTAAATTAGAAGTGCCAGAAGCTCAAATGTAGCTCTGAATAACCCTTAAGTACCATTGCCATGGTAACAGCTGGTGACTTTATAATAGTTATTTTCGGTCAACAACTAAATATATAATTCAATCTTGCAAAAGTTTCCTCATGGCCTCGGTTTGCCTTTGCGTCCGTTTCTCTCAAAGTTTACGTAGTGAAAAAGCTGAAAACTGGTACCAGCCACCTTAAGTCCTAAGACGTCAAACAGACCGCAATGAATCCCGGATAGCAATCAACATGCAAATGTAAAATTTGTTACGGGTTTAAAATTATTCGTGTTAGTCGTGGGAAGAGATTCGGAGTCACCTTATAAATGTTCCAATGAATTTCTATTCAGAGTTGATGCCTTTTTGTTATTAATTCGCCCTCTACCTCCACATTCAGTAGGGACTCACTGATCCCCTTTCCCTTCTAAAATTGGAATCTTGAAACGCTGTAATCACCGTTCAGAAAAAAGATAGGGTCACAAAGCGAATCCAGCTTTGTTGGTGTGAACTTTTATATACGAAGAGCTTGTTTCATCGTCCCAATCTAGTTACAATGTGGTTGATGTTCTCTGTTCAGACGCCAAAAGTAATTCTTGGAAGATATAGAGGGGTACTTCTGTGGACTAATGGAAGGAACTTCCAAGGCAATTTGGCCAGTTTTGAACCCTAAAGAAATTTTAGCTGCTGCTTATGTTAATTCGCCTCCCGATCGCTTCCTTATCGTGGTGACGTGGTTTATGTGTCTCAGCAACCTCGTGAGCTATATGCCGTCCGGAGTCTTGTATTCCTGGCTGGGCCGTGCACCCATGCCGGACGGGTCAAAGGGTAGTGTAGTGGCGAAAACTAATCCCTTAATCCCGTCTCCCCGTCCCTTAGCCCTCTTGATCGTTTTGTTCCAGGCAAATTCGTTTCTTTGAGTTTTCTTTCGCCAATATTGTACAGGGGCACCCAACGAAAAGTTTCGGTAGATGTCTGTTCGTTGGAAGATAGTTCGTCTTGTGCTTTCTGCGTCGATTAAAGAGTGTACTTGCATTTTCGGAAGTAAAACGTGGCCTAAAAGATTCGCAACGGGAAATCATAGTCTCTGAGGTTTTCGAAAAGGTCGTAATTGCTGTTTTTGGCAGTGGAAAGGTCATTTCAGCTTGCAATTTCTCAAAGGAAAATTTTGTTCCCTACCATTTTCAGGCAACTTATGAAATCATCACTTTAAACTTACTTCAATTACCACCACTAACTTAAAAATGCCTTTCTACAGCTTTTGGTTGATTTGGCTAGTTGGCTGCCTTTGATTAAAAAACAGAAATTATTATGTGCTTGACGTTTGTGCGTGTGTCATAACAAAATTCATGGTAAATTTTATCAAGAAAATGTCCAGAGCTGTTTTACTGTGATAGTTGGATTTACTCTGCTTTGGATCAAGCTTGTTAATTTAAGAAGATCAGTAAAAGCGCTAAGATTTTATGCGTCCCCAAATGAGAGAAAAAGCCGGCCTGGGAACGAGGTTACAATTTGATAACTGGTTGCCTCAGTCTTTCAGCAACACCGTTGTATGTCTGAGAATGAATATATGAAAATCATGTATTTGAACTGCAGATTAACTGAGAATGAATATGTGAATGATCATCTCAGTTATGAACGCTACTTAAACAGTAGTGAGAATGAAGCACAAAAAACTGAAATCAGGCTTTTACGGAATCGCACTCGCGACCTCTGCGATACTGATGCAGTGCTCTACCAATTGAGCTAACAAGCCAACTGGGAGCTGCTCATTTTGTTGTTTCGTGATATATATACACGTGAGTGATGAATATGTGAGAATGAATATATAAAAATCATACATTTGAACTGCGGATTAACTGAGAATGAATATGTGAATAAAATACTAATAACAAAATGAATTCAGGCTCTTACGGGAATCGCACTCACGACCTTTTCGATACCGATGCAGTGCTCTACCAACTGAGCTAACAAGCCAACTGGGAGCTGCTCATTTTTTTGGTTCGTAATAAACGCGGAAGTGATGGATATGCGACGAATATGCGATGATCATTCATATATGCATTCTCAGTTAATCCGCAGTTAAAATATAAGATTTTCATATATTTGTTCTCACATATCCACTACTCACGTGCATATTACGAAACAAAAACAAATTCAAGCTCCCAGTAGGCTTGTTAGCTCAGTTGATAGAGCACTGCACCGTTGTCGCACATGTCGTGGGTTCGATTCCCATACAATTCTGAATTCAGATTTTTTTAGCCTTTATTCTCATTACTGCTTAAGTAGTGTCCATAACTGCGATTCACATATTCATTCATAGCTGTATATGCGATAATTTTGAATTCCGACGTGGGTGGACATCAGCTTTATTTCACTATCGTGAGCTGATTGAAGTATGCTAATTAGCTCTGCCGTTTTTGTTATTTTTCTCCTATCTTTTTGGTCTTCTGGCAATCTACATCACAGACGAGTATGGCTAAGTTCCTGGGAAAGTCCTGTAGTTGGTTTTGTGGCTGGAATTTCAACAGTCTCTGCCGAAAATTCAACATTTATTTCCTGGTCTCTTCCAACTGTGTGTCGCGGTTATCCAACCATTTTGCATATGAACAATGGGACAAATTCCGTATTTGATGAGCTATTGTCATCCTTGTTCTGGTCGATTGGAGGCATTGTCCATCGCGGCATTGTTGGTAGCCGCTCAATTCATCGCGGCATTCCTGTTTACTCAAGACAATTATTCCATCTACCGCTGAAAGATACCCGCTTTTACCACAGGAAGACTAAGAAAACGCGAGCTCCGTGTTTATACTATCCAAACTCGTCCGCGTCGAGGCAGCTTCCCCTTAGAGGCGGGGACGTGTCTGTTAATCCCGCCCTCTCCACCAAAGATTGTCACCTAAAATGCCTATCATTAAATGCACAAAGCCTAAAAAGCAAACACAAGTCTCCACGCAGCGAAATGTTCTGCCAGATCCATGCATTTCAAAAGCTGGTATACGGTAACGAATACGACATCATTTGTGTTACCGAGACTTGACTCAAAGACTTTTTCCTGGAATCTGACATTTTGGATGCCGGCTACACGATCTTTAGACGTGATAGGGCTTAGCGTGAAGGCGGGGGCGTGTTAATAGCAGTAAAGTACAATCTCGATTGCCGTCGCAGATCTGACTTAGAAACAGGGCTTGAAATATTATGCGTCGAATTAAACCTCGCGTGTTCTTCTAAAATAGTAATCAGTGCTATTTATAGACCACCCGACTCTACACCAAGCTATGATTGTCATTCCGTCACGGAGTTTACATCTCACCTCAATAACTCTGCGCGTCTCCTCAAGAGCCATTCCTTAATCCTGGGGGACTTCAACTATCCTGACATCAAGTGGATTGAAGGCCGCGGCTTTTCGAATTCTACGAACTCTGCTGATTCTGCTTTCTGTGAAACTCTGCAAGACCATTCTCTACTGCAAGTGAACCCTTTTCCGACCCGCAAGGAGAATATTCTGGTCCTAATAATAACTGCTGCACCTGACCGCATAATGAACATCGCGACGTTGACCCCTATACAGGCTGGCCTTGAGATCGACCTCGACCTACTTGAATTTGACTTTGTAGCCAAGCCTCGTAGGGTGAAGAAACCTGCCCGCTATGCCTACAATTTCAAATCAGCTGACTTTGAGAACCTCAAACTGCAGATTATGCAGAGTTCTGTTATAGCGTGTCATGTAACTCGGGTTTTGACGCCTGCTGGTCTAATTGGAAATCCGCCCTTTTGGATATTATTGACGTTAATATCCTTAAGGCTAGGGTCAGGGACTCAAACACGCCACCGTGGATTGACAAGGAAGTTCGACATTTGCTGAAGAGGAAAGAATCAGCTAGACGTGCCGCCAAGAAACACAACAGCGCTTTTTACCTTGAAAAGTTCAGGATTTTAAGAAAAGAATCTAAGGCATTGATAAAGAGGAAGTTGAAGGAGTATCACACTTCTCTTGGTGACAGCTTGAATGTCAATCCGAAGCGCTTCTGGAGTTACTTCCGCCATAAAACCAAATCAAACTCTATACCAGCTAATGTTACGTACTGTGGGCGAAAGATCTCCTCTTGAGTGGAGATGGCAGAAAATTCAAAAATTATTTCTATTCTACGTTTACGCATGCGCCTGAGGTACCCCTTGATGCATTTATGCCGCCCGACGGTAGGATGCCCGTCCTCGACAGCTTAGTACTGTGCGAAGACGAGTTCTATAAGGTGCTCTTGAATTTAGACCCGAGCAAAGCTCTGGGCCCTGACGGTCTTCCTACAATCGTGCTAAAGACGTGTGCAAGGGAATTAACACCTTCACTTTGCGCCCTCTTTAATTTATCTCTTGCGGAGGTTAAACTACCCACCGAATGGAAAGACGCCCTTGTCGTCCCCGTTCATAAGAAAGGAATAAAGGAGGACGTTACTAACTACATACCCATCTCTCTGTTGTGCGTTGTATCCAAAGTATTAGAACGATGCATATTCAAGCACTTTAATGATTTTCTCTGTCCTTTGTTTGACAATGCACAGCATGGTTTCTTTCAGGGTCGATCTACAGTCACCCAACTTCTAGCGTTTTATCACGAGATTGGCCAGTCTCTAGATAAGGGCCTGCAGTCGGTCATTGTGTATTTGGATCTCGCAAAGGCTTTCGACAGTGTCTCCCACCAAAGGTTGCTTCTGAAACTCTCCCAATACGGAGTCAGCGGGAAACATCTGCAGTGGTTTGAGAGCTATGTACAATCTTGGACAAAACTGTTGAGAAAATTGAGCTTAGAAGCTCTTGTAGGTGCACACAATGATCAATTGAGTCTCAAAGCCCCCTCCCCCCCAATTCAATGTTGTCTGTGCCTCCTAACCGTTTCCCTGACAATCGTGACTTCCCAACTTCAACATTGAAAAGGGGGAGGGGGGGGGGGGAGGAAAGTTACGTTAGGGATATTGTTGACTCACACATATTGGAGAAGGGTTTTTTGGCCCCAGGAGGCCTATTTTCTCAAGTAGTTTCGTCCAAGATTGTAGGTGGACGCGGTCAGCAGTGCTTGGTCCACGGTTTCACTTCTAGTCGTTCTCCTGTTCCATCGGGAGTCCCTCAGGGCAGTATCCTCGGTCCTCTGCTGTTTTTAGTCTATATGAACGATCTTCCGCCAGTGA
Source organism: Pachyseris speciosa (assembly GCA_016490735.1). Taxonomy (NCBI): domain Eukaryota; kingdom Metazoa; phylum Cnidaria; class Anthozoa; order Scleractinia; family Pachyseridae; genus Pachyseris; species Pachyseris speciosa. The sequence goes on from JAEMWC010000394.1 coordinate 64,295, forward strand.
TACAGAATCGTATCGCACTCTTCGCTGATGACTCGAAATGTTCCAGTGTCATTGAAAGTCTACAAGATTGTGAGTCACTCCAGAAGGACCTGGACAGTCTGCATGGCTGGAGCGATAATTGGCACCTAAAGTTTAACACCTCTAAATGTGAGGTACTAACCGTCACACTTAAGCGGAACCCATTTCGCTACGATTACAAGTTGAACGACAACTCACTTAAACACGTCACTCAAGTAAAAGACCTCGGAGTGACTATCTCGCCGGACCTCACATGGGATACTCACATTAACACTATCTTAGCTAAGGCCAATAGGATGCTCGCATTTTTGCGCCGCAATAGTGTTATGTCATTCACTACAGACCATAGGAAATTACTATATCTCACGTTTGTAAGATCATATATTGGCTATGCTAGCGAGGTATAGGCTCCTAGTAAGATCGGTAGTATAAAAAAAAAGAGAGTCTTCAACGCAGGGCAACAAAATTCATCTTAAACACGCACTGGTAAGAGGATATTTCTTATCATGAGCGCCTTTCTCGCCTCAATCTGCTACCGTTAACATACTGGCATGAAGTGAAGGACTTAACTTTCTATTTCTAGTGTCGCGCTGGCCACTACACCTTACCCATAGCTGATTATGTCAGGCCTAAAGGCACTCGTATCACTCGCCATAGCTCTGATCATGACGTACTAATTCCCAAGTGCCGTACAAAGCTTTTTCAATTTAGTTACTTTAATCGTATTGCTAAACTCTGGAATACGTTACCTGTATCCACTCGTACTCTTAGTTCTCTTAATAAGTTTAAATCTCACGTACTTCAACGCTATGCGGTTGCTTTTCGTACAAACTATGATGTCATTAACTTTAACACCTGGAAGTCGATCTGCTGCAAATGCAGTAGGTCGCGTATTCTTCTATTTAACAATTAGATTATGAGCTCGAGATTTCTATCGCGTGATAGCTGATGAGGGCGCAGCCCGAATCAGCTATCACGCATAGAAATCGAGAGCAATAATCTAATTGTTTTAGTATAAATCTACTAGTCGTTCAAAACTAAACAAGTAAATTATCTAATTCCTCCTCACAGACACTTCGAAAACCCGAAGAAGCGGCCGCAATTTCGTTGACAATCGCTACTCACTATCTATCACAGAGTAGATAGCGAGTAGCGTAGCCAATCAGAGAACGTCATTCGTGATAGAACGCTAGTAGATTTATAGTAATAGCTGGTAATTGCTGCTACTAAGTCTTTTTATCGGTTGCGGGAGGGATTCATTCTTATCGTTTTTACAGATGGGATTTTTATACTTTTTATAATGTTTAATGTTTACATAGTTAGTATTTGTGTATTTTCCGCAAGGGCACACTTAATTTGGAGCCTCGCTCTGTTGTGTGTCCCGCACCTTCGTCCTTCAATTTTGTGTGTGTGTGTGTGTGTGTGTGTGTGTGTGTGTGTGTGTGTGTGTGTCTAGTTCAAATGTATTTTGAATTTGTATTTTGTAAGCATGGTGAAAGCGATTAAATAAATAAATAAATAAATGAGCACTGTTTTCTATGGTTCCATTATTTCCTGTTAAGTGGTTAATTTTATTAGAAGGAAGGTAGCCTAGCTTTGCATATTTCACAAGCTAAGTTTTCTTATTAATTCTTTGAGGTCAGGTTTTGTTTAGAAGCGCATAAAGAAAATTCTGAAGTGGGGAGCCGAAGAAATTGTGGGGATGGCGCAAACCCACAAAGCAAAGCGTTAGCACGTACTTCAAGAATAGAAATGGACGTTTATTTTCGTTGTTTTCTAGTTTCCTTTGCCTTTGAAGTTACCTTGCATCATTATCCTTATTGGTTTGGCTAGACCCTCTCCTCCCTGGCGACGTTAAGTCGAACAAGGCTTATTCCGTGAAATGGCATAGACCACAATGCCCCACGTACTTCCCCTTCCAGAAATCAATGACAAAGCCGTACCACTTCGCACGCGGCCAGAAACCAGGAAAGCTGTCCTCTTAAGCATGCTTTTAAAACAACTTCGGTACTTTCGACTAAATATAACGTACATGCAAGGCGTAATAGGACTATTGGAATGTGCCAAGAAATACCGAATGAACTGCATGTTGCATGAGGTGCGAACCCCTATGACTCCTCTTCTTATGACGAAATACATTAGCCAGCAACAGACAAAAGTCGACAGAAAAAACGTGACAGAAAAAAAAGCATTTTAAAGACGTTGCAGTTCATTTTATCTTTCTCCTGCGTCCTTTTTTCTACGCCAAACGTCTCGCCGGTATATTAGCGTTGCGTAGAATCAGCTTCATGGCTGCCATGGTGTAAAGGATAACAATCAGGCAGATTGGGATGGCGTAAAAGATCACTGCCAGTACGTTGTCGTAGATCTTCCCTTCTTTGGGAGCTGCCCTAAATTTTGTTGAGGTAAACAACGCAAATTTTGCTCCCACCAAAACCTGGTTTGAGCTTGAGCCCGTACATCTTTGGTACGTGGACGGCGGCGGACACCAACCGAACCAATCATATAATGGTCTTGACGCTTCCCACAGTGAGCTTTTATCGCGGAACAGGTGAGACTGCCAAAAATCTCTCGACACTTAAGAGCACAAGCGTCAATATGGACACTTTGATGGAGGCTAAGTGAACTGTAGGGACTATTTTGTATAGAGCATGACCTACAGTACCACCGTAGAACCATGTGAACCGGAGATATTCTCCTCGTCATGTGAAATGTAGTTGTTTGCCTCCTTTTTTGCTTAAAATTCTCATTGCAAAGTGTTTTGTTGCTCAGTTTGGTGCAAAGAAAGGTGTGAAACAAATGCACTGATTACAAATAAACTAATAAAGCAAAACAGGTTTAAATTTATGTATAGAATTTGTGCAGTCAAAGACACCACGAACTGACTCTTTCAAGGGGTGAAAGGGTTCTCTTGTTTGGAGGTGTCAAAAGATCGTTCTGCGATTTGTGTGATTTCAATCCCAGCTGTGATTATTTTTATTGTTATTTTCCCAGAGCAATGTTGAAATATTGTTCCTCGCTAAACGTATTTACCTGTTTGACATTGTGAAATTTTCACTTTGCTTAGGATTTACCTATGGGTTTGTCTTCGTATGGCAGATGATATCATGCGTAGCATGTGAACCAGAGCAATCGCCAAGTCTGCCGCGGCCATGTTTGTAATGAGGTAGTTTGACTCGTTTTCTCATCTTTCGATCTTGGCTCAACACACCGATGACCAACGAATTTCCAGTCAACGAGATCAGCAATATTACAATGTAGGCCATCACCCTGATCGTCTTTATACCTGGATGGTAATTTTCGAAACAGATTACTAATGGCGCCCTTTCAGGAATTCCCATCGTGGAATTAACGCTCGAGTTTTCGTACATAATCCTTACCAGTTATCTTCCAGCTAATTATTTACACTTTTTTTTTCTGTTATCTGCGTGGTAAACAGAAAAGGAACAATTATTTCCTTTCTGGCAAGGCCATTGTCCATCACTGAGAGAGGAACTTGATGTGGTTGTTGCTGTTAAAAAACTGAAAAACAAACAAACAAACAAAACAAAACTTTGACCACTCTTGTAATTTAGCTGTAAGCTACAAGAAGAGTAATTAAACTGATGATGATGATGATGATTATTATTATTATTATTAGAAAACAAAAACAAAACAAAAACAAAACAAAACAAAAACAAAAAACAACAACGATTTCTTTAGAAATAATGGCATGGCCATCACCCTGATCGACTTTATACCTGAATGGTCATTTTCGTAACAGATTACTTATGGCGCCCTTTGGGGAATTTCCATCGTGGAATTAACGCTCAAGTTTTCGTACATACTCCTTTCCAATTATATGTTCCAGCTAAACTTTTTTTTTCCTGTTATCTGCGGGGTAAACAGAAAATGAACAATTTCCTTTCTGGCAAGGCCATTGTCCATCACTGAGTGAGGAACTTGGTATGGTTGAGGCTGTTACAAAACAAGAAACGATTACTTAAGAAACGGCTGTCACTTTATCCGGTTGTCACTTTATCCCCTTTATCACCGCCGACCGGTTAGCTCAGTGGTAGAGCACCGGACTACCGTGCGGGAGGTCGCGGGTTCAAACCCCGGCCGGACCAACACTCAGGGTCTTAAATAATTGAGGAGAAAGTGCTGCCTTTGTAATGAAACCTACATATGGTTAGACTTTCTAGTCTTCTCGGATAAGGACGATAACCGTAGGCCCGTCTCACAACTCTTCATAATTCTCTGATTTTGTGGGACGTAAAAGAACCGCTAGGGACGTAACAAAACTCTGGCAGTGACCACCCCTAGTGTCTGTCTTAATTTGATATTGATATTGATATTACCCCACCCATTGTATGTAACAATGTCCAGGTATGATCATGGTTAACTCAATGTTTGTCGTTCGCTCACGACAGATACTCTGCGAGTCACGCAATTCCATGTGCCGAGGAGAAAAATGGCGCCCTTTCCAGATTTTCTGCAATAAATTCTGTAAAGTGTGTCCTTTATGATCAGTGTGTTGAATAAAACGAACTTCAATTCAGTGCCGTACAACCAAAATCAAAGTAACTACGTTAGCCAATCACCAGAGACGCAAGCAGGGCGATAAACCAATCAGAATTCGAAATAATTAACTAAGGACGGGAAACTGCGCGCGAGCGAGTTACGATTGTGGCGCGAGCTTTGCCAGCCAATCACAGAGCACAGTAGCGCAAAACAGAAGCAAACACGAATTAATTTCGACGATGAATATCAAATCGCTCTAATAAAACAATCATTTTACTCAATCTCGAGCAGCTGATTGTGTTAACTTCGCCTACGGCCTCGTCTCCAAAGTATTCTATCCCGATATTCTCCCGTGTTTCGCGACATAATTGTTGTTACCGTCGCTATGTTAACAGCTGCTACTTGGAAACCAGTGGGAAAACAAACTTTGTTCCCTCCCTCTCTCCTCCCTTCCTCCGTGCCTCCCTTCTTCCCTTCCTCCCTCCATAATTTCTTCCATAATTTCTTTCTTCCTTTCTTTCTTTCTTCCTCCCTTCCTTCCTCCCTTCCTTTCTTTCTTCCTTCCTCCTTCCCTTTCTTCTTGTCTTCCTCCCTGTACACACGTGTACACACGTGTACACACGCTGAAAGCGACTCTTAAACAAATCGGACTATTTGCTCAAAATAGTACGTTCTACGATGGAAAATTCTACGCTAAAGGATTGTTTATCATATGATAGTACTTTAAATTACTTTCTTTGGTCAAGTAATGTTGACTCACTCAAGATTTTGGTGTCGGAAATTTTGAAGAACACGGCGATTGCTTCAGCCGAGGTGAACGAAGATAAACATCACAAAATGCTCTCGTTCAAGGCCGCGGACTGCACAATTAAATTGTACACTACTACAAAGAAGATCATTATTCAAGGTTCTGGCAGTGCAAGTTTGACAAAGGCATTCTCCGACTTTTTGAACGTTAAAGACAACGGAGATGAAGCAAGGAATAGTAATAATGGCGGCCAGCAAAGCGAAGCTCCGGCAGCAGATGAACATATTGAGACGTATGCAATAGAACAATTAGATCCGGCGGATGCTTTGACTACTACAAGTCAGGATAAGGTAAAATCTGATTTACAACTAATAAAAGAGGAGATAAAGATGATGAAAAATGATATCTCGTATATTTTGAATGATGGCGGGAAAATTAACATATCTTCTGCTGGTGCTGCTGAAACTGAAAATTTGAATTTCAAATTACAGGAAGAGAATAATCTACTTCGTAATCAACTGAAAGTCGCGAAAGATAATCTAGCCGAGCTGAAGGAAGTGATAGGAACCCTTGAAAGCGAAAAATCAACTCTTATTTCAACGATAAGAATTTTGCAACGAAATGATTTAAAGCTCAGTCAAGATGAGGCATATAATTTTACGGCTGTTGGGTCAATAACAGAAGCTGTCACGCCATCAGAAGCAGTCACGCAAACAAGTATCCCTGTTGTTAGACCTGCAAAGAAAACCAATCAAAACGGCAAAAAGAACCAGAGCCAGAAGAAGAACCAGAATGGCAGTGGCAACAGAAAAGATGAGAAAAAAGAGCAGGAACACGGCCTGCAGTATACATTGTTAGAATCAAGTAACTCACGGCCCGGCACAAGCTTCAATCGGCAATCTGACCAACAAGATTCAGAAAATCGGGTAGTTATTCTTGGCGATTCTACTGTGAAGGGATTACAATGGTGGAAAATGTCAAAAAATAACACTAAAGTTCAGATGAGGTGTTTCCCGGGTGCTACAGTGAGCGATATGGAAAGCTATGCCATCCCAACTGTTCGTACCGACCCAAGTGAGATCATACTACATGTTGGCACGAACGATCTTCGCAACAGATCTCCTCGGGAAGTCGCAGAAGATATTATAAATCTGTGCGAAGACATATCGCAGAATACCACAGCTAGTGTAACCATTTCAGGCCTCACCCATAGAACAGACGAGCCAAGCATGGGGGACAAAGTAACCGAAACGAACAGGATTATCAAGTCATTTGTAAGTGGCCGTGACTTAAGTTTTATTGACAACAGCAAAATAGGAAGCAGCATGCTGAACAGTAGTGGCCTGCACCTAAATCAGAAAGGTAGCGCAGCACTTGCTAAGAATATTTTGAATCATATTAGTAATTGTTATTGATTTAAAGAAGTCAACAGTTTTTTGCCTGAATGTGAACCAAGTTGTTATGATGATATGACCTCTGCCTTGAAAGTGAGGGGCTTCAAAATTGCGAGTATTAATGTTGCTAGTCTCCCGCTGCATATTGAAGAGCTTCGACTAATTATGGCTGATCAGTGTCTTGATTTGCTAGCTGTTAATGAGACTAGACTCGATTCTACAATAACTGACAACTTGGTTCATATTGACGGCTATTCAATCCTAAGAAAGGATCGAAACCGTAATGGCGGCGGCGTGTGCATTTATCTTCGATCGAATATTAATTATTGCCTTAGAAATGAAATAATTCCCAATAACGAGTTTGAAATGTTAAGTGTTGATATTAAAAAGCCTAATAGTAAAGCTTTTAACGTAACTGCGGCCTACAGGCCCCCTAGCTGTACGGTTGGCTTCTTTGAAGCTTTAGAAGCTATTGTTCGCATTATTGACATGGAATCTAAGGAACAAATTATCTTAGGCGATTTAAATTGCAATTATCTATCGGATAGAAATAACATGCACCTGTCTCAGTTGAAGCAATTAAGTTCGACCTATCAGTTTCAACAATTAATCAATGAACCTACTAGAATTACGCCAAATTCTAGTACACTTATTGATATAATATTATCAAATGAACCCTCAAGGATCTTAAAATCAGGAGTGATGCATATGGGATTAAGTGACCATAGTATGGTCTATGCAGTACGTAAGTTTGCCATTTCATCTAAAAACACTCATAAGCATGTGACCACTCGTTCTTTTAAAAACTTTAATGCAAGTGCTTTCAGAGAAGACCTAAAGTCAGCGCCCTGGGATAGCCTAAGAAATTGCACTACTTCCGATGAAATGGTTGAAATCTGGGAAAATATGTTTTTAAAAATAGCTGACGCTCATGCGCCCATAAGAACGCGGCGAGTAAGAAATAAAAAAATCCCCTTGGATTACTACTGATCTGAGGGAGCTGATAACAGGTCGAAACAGACTGAAAAGGCAGGCTATATTAACAAAACAGCCATCTATCTGGGATAAATATAGAAAGGAAAGAAATAGAATAAATAATGAGATTAAAATGGCAAAAGCGAATTATTACAAATCAGAAGTGGAACAAAATGTGGGTAACCCGAAGGAAATATGGAGGACAATCAATGAATTAACATATCGTAAGTGCACTAGTAACTCTTCAATAAGTGAACTAAAAAGTGGTGATAATTCCTTCACAAAACCCGCAGAAATGTGTGAGATTTTAAATGACCATTTTACATCTGTCGGTCCAAACCTAGCCTCCACACTGCCTAGTGGTAATACAAGTTTTGACTCTTACATAAAGCCTGTTTCCACGACTTTTAATTTACAACATACCTCTGCCACTGAAGTTTTAAAGTTATTAGGTAAATTATCTCCGAACAAGGCCACTGGCCTTGATAACATCTCATGTTGGCTTCTAAAAGAAGCCGGCCCAATTATTGCCACTTCTTTAACCTGTATTATAAACAAATCCATAGATACTGGCCTCTTTCCTTCACAGTGGAAAATGGCTAAAGTATTTCCTTTGTATAAAAAGGATGATCGCACAGATGCACAAAACTATAGACCAATATCTGTCTTGCCAGCCATTTCTAAGATTTGTGAAAGGGTAGTCTACGATCAACTATACGGGTACTTAAATTCAAATGGCCTGTTAACAAAAAACCAGTCTGGATTTCGTTCCCTTCACTCTACAGTGACAGCGCTGTTACATTTAACAAATAATTGGTATCTTAACATTGACAAAGGCATGACCAATTTGATTGTGCTTCTCGATCTTGCCAAAGCCTTTGATACCGTTTCACATAATATTTTATTAAAAAAGCTTGAGCTCTATGGTCTGAAGGGTGTAACGCTCGACTGGTTTTCATCGTACCTATCAGATAGGCAACAGCAGTGTGTAGTAGAGGGCTGTGTATCTAAGCCCCAGTTGATAAGTTGTGGCGTTCCACAGGGTTCAATTTTAGGCCCTTTGTTGTTTTTAATTTATATCAACGATCTCCCTGGATGTCTTCTCCATACCAAAGCACACATGTATGCCGATGATACCACGATATATGCGTCCTCTGTATCCACTGCTGAACTATATGCCAAGGTAAATAATGACCTAACTCGCGTTAGGGACTGGCTTCTTGCAAATAAGTTAAGCTTAAATGTCACTAAAACGGAGTATATGTTCTTAACAACTACCTTCAAATTATCTAACTTAGGAAGAGACTTTCCAATTAAGATTGGCAACAATCATGTTAAACGAGTCCAAACAACAAAATATTTAGGAATTCACTTAGATGAAAATCTTAAATGGAACGAGCATGTTGACAAACTTTGTTCAAAAGTCAATCGATCCATCAGTGGTCTAAAACAGGCACGTGATTATGTACCATTAGATGTTCTAAATATTATTTACAAATCTCTTATCCAGCCTGTGTTCGACTACTGCGACGTTGTTTGGGACAATTTAGACCAGGGACTTGCCACTAGGATCCAGAAATTACAAAATCGTGCTGCACGCATAATAACCTTTCAAGGTTATGACGTTCGTTCAGCACAAATACGAAAACAACTAAACTGGGAAGAGCTTGCCTCAAGGCGTCAAAAGCACTTAAGTCTATTAATGTATGATACAGTTAATGGAAATGTACCTAGTTACTTAAGCGATCTTTTCTCGAATGTCTGTGGGAACAACCCTTATAAGTCTATGTTAAGAAATGCGGAATATAATGTTGTATTGGACCACGTTCCAAAAACAGAATATTATAAGGGGTCTTTCTCATACAGAGGAGGAATGCTGTGGAATTCATTACCAAATGACATAAAAGCGTCCGAATCTAAAGCTATCTTTAAAAGAAAACTGGCTAGTAGGCAGGCAAACTGTTGACTACATTTTACCATATTTTATTATTTGTATATATTTTTAGTGTAGTTGTACAGTATTTACTTCTGTTTCTATACGGCTTTCATGTAAAGAAGTTATGTAACTTATGAAATTACCGTATTCAAATAAAAGTGAATCAATCAATCAATCAATCCCTCCCTCCTTCCATAATTTCTTCCTTCCTAGCTTCCTTCCTCCCTCTCTTCCTCCCTTCCTTCCTCTCTTCCTTCATAATTCCTTCTTTCTTTCTTCCCTCTTCCTTCCTCCCTTCCTTCCCTCCCCCATCCCCTCCTTCTCTCTTTCCTTGTTTAATTGATTGCTTGTTCTTTAATTATTTCTTCCAGGTTATTAAATTGTGTTTTCTTCTCTCTCTGTCGTAGTTTCTTTGTTTCTTTTCTCTTTGTTATCATTTTTCATTAAAAGAAAAACAAACAAACAAACAAAACAAAACAAAACAAAAACGATGTTTTCTTGGAAAGACGAAGTAGAAAATACCTCCCAGGCATGTTTGCGTGGAAACCTACCAAGGGATCGCTCGATGTCGAACATTGCAATTTTACATGTTAAGACCTTGCAACTTGGTTCAAGTGTCCAGCAGGGCAACGGAATCATTAACGAAAGTCTCATACAACGACAATCATGTTTAGATCACTTTTAAATCATATTCTTCAGGTTGTAACATTCTGTAAAATTTTAGCATGCACATGCTAAAGTTGCAGTTCTATTAAAAAGAAGTTACGCAATATGCCTGGGTATTCAAATGAATATGACATACAACAGGATTTGTTTTTGCGGTGATATCGCTGACTACGTATGCGTAAGAGATGAAAGATTTAGCTAATCAGAATTGAAGGCTCACCCTTTTTTTCTATTTTGATACATTTAACAGCGCATGCTTGTAGGCCCAGTTTCTCCGATTATTTCATGCCGGGATAGATGTCCTTGTTTCTGTCATGTATTATTCATTGGATCCTTTAGCTTTATTGATCTTGTTTGTTGTACCAGTGACATCATGAGAGCTGCTGTCACTGGAAGGAATTCCTTAGTATTCCCACGGAAGGTACAAAGTCACGATTTGACTCCAATTTATTTTATTTTACTTATTGTTTTGTGTCGCTGTCGTGCATGCGATGTTAACTGCTTACTGGGTGTTTTCGTTGTGTTACTTTTTTAGCGGCGTTAAGTCGCTTGTTTGAATTGTTTGAGCAATACGTTATACACAACTTTTTTACTAAATTAAGTGTTTATTATATAAGAACTTAACTCTCAAAATCTAGGGATTGTGCATATTTTAGATTACGCATGGGCTAGAGGAACAGCGTGATTGGTTGTTTGTTTGTTTGTTTGTTTGTTTGTTTAAGTTTGAAGATGCATTTTCTACCTTTAACCGTCCTCGGAGACCTAGCGGCAGACAGTCGGAATAGAACGAAGACTTTAGTGGCAAATTCGGGATAAGAGAAAGTTTGCAAGAGGGACCGTCTTCCATATCTTCACTAATTCCGAATTTCCCGTGAAGTCTTAATCCCTTTCCGACTATCTCGGCCCCCGAGTCAACTTGGATATGCAAAAGTTTACCTTCGCTCTTTGTCGCCGAGCCGTTTGTTTAGACCATAAATCGAACGGATCGTCCAAGCCAATTTATTTGTTCCGATTTTGTAGTCTTACATGAATTCTCTGAAAATGTTAAAAAAGTTTTGGATTTTTCATAATCGCTCATACCACGTTGTTGCTATAATAGTACAGTTCTGAATCATTCAGTTTTTTTTCCCTTTTGTTTAAATTCAGCGAAAAAGATGAGACCCGAACTTATAACTAATTCGAATTTGGACCCACCCAAATTGACAGAAAAGTTTACGTCTGTTGATTCAGGCGTCTAACTCAAAAATAGTCTTCCACAGGCGTTCCTAAAACAGTTCCAGTTAAAGTTCCAGTTCTAATAAGTAAAACTGCTTAAATCATATACAATATAATAATTTCTGCATTAGGTTCGAATTCGGCGCATGAAAAGTTTGGCGTCTGAATGAATGCCGTACCAAAGTCATTCAGGAGAAAGGAACGGCTAAGCTCTTCTAAATTAAAATAGCCGTTCTTCATGTACTTAATTGAATGCATTAGGTTCAGCTCATGAAAATTACGGCCTCTGTATTGGGCCTTAGGCGGCTTATTGTCGTTCTAAATAAGAATGTGCTTAGTAAGTAGCAATATTCCGGCTCTCTGTTTTTTGTTCTCTCTTTATTGCACTCTTTACAGTTATAGTTGTACAGTTATATAGTTGTTAAGTTATGTTCTGTTATTGGATATTCCTCAAATCAACTATAAACACCTGCAATATATATGAATTATATTCACTTGGACACAGTACCCAAATCCATCAACTCCACTAGCTAATTTTATTAATATACGGCACCATCATCTCTGCATGCTTCCCAAAACATCTTTCTACGAGTTTGCTATTCGCTCCCTTTGCCGTTTTAGGATATGTTTTAGTCTGAACCCTTTCTGCTCTAACTTTCAAACACTTGTATAATAAGAAAAAAAATGTATAGAGAAGTAATTAGGGTAGGCCACGTTTGCCTCCAGTTTTCCGACAAATAAAATCCCTCGGTTTTTTGGCACGAATGTAATAAAATTAATGCCATTCTCGTCAACTTTGCATATTTAGACATATTTCTGAATTCATTTCGATTTGAAACAACTCAGCAATCTTACAAGTGCTACAACTCATATATCTACCCTCTATAATCCGTAAAATTCTACGCTCAAAAATTTAAGGCTATGGTTAATGTGGAAGTGGCGAATATTGTCCATTCATTTTATTTTGTTGCATATGTGAGGATGATGTCAGTTGTTTTTTCTCTGCTTTTTTTCTTTCCTTTGCTTAAGTGTTGGTTTGTGATTTGGAAGCAAAAGATAAAATTACAGCTAAATTGAAACTCTTGAAGAAGCGATCGTTCCAGCAAAATCCTGCAGAACGAGATATTTCTAACGTAATATTAATCAAAGTTGTTTAAGTCACATAGTTTCACGAACTAGCATTGTAATGAATTCAATGGTCTGTGACGGTGCATTATGTGTAACTTCGAAATAAAATGTAAGGAAAGTGGTTTCATAGGATTACCAACCTAACGAACAAATATACTGCCATGTGGCTTATCAACATTCCTTAATTGGTTCCGCTGGCTCGTTCCACAAGGATCATGGACAGGCCAACCGTTTGAATTATGACCGTCAAAATAGTAGTACATGCTGTCAAAACATTCTCCAGTGCTGTATAATACCGGTCCATAACCCTTATTCTGCGCAAATGTGAAAGGTGCTGGCGTCTCACTACATGTGTCAGTCACGCGTTTAAAGACCTGACAGCTGACTCCTCCACCTCGCCAATCAACCAAACTTAAAGTTCCGGGACGACAAATCAGCCAATTATTAATGTTGCTCTTGATCAGGAACTCACTTCCAAGTTGTTTCCACAGCGCGAAGTCCATGGCATTGTAGTCTGTTTCGTTCAGTGGTGGAGTCGTTGAGACAGGGACATTAGCGTCAGCTGACCAGTCCGGTCTTGGTGTAATTGCGTTTGATGGAGTTTGGAAATCTTGGTAGCTTGGAATGATAAAATGAGAGCTCCACACTAGATTCCAGCCACCTCCGTCAGTGTCCATGTCACAGTAAGCCTTAAATTTGTTAGCTGGGGAACCACCGTCAGGATCAATCCAATAAACACCCGAGGGAGGAGAAGGAGACAGGGTGCGGAGGGACTGGCACGAGGAAAATGTGGTATCTACACAAAGAACGTTAACAATCAAATATTTCAAGGACAGTATATAAATGGACTTTGGAACAGTTAAACCTTATCGCATTTTTTTATCGAAAGTGGTCAACATTTTTTTTGAACACTTGATAATTTCACTCTGGGAAAAGATTGAAAGAATGTGGAAAACTGCAAGCGTTCGTAAGCTTTTTAGTGCTGATAGTTCTCCTAATTACAGAATCAGTGCAGCATGTATTCAGAGAACGCGTAAACTCACTTGATCACTAAATTTCTTGACTCATAATTAATTTAAATTATTATTATAGGAAGTGTTCGTGTAGGCGTTGCCCACGAATACTGATGCCAGAGTAATCAAGCATTACATAAGGAACATTGTTAATTGCCAATTTGACTTCGCGTGTTAACAGCAACATACTCATTCCCGACAGTAAAGCTAAAGTTTCCTTCTAAAAGCAAATTAACCATAGCTTCCTTTTTCTGTCGCTCTCGTAATGGGCAATACCTCAACGTTGATGTCAAAACTATGAATTGGAGCCCACTTCCCCACCCCCCCCCCTCCCCCTCCCCCTCAAAAAAAAAAAAAAAACGGAAATTACGCCTTGTGTATATCGTCCCCTAATACAGTTTTGGAGGTATTTCTTAAGGCTCAGAATTCGGTTGATTTAACACCGCATACCATGCACAACATTTCGTCTCGAAGCAGCATCGGTTTTATTGCAACTCAGAATTACTAAAAATTTCCAAACAGTTTTAGCCGTAAAAAAAGAAACACACACACACACACACACAAAAAAAAAACAAAACAAAACAAAACAACAACAACAAAAAACCTCAAAAATGTCTTAAAAGGAATAGTTTCACGGTTTGGCACATGTGCAAGCTATGCCGTGGTCTACTCAATTCAATTGTTTACAAACCAATGAGATGCGAGTACATAACTTGTGCGTCCGCTCCGGCTGGGATAAAACCTTCGGGCCTAAGAATAGCGCGTTTAGCGTTGTCTATACTTTTATCGACAACGATATTCACTACGCCTCGTAAGTCCACAGCAAATTTTGTAGAGCATAAGAATGTAAAAGTATAAGAGTACAGACAACGCCAAACCGATTCCATTTGTTTGTTTGTTTGTTTTTGTTTTTGTTGTTGTTGTTTTTCTTACCACAATATTAGCCTCAAAGAAAATGTTAATTTCACAGCGCGAGCCAAAAAAAGGCATTGCGACAAGTTGACGCCAGCAGTGTTGTCTAGACTCTTATCGACAACAGCAAATTAGCCAATAAGATTGCGAGATTACTAGCAATTGTGGTAAAAACTATTATTCCGACTATTTGCACAAAATTATAGTCTGTGATTACTGATATACATGTGGTTGATACGAGAACTAAGATTTACTTAGCGAATGGAGTCAGAACATTCAAAATGAATTCTAATGAGCAATCACACCTTTAGAGCAGTTTTCAATTGAGTGTCATAAAACCAAAACCAAAGCGATTACTCCAGCCAATCACAACAGACCGAAACAGTGCAATGACCCAATCAGAATACGAAGCAATTGCATGTAGCCGTCGCAAAGCGCGGGAAAATACGAGCGTGCAAGTCACGATTGGTTTTGGTTCTCACTGGCTGAGAAAGTGGCGCGAGTTTTTCTGGCTAATCACAGAGCGAAGCAATGCAAAACCAAAGCAAAACGAGAATAACTTTCGACACTCAATTGAAAACCGCTCTATCGTCGCAATCAGGGAATCGTTCGATCGATCAAGCAATCAGCCATTCAAAACGTTCATCTTACCGTTACAGCCATAGATCTCCACCCTCATTGATACGCGACCATGCCAAGCTGTTGGCCGAAAGCGGATGTAACGTGCTCTGATTGGTGGGTTGAGATAATGATAGATGACAGTGTGACGGTCTGTGTTTCCAGGAAATCCTAATTTAGGAATATAACACATCACAACTTATTATTTGATAAGGTAATTTTGACAGTTGATGCTTACCTTAGTTATGATTATTAGATATTTTTAATAGTTCTTAGTGTTAAAATGTTCGCACTTTCGGGCTTTTTGACAATAAACCTTTAATTTGTAAGACAGCTTATTGATATGTCCCAAAAACCTGAACGATTTAGAGCGTTTAAACAGCAATTTACAGGCTGAACTCTAATCAGACAAGCTATCTCAGTAATTTGAGTAATAATTTAAAGTGCACTTAGCTCCGATATATTCTCGCTAAAAACAAGTCTTTGCGCCTGTTCTAAACGCGTTGTGAATCTCTCTCTCTCTCTCTCTCTCTCTCTCTCTCTCTCTCTCTCTCTCTCTCTCTCTCTCTCTCTCTCTCTCTCTTTAACAAGTCTTGACTTTTTTTACGTATCATAGGGTGTAGGGTGTAGGGTGATTAACATGTGCGCCTCACAGGCAGCACACGGCATTTAGGGTCTCCGTAAATTTTATTTTTATCTCCTGCTACCTTACGTTTAGTCACAGTTATTTGTTTGGAACACACTTCTGATGCCACTCACTTACTCAAGATCGGCACTGTGTAATGTCTTGTCGTCGACTTTTCTAACTAAGCCGCTAAACTTGACTCTGTGGCGAACACTGACTGAAATTGGTATTTCAAGAGCAAGACCTACGCGTCGCGGCTGTAGAGCTGGCCAAAGGAAGCGAAGACGTATTACAGCTATTGGGACTAGTACTATTGAGGGACGGATATTGGAATCGCGGGCTTCACAGCAAGTTAATTCTACTCAAGGTCGTTTTATTCCTGCGGAAAGATATGGCGACTTAGAAAATGGTGGCCATTTGCATATTCCTTCATGGGACGAATTAAATATTCATCTTGACACCTTTCGCAGCAGCAATGAAAACAATCCCATTGTTACTGACCGGCCCTTTGCCGTGGTTAATGATCGTAGAGTTAAACCACTAACACTGTGCTCGCTGAATGTTTGGTCGGCAAAATCCAAGTCTGCTGACTTACTGGACTATATTTATTCATCTGGTGCTGATCTGTTTGCTCTCACTGAGACCTGGCTCAATGCTAATGATACTGCGGCAAAACTCGAATTTATCCCGCCTGGCACGCATAAGTTTATGCACCATAATCGATCAGGACGTAAGGGAGGCGGTACGGGACTGCTCTTTAGAGAGAACATTGGAGTTAAGGAAATTGATGCAGCAGAGAAAACTTCGTTTGAGTTTTCGGAATGGAGCCTAAGCTTGAATTCTTTCCGGGCTAGGCTGTCGATCATTTATCGCCCACCGTATTCTGCTCAGCATCCAGTGACTCTGAATACGTTTATGGACGAGTTTGCTACTTATCTGGAATCCATCATATTAGTGCCTGAGCCGTTAATTGTGACTGGGGACTTGGATATCCATGTAAATGATGCAAATGATCCCGATGCTTGTGAGTTTCTGGATTTGCTTGTATCTGTGGGTTTAAAGCAGCATGTAAAGGGTTCGACACATGAGGGCGGCCACACCCTGGATTTGGTAATCACCAGGGAACATGATGACGTCATCAAGAGTGTGCCGGTCATTGACCGGTTCATATCCGACCATGCGGCAGTACTTTGTCCCTTGAACCCTGTAAAACCGCCACCTGTCGCGAAGAAGATCAAATACAGACAGCTGAAGGCTATTGACATCGATGCACTGCGAGCTGATCTCAGGGATTCTGATCTGTGTACCAAGGAATTCACAGATGTGGATGAAATGGCCAGCTGTTACAACTCCACTCTCCAGGCCATTCTTAATAAACATGCACCTCTGAAAACTAAGACTTTCGTCAACAGGAAGCGTGTTCCCTGGTTTAACAGTCAGATGAAGGCTGCCATACGGGCTAGACGAAAGGCTGAGAGGACCTGGCGCAAGTCTAAATTTGCCCATGACCTTGGTGTTTTCAAGGCAAAGAAAAACCGCGCAACATTCATCATGAATCAAGCTCGTTGTGAATATTACACCAGTCACATTCAGGAAAACAGCTCTAACCAGAGGAAGCTATTCCAGTCTACTAAGGCCTTGCTGTGTGATGCTAAGGACATTTCTTTCCCTTCGGGAGACCCTGACCGGCTTGCAAATGATTTTGGCAATTTCTTTGTACAGAAGATTGAGTGAATAAATAGTTCTCTAGCTGATCTGTCTCCACAGTCTCAACCGCCTCCTCACGTAGACGAGCCTCCTCACGTAGACGAGCATAGCGTATGTGCCCATGGACGGTTCACCAGCTTCAAGTCTCTGACACAAGATCAAGTGCGCATGCTCATTGACAAGGCGCCTAAAAAATCATGTCAGCTCGATCCGGTTCCAACCTCGATTGTTGTTCAGTCGCTGGACATTTTGCTGCCATTCATAACCAAGTCGGTTAATCTTTCTTTTGAGACCGGCCAGTTTGCTGGGACCTGGAAAGAGGCGCTTGTCTTGCCTTCTCTTATGAAGCCTAACTTGGACATTGCCTATAAGAATTTCCGTCCAGTGAGCAATCTCGCCTATATATCCAAGCTCTCAGAAAGGGCGTGTGTCCATCAGTTCACTGAGCCTCTGACAGTCACCGAGCGCCAGTCCCTGCTGCGATCTGCGTACAAGCCTCTACACAGCACGGAAACAGCTTTACTCAAAGTAAAGAATGACATCCTGATGTCAATGAATCAGCAACATGTCACCCTGCTTGTTTTATTGGATTTAAGTGCAGTATTTGATACGATACATCATGATAAGCTGATTCAGCGTCTTGAGTCTGACTGCGGTGTAGCGGGCAATGCACTTTCTTGGTTCAAGTCGTATTTATCTGACCGGTTCCAGCGAGTGTCTGTGAATGGTGGTCTTTCCAAGAAGTTCCCCCTGTGTCAAGGCGTCCCTCAGGGATCTTGCTTAGGCCTGCTGCTCTTCATCATATATACGCGCAAGCTATTTGACATCGTGGAGCGTCATCTGCCACAAGTTCATTGCTATGCTGATGATACGCAGCTGTACGTTTCCTTCCGCCCAAACCAATCTGCGGATGCGGACGCTGCTCTAAAGTCTATGACTGACTGCATCAGTGATGTCAGGAGCTGGATGATATCAGACAATCTAATGTTAAATGATGACAAAACAGAGTTTCCGATACTAGGTACAAGGCAGCTGCTAGCCAAAGTTAATATCGATAATATTAAGGTGGGCTCTGCTAAAGTGAGTCCTGTTTCAGCAGTTAGAAACCTTGGATCATGGTTCGATTCACAGCTCACTATGTCTAGTCATATTAGTAGGCTTTGTTCTGTTGCATTTTACCACCTGTGTAATATTCGACGCATACGCAAATATTTATCTCAAGAAACTGCGGGGACGCTAGTCCATGCTTTCATAACGTCCCGCATCGATTATTGCAATAGCCTATTGTACGGGCTACCAAGCAACCAGCTTGCGAAAATTCAGAGAGTTCTGAATGCTTCTGCCAGGCTAGTATGTAATGCGCCAAGGTTTTGTCATATTACACCTATAATGCGCGATTTGCATTGGTTGCCTATCAGGGCACGCATCAACTTCAAGGTACTTCTTCTCACGTTTAAGGTGTTACACGGCCTTGCGCCTCAGTATCTACAGTCCTTAATAAGTGCCAAGACATTACGCTATAATCTTAGGGGTTCTAATACTTTACTCCTAACTATGCCATCAGTGAAATCTAAGGCTACGCTAGGTGATCGGGCATTCGCCCTCGCAGCGCCGTCATTATGGAATTCTCTTCCTAGTGAGCTTTGCTCAATTACATGTTTAACTAGTTTTAAAGCGCATCTTAAGACCTTCCTTTTTAGACATGCTTATACTTGATAGCGCTAATTATTTAACAATTAGTTTTACCATTTTACCATTAGTTTTATCATTTATCAATTAGTTTTAGTTATATATGTTTTTAACTTAGTAGTCCTGGCCATATTTTTAGTTTTACATCTATTAGTTTTTGTACTTATCTTAAGAATGCGCATCTGATCATTCTTATGTAAAGATGCGCACTAGAAGTGCATAAATTACAAAAGTTACGAAATCTAGCCATCATCTTTCAAATAACAGAGCTAAAGAGGGGCGTGGGTCTATTCTTGATTCGACGTCACAAAATGAATTGCATGGTGGTAAGCCGGCCTTCTAAACATGCTTGCAAAGCAGTTTGTGACGTCAAATGAAGAAAAGATTTACGCCCATTCTGACTCGTTCGTGCCCCAAATCATACTTAGTGATTTGTAAGTTTTGAAGCCCATAAAAAAAGTCCAAAGCTGGAAATATAAGGGAAATGTTTTTGGAATAGGTGCAAAGTTTTATATTAGAGGGAAAACATGAAAACATTCTGGGGTTTGGATAACCGTTTCTTATTTTTACGGTTGTGGTTGTTGTTTTTTTTTTTAAGAGGATGTGTATTTTCACTGAAGCGGTAGAAACCTCTCCAGCGCAGTGAACTGAATAAATTGAACCTTAAAATTTTGTTTAATCGTATGTAGTTTTGTCCAGAAATGAAACTCGTATTTGTCTCTTATCTGGTTGCAAATGAAAATCATCTAACCGGTTTTTGAAGCAAAGAAATTGAATTGTTTCTTTGTTTTGCCTACGAGCGAACGTGTGTTTTTAACACGCTTGGCTGACTGTTTTTCGATGTGCCTCAACAGTACGTGTTAACAAAATCTTGCCCTTATGTTATTAACACGTAATCGCAATAAATCTTCGTGAAATAAAGGATTAATATCACTTGCGTTTTCAGTAGTTACTGAAACGAGAGCAATTTCAGCAATTTATGGAAACACGTTTGATATTAATCCTTAATTTTATTCTACCCTGTGCAATTGTCTACACTTATTATATATTGCTTGAATTACTTTCATTTTAGGTCTTGGAGTCTATCTTTTTGTCGCGGGTCGAGGTTATCGTGTCGAGGGTCGAGGGTAAATTTTTTCCCAGATTAAAAAAATATATTATTATTATTATTATTATTATTATTATTATATAAATAATCAAAATCTCATTAAAAACCTAGTTGCAATTAAACTATCGAACCGTTTGAAAAATACAAATTGAACATTGACGTCGCCTTCATTAGTTAGGGGTTAGGGTGGAGTGAGACTGAACAGCAGTTTGTGCCCAGTTCGTTTTATTTACAACCCACCAAAGCCCATATTTGCTTATGAATCTGGTTAGATTTAGGGTGGGTTACCAACATTCAGCTCCGTAAACGTTTCTAGTTTCGGTAACTTACCCCAATTTCTTCCCATAAGAAAAATAAAACAAATATAGCATTTAAAGGATCACCAAGCAATTAGAATATGCAAATTGAGAAAAGGTAAAGTGTCGATGCCTTTTTCAGTGCTTTTCACATCGCTGTTGAATTTTAGCGATGTATTATTATTTACTGATCAGAAAGTCACTCGTGGCTAGTTTTCAGGGTCGTTTCGCTTATGCTCTCATAACAAACGGTTTATCCAACTGTCAAATTACTCTTTTGTTCTTTTGATATATGTAGGCTCCAGACAATAAATATTTTTTTCGGCCAGAATCGGTCACTTTCACCACATCAGCGTAGGATTTCGAATGGGAATCCATATTCCCGAAGAGACTAGAGAATTAACCAGAGATAAAACTACAGGATAAGTGTTAAATATATGTTTTTTTTAATAAGTAATATAATATTTACATAGAGCTTTAGGTCACCTTGTCTATGTTTTGTCCTTTCTCCGTGTAGTTCTCAAATATGTTTCCATCGTTACTGTACTGAAGTTTATATTTGGTTACCCAATCTTTGGCACTACTTCTACCTTGCGTTGCTACTCGCGTCACGTTGACGTACGGACTTCTTAGGTCAACTTGGAGCCACGGTTTTTTATCGCTCGTTTTAGCTGTCCATCCTCCTCTTGTACCGAAAAGTTTTTGGTAGCGTAGTCTTCCCAGGCTAGCGGTATGATTGACATTCCTCTCAGAGGAGGCACTGATTTGGCCGTCAGAAATTGTACCACTTTCCATGCCAAGGTCTTCATTACATGCTAAATATGTTAGAAGAACACGACTGTCTTCCAGTGATAAATTGTTTGCCCTAAAGACCCCATTCCTTACATTTCAATACACTGTCATGCTCTGTACTACAATCATGTGGGGATTGCTATCATTATTATGATCACCATCCCTATCCCTCTACAAGCCAGCGTGCTACTACTAGTACTTTTATTGCTCCAAGTACTACCATGAACACTTCCACTATCATTTCCTCTACGTATATCAATTCTACAGCTACTAACTTAAGCACTACCTCCACCATTTAAAACTGATTGACGCTGTACGTTTTATTGCAATTATTGTCATCGGCATCATCAACATTATTTGACGTCCCATACAAACCCTCAATCAACTCAACCCCAGACATTAGACGTTCTAGGCCCTTCTTTTAATAATAGGCAATGTATTTTTTTTACGCCACCTTCTTACATACCATTTGCTGCCTGCTAGGAGGCTACTGTTTAACTAGATCTTCCTAACGTGTTTATTTTTGTAATGCATTTGCAGTGGCTTAAAGGAATTCGCATACTTACGTGTTCGACAGTTGAATAAACCGTTTTCTCCCATTCTTCGTGATTCCGTGTTAGCTCCATTTTATTGGCTTCAATGCTTAAAATGCTATTACGATCAGAAAATCACTTGTCTTTTTTCTTCAAATTTCGAAATTGTGTTTCCTTAACAACCGATTCGCGAAATATCAAGCTTTAATTTGGAGAAGTCAGTTTTTTTGTTTTTTGTTTTTCTTTTTTTTTTTTTTTTTTTTTTTGACTGAAATATTTGTATTGAGTGATCTGCCATTACTAACTTCAAAATCTTGCGAGAACTGGGTGGAGGACAAAATAACGTAGACAGCTCACAAGAGTAAGAATGCAGTGTGTGTAAACCCGGCTGATTTAATATGCAGCTGCACGGTAATTTTGCACGGGAATTTTGAGCTTTCAGACCCTCAAACTGGTATTTTGCATACTTAATAAGCTGCATTCACAAAATGCAATTTTAAACCAGTGAGTAAATGACGTCATTTTATCCTGGATCCAGCTCTCCGAGGCTTAATCGGTCAGTTATGAACGTGAGTAATGGAGGGCCGTTAAATTAAAAAGTTGTACTCACAGTAAACAGTCTTCTGCTTGAAATTAAAGCTTGAAATTTCGCGAGTCGGATGTTAAGCAAACAGACTTTCGAAATTTGAAGAAAAAAGACAACTGATTTTCTGATCATAGTAGCACTTTAAAGTGCTACTACGATCAGAAAATCTCTCGTCTTTTTTCTTTAAATTTCGAAAGTGTGTTTGCTTAACAACCGACTCGCGAAATTTCAAGCTTTAATTTGGAGAAGTCAGTTTTTTCTTATTTTGACTGAAATATTGTGTTTAGTGATCCGCCATTACTAACTTCAAAATCTTGAGAGAACTGGATCGAGAACAAAATGACGTAGAGGCTCACAAGAGTAAGAATGCAGTGTGTGTAAACCCGGCTGATTTAGTATGCAGCACGGAAACTTTGAGCTTTCAGACTCTCAAACTTGTGTTTTGTATACTTAATAAGCTGCATAATAGTTCTAAGTGTCGCTCGTACAATCTGACTTGTTGCTACTGATTACACTCTTTTTTTCTAATTATATATCAATTAAAATTATTATATTCGATATGTAAGCTTTCGTATTTCTTATTTGGCTGACCTTTGCATGGGACCTGTGTCCTGTTGGTCAGACCCTCAACCAAGTTGCTGTTTTATTTGGTCTTACATTTTATGTTTTCTTGTCCATGCATCTTGTCATCATATGTTGTTAAGTTTATTTTTGAATTTTGTATCATTGTAACAGTTTCTTTGGTTGTAAAGTTAATAAATAAATAAATAAATAATAAATTCACACACTGCAATTTTAAACCAGTGAGTAAATGACGTCATTTTATCCTGGATCCAGCTCTCCGAGGCCTAATCGGTCAGTTATGAACGTGAGTAATGGCGAACCGTTAAATTAAAAAGTTGTACTCAAAGTAAACAGTCTTCTGCTTGAAATTAAAGCTTGAAATTTCGCAAGTCGGGTGTTAAGCAAGCACACTTTCTAAATTTGAAGAAAAAAGACGAGTGATTTTCTGATCGTAGTAGCACTTTAAAGCTGTCCTCTCTTCTGAGACATCGTACAATTGGTAATTACTCGACACATTGTAGTGTTAATAAACAGAAACGATTCGGGATGATTCGCTTCTTTAATATTTTTTATTATTACTATTTTTTGGTCGATTTCGCGAGAGACAGAAATCAGACATTTGACAAGAATTTGGTTCGTGTTAAGTAGTTGCACAGACATGCTCATTGCTTGAAGGAAATAAAAGAAACTCCCCCATTTCAAAGAAAAGCAAACACAACATCAACAACAACAACAACAACAACAAAAGAGGGATAGGAAATATTAGCCCCCTCTTTCTTTGAAAGGAACCCCACCCTTTGCTACCCCTTGCTACCCCATTTCCACCCCACCCACAACAAAAAGGAAAGTTTCAAAGGATCAGAAAGGGAAAAACATGGCAACTGGAAACAAAAACAGCCTTTTTTTATTACCTTGACAACCGTACAGCTCCACCTTCATAGATATCGATCCATGCCAGGCTGTTGGTCGAAAACGGACATAACGTGCCCAGACTGGTGGATTAAGATCTTGGTATTTAACGGTGTATCGATCAGTATTTCCATCAAATTCCTAAGCCAGCAACATAAAAAAAGAAGAAAAGAAAGATAAACTATCAGCGGCCTACAGCTATCTAAAAACAAAACGTGTTGTCTTTAACACTAAAAGCTTATCCAAACGCCTGGGTTTCGGAAGCGTGCTTGTAGGGAAATAGCACAGCGCAAAATAAATAAATCGGTATCTTATGTCTGACAAGGGTAATGTAAAGACATTTAAGGTCCTGAATAAGGATCAACACTTGTCGGGGTTTTTGTCAAGACGTATTAAGACCCTTAAACACTTGACAATGGTGACCGGTTATTGCTGTTTTCTGTACAACCTCACAGAAAATGCATACCGGTCAGTGCACATTCCATATACAAAGACATATTTATAAGTTGTACTTACGAGATCATTATACGCTCGTATCTTTTTTATTCTTCCTGCATATTAGGACGAGGAGTATGTAGGTTTTGTCGTCATCATATGTCCCTATCTTGGTACAAGTGATGTGGGTTAACATAAGGAATGAGGGGTAAGAGGGGGCGGCGTAACTTTAGAGCAGTAAAAAGCCTGGTAAAGATGAAAAAAGGTTACCAAGCAGAAATGGCGATGCTTGGAAATTACGAAACTGCGAAGCGAAGCTATAAGCAAACCATCCACAGCAACTACGGCGCTTCTATGAAGACTTATCTTTATGCAAGTAGATTTGAAAAAAGTCCAGCTTCAATGCTGATTACATTTGGGGACCGAAACTTCGATAGCTAAACAGTTCTATGAACTTCAACGGCACTGTTTTGAAACAATAATTCTGACTGATACCAGGAAATTCGTTCCCGCACGGACTTGAAAAGTTAGATTTTTCAAAGGCGATTCAGCTGAAAACGGCATCCCGCCATACTTTTATTTTTATAATATATTGTTATTATTATTATTATTATTATTATTATTATTATTATTATTATTGTTACAAGTGGAACCGGTAAAAGTAAATTATAATTATTTTACACTATATAAGTTCTCATATTTAAAAACTTCCAATGATGTTATTCAAAAGTTTCCGTTTTTCTTTTGTCTTCTGTTTAGCTTATTAATTTTTATAGAGAACATCAAGGTCCGAGGGGGTCCAAAATTTGTAAAGAAAGTTGATTAATATTTTCTTTTTAGTCACACATATTGTACGTTTTTATTGTACTATAGAGTTCGGTCCAAAAAATATTCAGAAGGTCAATGGAAATTACAAGGGGAGGGGGGAGGGGGTTGGCAAAACCAAAAGTTTTCATTGAAATGCATGGAGTTACTGTAAATTGGAAATTGCAGAGGGTTGGGGCCATTGCAAACCAAAAAAACCTTCCATGGGGGGAGTATGCATTAATTAAAAAACAGATAATGATGGAGGCAAACTCTTCAGTTATGACACTTAGGTTGCTATAGCCTAACTTCGTTTGGATAGTTTTACATAATTGACTAAAAAGAATCAGTAACAAATTTGGGCAAATTTTCCAGTGTGAAAACTGTTCGGGGTTCCGCATGACATAAATGCAAACTGTGATGTGTAGGCTGCTTAATCAATAAAATTGACAAAAGTTGTCATCTCATATGCTGCAGGCCTGATCATTTGTCAACTTGATCAATTTTTTTTTGCCACAAATTACAAATTAGGCTTATTCCAATGTGGCTGTAATCACATATTCCAATTATAAGCAAATGCACACTGTAGTTATATCTATCTATCTATCTATCTATCTATCTATCTATCTATCTATCTATCTATCTATCTATCTATCTATCTATCTATCTATATTACAGGCACAAATATTTTTTCCGTAGTTGTGTTTGTAAATGCCGGCGCAAAACTGACTAATGACACATAAAATTTGTTTTCATGCAGGCCACTACTGTTCAGAGTCAGTGGCATATATATAGATTACGGCATAGAAAGTGCGACGTACGGACTTTTATTCAAGAGTTGCAAAACTTGGGAAAACGAACGAGTGAGCGCAGCGAACGAGTGAGTTTTCGAAAGTTTTGCAACGAGTGAATAAAAATCTGTTCAAAGCACTTTCTATGCTGTAATTTGTTTATTATATGTATAACGAGAATTAACCTATACTTGAAATCAGTTTTGTTTTTCCCGATTCAATAAGCTTACATGAAGAACAGCAAAAATGCAAGACTGATCTACATGACCGAGCGTAATAAAAGAACATGTCCGGTTTCCAGGACAGCAACAAGTAGACAAAGAGGCTACACAAGCTTAAATATCACTTCCTATTTAGAATAACTGAAAAATACGGGAGAATTTGTAAATACAAAGAGTGAAATGTTTTCGCTCCTCCTTAATCCGGCTGTCAGATTCAATCAAATGATGGCGGCGCTTCGCGCTGTGCAACAACAAATTCGCACTCTGTTGACTGTTTATAGAAATGTTGAATGTTCCTCCTTGAATGTTCGCCCCCTTGTTTTTTGTTCGATTCCGTCCCAACGGTAAATCCAGTGGAACAAGACGGGAAGCCGAAGCCATGTTTTTGAAACACAAACTTCGAGCGGGCGCTGAGTTGAAGCCCGCGCTTCTCGGAAGCCATTTGAGTGCTTTGCTCTGATTGGCTGAGCGATTCTACTCTGGACGATGATTGGTCATATTTTCACATGTGAAGAATGCTGTACGCGAAGCTAATTGGACGCATCGCTTTCTTCACATGTGAAAATATAACAGATATAGAATTCTATTTGCAAGGTTTATTGCCTAAAATTCTCGCTTTATATATAATAAATGGATATAACTAGCCAACATGCCATAATATTATTTGTCCACCTTTGAGCACAAGCAAACATTTATTTGCAAAGACAATTTTCCCACCAAAAACCGCCTGTGGAGTTCTGTAGTCTTAAAACGATCAATTTAGGAACCATAGATTAAAATTATTCAAGAAATGCTAAGCTGAATATAAAAACAAAACAATCAAAAAACACAACAAATCAAAATAATTTAAATCTGATCAATGTTGCTGGAGGTAATTGTGATCATCAAACAATAACAATAGTAAAAATTAAAAAAAAAACTTAAACTATATTATGAAAGCTGACTCTGTAGTGTCAACTGTTCAGAGGCAATGGCACAATTATTATGAAAACAGGAAATTGTCCTGTTTCTTTGAGCACAAGCAAACATATTTATTTTCGAAGACAATTTCCACACCAAAAACTGCTTGTAAGAGTTGCAGTCTTAAATAAATCAATTTAGAAACCATAGATTAATATTATTCAAGAAATGCTAAGCTGAATAAAAAAAATCAAAATAAGTTAAATCTGATCAATGTTACTGGAGGTAACTGTGATCATCAAACAATAACAATAGTAAAAATTAAAAAACAATAGCATGAAAGCAGTTTCCGTAGTATCACTTCAACTGTTCAGAGGCAATGGCACAATTATTATGAAAACAGGAAATTGTCCTGTTTGTGTATACTAGCAAACATATTCTCAAAGACAAATTTGCACATAAAAAATACTTCAAGAGTACTGCAGTTTAAAAGTCAGTAATCTAGCCTTCATAGAATAAAATTCAAGAATGCTAGGCTGAATTCAAACAAACAAAACAATAAAAAATATCTGATCAGTGTTAGTGGAGGTCATTGTGAACGCCAAACAACAACAACAGCAGTAAAATTAGTTAAATCAGTTACAAAAAAAGTTGTTTTCTGTGATAACAACTTATCTTTATTTCACTCTTAGCATAGCCAAAATAGCTAAAAACAACCTAAGAATTCTCTTCAGCAAAACATGAATAGCTTAGGTTGGCTTAACAATATATTTTGATCAGCCAAATGTATTTTTTCACTGTTTTGTCAAATAAAACAAACATATATTTTAATATGAAAGATTAATTCAGTTCTTGCTTAAATTTATTTATATTCAAGCTTTCATAATTCTTCTTCCATGAACCTATTCACATGACTAAATCATGGACAAACTTGATTGGTACTATCACAAGTTTCTGTTTCTGATTTTGAGTTTGAGTCTCTGTTGAAACTAACTGAAAAAAAAAGAGGTCAAATATGATTCCAGGTACAATTTAGGACGTATCACTAACTTAAGCTACACCGAGCCAGGAAAAAGGAATGAAAAAACTACAATAGGTAAGAAATTTAAGCTTGTCATAAATCGACCAGCTTTTAGGCACGTGGTTAAAACATCATGCTATCAAAAGTTGCAGGGTACAGCACTGTAATTTCTGATAAATTGACAAGAGTTGTCATTTCAGAATGATGCTTAACGCCGGGCCTGGTCACTTACTCAGAGTAGTCTCCCTCGCAACGGCTGCAAGGGAGACTATACTCAGAGTCATCGGCACATGGAAATATTGATGTAAACATTGTCATTTTTTGTCCTTCTCTTTGCACAGGACAAATATTTCCAAAGAAAAATTTGCACATACAAAATGCTTGTAGACTGACCTACAGACTTAAGTAGAATAATTTACACACCACAGAATAAAATAATTCAAGAAATGCTATGGTGAGATCTCAAAATAAACAAAACAAAATTGTTTAAAACTGATCAATGTAAGTGGAGGTTGATTGGTTATTATCAAACAACAACAAATGGTAAAATGTCACATGTAAAGTCAACAGTAAGAAACTGGTCAAAAAAGCTGAAAACTTCCTGATGCTGTAATTCTGAAATTAGCTTACACTGGCTTAAAACTATTTTGATAAGCAAAATGCATTTTTACACTGCTTTATCAAATAATTTAAAACAAACTTATTTTCTCATAGGCCGGAAAGGTTAATTCAGTCCGGGCATTACTAAACCACGAAACAGCGAAACGAAACACCGAAACAGCTATTCTTTCCTACTTTTTTCTCAAACACCGAAACAGCTATTTTTTACCACTTTGATGGTGAATAAAATAGACAGGCCAAACATGACTCCCATTGGTCCTTTGCTGTTATCGTTGACCTTCAAAGTTTGGCTCTTACGAGTATATCTTACTCTAACATTCGAGGATCTCTTTTTCTCCCAGCCAGCAGTGTGAACTCCATTAGCCAGACTGCATGGTGCGTTTTCATTAACCCTTTTCCGTTAAACATTAGCCTGCATAGCAGACTTTTTGGTGTACGAACGTCCGTTTAGAGACCGCCATTTTGGAAGCCATCCAAGGAGAGAACTGCCGACGGCCAGTGTAAGATGCAGATTGTGGACTGCAGACCCGGACTGCGGACCCGGACTGCGGACTGGGTAAAAAACGAAGACTGAGTATAAAATATGGACTGAAGGCTGCGGACTGGGTACAAACCGCGGACTGAGTACAAAACATTGTAAAAAAAGCACGGAGCAACGAAATGTATTACTGCAATCAAATTCTTGAACTGTAGGAAAGGTGCTTACAATTGCTGTAAATATTACCAGAGTACACAGAAAACCTACCTATTTCGACCTCGAGCTCTTCATGATAGGAAAATGGCGACGCTTGTCGGTTATAATTTCATGTACGTTAATCGTGTTGTACCATTTTGGCATGGAAATACTTTTTTTTAAACGCTCAGAATTGTCTGATCGAGAATCCACTTTAGTTGATTCTTGTTCGCAAATATGGAATTTGGACTTTCTCCCAAAAAAGAAACGCAGTGGTATTTCCTGTTTTATCTTCAGTTCTCTGCACCAGTGGCCAATTACAGTCGAACGAGCACGCATTTCCATTTACAGCATTTATATCTAGATTTGTGACCGGTAATTTTGTGGTGCACGCCAGTGCAAGTCCGGTTCCATTTTATATGCCTTTCTGTTTCCATTCTTCCCAATAATAATTTCTTCGACTCCCTCGATCTAGTGTTAAACTCGTGGAGTAAAGTACAATTTCAGGATAAAATCTCTACTGTTATACTTTCTCTTGCTCGGTCGATGTTGGAACTGAGCATTTCGTTTAACTGAGCATTACTATGTACGTGACAAATCTTGACACGGAATAAGCAGACTCAAGGCTTTTTTAACCTGCATCTGGGCCAGTACGATCCTAGTTTTGTTCTATACTCCCTTTTTTATACTCGGTCCGCTTTTTGTTCCTAGTCCGCAGCCTTCAGTCCTCATTTATACGCACGTTTTATACCGAGTCCGCAGTCCGGGTCCGCAGTCCGGGTCTACAGTCCGCAATCCATATCTTACACTGACCGTCCCCAGTGGCTTCCAAAATGGCGGTCTTTAAACGAGCGTTCGTACACCAAAACGTCTGCTATGCAGGCTAACGTTTAACGAAAAGGGTTTAATGAAAAGGCACCATGCAGTCTGGCTAATGGAGTTCACACTGCTGGCTGGGAGAAAAAGAGATCCTCGAATGTTAGAGTAAGATATACTCGTAAAAGCCAAACTTTGAAGGTCAACGATACAAAGGACCAATGGGAGTCGTGTTTAGCCCGCCTATTTTATTCACCATCAAAGTGGGGAAAAAATAGCTGTTTCGGTGTTTCGGTGTTTCGTTTCGCTATTTCGTGGTTCAGTAATGCCCATTCAGTCCTTGCTTCAAATTGATTTCAGTCTCATACTTATTAAGCTTTATAGCTCTTCCTTAAAGCTGTTCACTCGACCAAATTCATTGACAAATTTGCTTGGAACTCTATCACAACGCGAGTTTCTGTTTCTATTGAAACTAATCGAAAAATCAAAGTCCGGTTCTTGGGATTCATCACTGCATACGCTAGCTGTCCGGATAAAATCTTGAACGAACTCGCTCGGTAGTATCACAACGATTTTCCATTTCTGTCGAAACTAATCGTAAAATACTGAAACGGTAAAATCTTATCCGGGCTCTATTTTGGGATCTCTCACTAAAGCTACACCTCCGTGTAAAAGCTGTGAAAAAGCGAAAAGCTTTGCATGCGGTTGAGTGATCAGAGTTAATTCCCAACGTGACCTTGTTATTAATCGACCAATTAAAAGTTCAAACATTTTGTTATGCTTATTGAAAATTAAAAACATGCGTACTGTCCTTAGAATGACAATAGCTATTCAAACTGACATGACTGAAAATATCGCTTACCAGACTACCTCCTGAATCCTGGAATAAATAGTTTCTCTTCAAAGTTAATTATAATTGTCCATGTTGCGTTGTCATTTTGTTGGACTGCCGAGGCCATGACACTTCTTGGCTCCTTCAATTCTGTTATAACGAAATCGTCAACCAACTCCAACCCTAAGAGGCTTGTAAAAATGTTAAAAATCCTTCTTCAAAATAGTAATCGCTCTCAGGGTTCTTTTAGGCGTCGTTCATACTTGGTGCCCGGGCACTGAACCCGGGCACGGTGCCTGACGGGCACCAATGTGAACACAACGTTTTGTAAGTGCCCGTGCCAATAATTGGGCACGGTGCTCGGGCACGGGTACAAGGTCGCGACCTTGTACCCGGGCACTGAATCGGGCACGGGCACAAGTCTGCACACGATTCTAGCGAGTGCCCAAGAACTTTACCCACAAAACCCTGCTCCCTAGCAGTTATTTTACCCACAATTCCCTGCTCTTCAGTTTCAAAATTGCGGAAGGTCAAAGGTGGACGAAAGAACAAGTTGATGCTTTAATCGACACTTACAGTTGTTGACCAGCCGAGGAAAACAGGAACAGGAGCAACTGGGGCCAACACAACGAGCAAACTTTATTCAGGCTCTCGGCCATACTTTCTACACACACAGGCACACACTCGTCCGCATGCGCAACACTGCTGACCAATTCACTGGAAAATCTGGACCATTTACAGAGTTAATGAAATGTCTGTGAATCTTAATTTTACAGACTTTTTATGAGAGTTCAAATCTGACCTACTTTTACATATGGCATACAAAATATCTGTAAAATCATTTTTATAGATATTTTATACACTTTTTGTGGTATTCCTTTTTAGAATGTTCATGAAATGATTATGAAATTTAACTGCTGAAATAAGAAGAAAAACTGAAAAATTCACAGACTTAACAAAATCTCTGAAGAATGTTTGTAAATTTGACATTTACAAAGATTTTCTATGGTTATTTTATTCACTAAAATCTCTGTAAATCGGTACAAATATAGCATTTTAAAATCTCTGTAAATTGACACAAGCAGGACATAACCCCCATGATGCGGAGTTAAGTTAACTGAGTTACTACTGTTGGAGTTATTATAACTCCAAAAGGGTAGTGTGCGGCTTTCGTCTTGGATTTCAACAGCGTTTGTTTTTAAATGGCAAGCGGTGCGCGTGGCAAAGAAGGACGGCCTCAAAACTATGTCCTCGCCAAGTTTGTGCTTCCCGAGCGGCTGGGCTGATTTCCCTTTCGGGCGCCATAAGCATTGGCCGTTTGGCCGAGAGGCAAAGTGTTTAAAAATAAAAGGTAGTAAAGTGCCAAAGAGTCGTTTGAAAGACAAACCATACTTTTTGGGCTTAGCCCTTCACTAGAGGTATGTAGATGATTTGAAATTGCGTACTATTGTTCTTTATTTTCTTCTGACCGAGAGGGAGCTCGAGGGAGTTGGGTTAGACTTGGGCATGCGCAAACGAGTTTATTCCCGGTAGGCAATTCGTAGTTTTGGCGCCCGTTTCAACTCAAACTTCGACTCGTGGAAGACAGTTTGGGAGGAATTTCTCCCACTTCGAATGGCTTTTTACCTTAAGATCTCAAAATAATGGAATTTAATAGTTTTACAACGTATATGCGACCGGTTGGCAAGCTTCTTCCACGGTAATCGAGTGCTGTTGGTTCAAGTTTTTGGTCTCCATGTTCAGTGATGGTTGCCTTGGTCTGCTGTATATTTCAAAGGTAAGCATATTGGCCATTTTAGACTGTAATATTTCCAATATATAGTACTGGCTGGGTGTATGTATCTCAAATAGCTTGCTATACGAAGAAAATACAAGTGACTAGTGGTATTTTCCATGGTATATATGTACCACTCGAAAGCATTGTATAACTACAGTAGTACGTGCAGCTGTATAAAATTATGCTATCTTGCTTATTCATTACCGTGTTTGTTCTTAATGCAAGCAAGGGTTAAGCTTACTGCATGTGCAGGTAAGGACTCGTAGCTAAGATTGCGGTAAACTAGGTGCTCAACTGGCTTACACTTGATTAGATCCACTGATTTACCTGTAGTTGGTGGCAAAGTGAGCTTTTGGTGTGATCATAAATTCCAGCGCAATGTACTTGTACTCAAACTCAATTATAAATTTTGCTTTCCAAGTGTCTCTAAATTAGGTGACAAGACTCCGCAAAGTCCCATCCACTTATTATGTATACACTTACAAAATAATGTAAGACCCAAACTCTGTTTCGGGAGCAGGGTTAGCACAACAGTAATACAATGGATGTATTTAATTATGACTTGTATGGAACTGTGTGGACATCTTTTGAAATTAGCTTTCCAATTTAAAGGCCTATTTTTCTCCCTTGATCCAATGTTGGCATCTGTTTTTGTTTTGAAATTGCGCTGTTGTTAAAGAAAGGAAACATTTAGCACTACACTAAAGCATAC
The DNA here is from genome assembly GCA_016490735.1 of Pachyseris speciosa. Classification (NCBI taxonomy): domain Eukaryota; kingdom Metazoa; phylum Cnidaria; class Anthozoa; order Scleractinia; family Pachyseridae; genus Pachyseris; species Pachyseris speciosa. The sequence goes on from JAEMWC010000394.1 coordinate 97,833, forward strand.
AGCTGTAGGAGCAAAACAAAGCAACACAGCAGTGTAGACCTCATCACAGAGATCTCATCAAGAAAGAAATCATCACTCAGTTCAGACAATTGTAGAATGCCCAATGGGACATGAAAATTGTAGTTCATAAAGAGACACAATGACAAGTCAGATTGAATTGACACTGAAGAGTGGAGCCAAGCCACATAGTCCATTATGCAAACTGACCTTGAAGTAAAAACATCAAACATGAGGAAAACAGTTATCCAGACATATACACAAGTTACTAATCATCAAATCAGTTTCCAAATTGCAGTAAGTTGGCCCTCAGGGAATTGGTAGAAACTTCAAGGTAAAAAGCACCCAACACGAAACCTCATTTTCTTGTTACAGTACATGTCGTGTAAGTACTTTACATGTAAATTTGATAAAAAACAATGCTTTATGAATTGGCCATTACCATGTTACCACACTTGACTCTTCTGACTTAAAATGGGCCAAAATTTACAAATAGATGTACAAAACTTTCCCAAAGTAATAAAAGAAAAATGAAGAAGAATAAACAGAAAACATATTTGCGGCCATTAATTGTGGGATAAAACAAGAGCTTCAAAGGTCTAAGGAATTTCATGTCACACGAAATTCATGAATTATTGGTCATGTCGTGTACAGCCCTGTAATGCATCAAGGCTGAAGATGGGTCTTTTAGTTTGAGTGTTCACGTCTTCATTGAAGTGCCTACTGCTGTGGTAATGCAACTATTAATTCTGTTAACCCTAACTTGACAAAAAAAATCGTGTGGTACAAAATTAATTCTGGCCACAGCTGCCGTCCAATAAAGTCTGCTTGATTTCGTATCAGTGACCTGACTTTTTTTACAATGAGAAAAGAAATAGAGACAAAGCTAATTTATAGTTATATATATTTTTATCCCAATCACAGTATACAGTAATAATTATGTCAATTAAATTACACTGTAGTTGGCTTGCTTTATTTACTGTGTATCACGTACAAATGACCTTCAAAGGCTGTTTTTTTCCCCATAGTACAGTGCTTGTGTCCAGGCAAGTATTTGGGGTGTTAAAACATAAATCTCTATCCTGCTTGATTGTATTTGAAATGCTTGGAGCCTTACTTTTGTTTTGCAATAGTTGTGCTAAACAGCTACTGAGTATTGTATGGCATTTGCCTCCTTTTACAGACTGTAATGATAGCTCACCCAAGTATTACAACTGTCAGTGAGACCATCACTGTATGAGAGCAGATCAAAAGCAAGTGGAACTATCTAAAATTTTTAAAGTTATTTTTTTTGCATCATAAGGTGGTATGTTCACTTCTTTTTGCCTTTTTTTAACTTTTACAATAATTAGTCATTCAACAAGCTTCAGTTTATGGCTTGTAATGAGAATGTGCAATGAAGACCATACTGTAATTACAGTGTATTCTCCTGGATTTCTGAAATTTCATTACTGCTGGGTGTTTTTCATACCTACAGACTGTATGATTGTCTAGTTGTTGTGTGTAATAAAGAATAACATTCAAGATGGCTTCATGTTCATGGAACAAGCGTAAAACTCCTAAGCCCAACCATATATGCATGTGCCATTGCAGCATTAACACCAATCCTTTAAGAAAAATCTCCCTTAATGTTTGCATCATCCCTGCAAACTGCAGTGATGCTTGGTCATGAGAAGGTTAAGACACAGTGTTGACATGCTTGAGCAAACAAAATAATTATAAGACTGTCTTCTGGCCTGCCATCATGGCTTGTGAACACTTAAAAACTAGATCATGTTTTCCAGAGACCTACACTAAGACCATCTACATGTAACAGTATTGTTTGGGAGATCATGACAGTAATCATCCTCAGGCACTCAAGATTTGAATCTTTGAATCTTTCGGCCTGGCCAATGTAGCATTTTGTATTGTGTTAACATGCACATACATGTATTTTTCAATATTTAAGCTCATATTTTCATTCTGGTTTCTGAACTGTACAGTACAGTGTATATTTGGCCTTGACATCCGGTTTTTTTAATCTTCAGGCTGAATACATGTAGTTACATGTGCAGTACAGTATATGGCAGACTACATGTACTTTACAGTGTATGCTCAAGTTGCAAAGAAAAGTAAAACCTTTTCAGGTAAGAACTTTCTGTAACATACATGTAGCATGATGAAGGAATGTGACCATTATTGAACCTTTTGTCGTCTTCGGAATTTTTGTTCCACCTCATGCAACCTTGATCCAGTGTAACATAAAAAAGATCACATCAGCATGATGGGCTTGTGATTTCTTTTAAGTCCTTGTCAAACTATTGAACAAAGTTGGATTTAACATTGCAAGATTGTTCGACCGTTTGGCCGCCCATGTTGGATGATGTTTGTCAAACAATTTTTGCTAGATCAAGTGTTGGATAGAGTTTGCTTTTGATCAAACATTACGCCCAACAATTCTGCTCAATGAAAAAAATGTTGCAGTGTTTTGCCGCTCTTCCAACAAAGCTTTATCCTGATGCAAGTCACATTCACCCTGCTAGCCAATCAAGAGTTGCTATTTTCATGCTCTCTTTGCAGATGTCCGGTTCAATAGTGTTTAAAATTTCTGAGAACTGATCTGGGCTTGTTGATTCTAATCATCTCCCTAAACACGGGTGTATCTTGCAATGATAACTGTAAAACGGTATGGAACATACACTGTACCCTTTTCAGCTTGTTCTCTTAACCATTCCATGATTTTTTCTCACTTCACACCGAACACTGAACAGCTCTGGTACCATAAACATTAACGCTAAGCGCTTTTGGTTTCCACTTTAGTGCTACAGTGTATGTTTTAAATTACATTTTTGCGTCAAGCTGTACCAGTAGCTTGTTTTGCCACAGACTATAGTTTGGATACATGTAGTTTGGCCAGGGCTTTACACTACACTGTATGTCTTAAATTACTGTACTCCCACTTTAAAAGAATGAATAGTGCTGTAAAATACATGTATATTTGTATTTGTCCATACCCTATGATCACCAGTTAGGTGAACTATCTAATATTAATTTTACCGATTTCAAATTATTGGAAAGTTTGTTACTTTTCAAGAAAGGCTTCCCTTCTGATGCATTCAGAGAACTGTGTTTGCTGATAAGTCATAATTATTCATCGTTACAATACTAGACATTGCAACTGTACTGTGTTTGGATGCATGTAGTTTGGCCAGACAGTTTGTAGTAGTTAAGTAGTTTGTAGTAGTAGTTTGGCCAGACAATATCAGACAGTTTGCAATAAGTTTCCAGACCTAAACTGTTTAATTCCTTTCATTCAGAAATTCAGAATGCTGACAGTACATGTATTTCTCTGTTGAAATCTGAATTAAGAACATTACTCCTCTATTGACTACCCCTATTTTGAATGTGTTGTTTTATGTTTTGCTGCCGGTGTGTGTTTGTTTGTGTGCTTGCTTTTTTACATGTAACCTAAGTGTAACATGATAGTAATGTATGAAACCCCAAACAGAAACTCGAAAAAAATCCGAGTTCCAGATGGGATTGGAAGCCACAACCCTCCGCGATCTAGATGGAAGCTCTAACCACTGAGCTACTGGTGAGCAAGGGTGAAATGTGGGCTTTGACTGGAACTGCATCACGTGGTCACGCAGCCATCTTTGATATGCCTCAATATCCATCTTTGATACGCCTCAATGTGACTGCGCGATGCAGTTATGTGTGTGCCAGTCATTATTTGGCTGTGTGACCGTGTGATGCGGTTCCAGTCAAAGCCCACATTTCACCCTTGCACACCATAGTGTCCAGTAGCTCAGTGGTTATCCATCTAGATCGTGGAGGGTCGTGGGTTCGAATCCCATCTGGAACTCAGATTTTGTTTTCGAGTTTCTGTTTGGGGTTTCATGCATTACCACATGTATCATGTTGTATTTCTTATTTCACTCACTTTGGTAACCTAAATGAATTGATTAATTAAATAAGCTACATGTATGCCTAAAAATCATGATTTCCAAGTTGTAATTTTTTAGGAGCTCGTAGCTCATATAAGCCCCAATGGTTTCTTTATGGACATCCTCGCCATTATGTTTCTCATTCTTTTGTTATTTATTTATCTTTTGTATTTTAATACATATTTATCTTGTAACAATGTGTTAGAAATATGGAAAAAAATAAATTGAAACTGTTCAAATTGCCTGCTCCAAAAAAAAAACATTCATCTCTCCTATAAATAAAAATTAATGTGACCTGCAGAACAAGCAATTTTTTCTTCTAGCCAATCTGGTATCATACATAATTATGTGCTACATAGAGTCCTTTGAAGTTTACCCCCTAATAGTAATTTCCTTTTCATACCTTATACATGCTACTGTAACAGTAAGGTACATGTACTTGTCATTGCCACCACATTAACTCTACTCAATTTTTTTTGCCTTTATGCAAACTGTAATAAGTTAAGCCTATACTAAGCACGAAATAGCTTCCACAGTGAAGTCTTATTGTCCATGCTTTTCCTTGAAGGCATAATGTATAATGTTACAATGCATGTAAGTTACGGAAGCTTTTCACAGCCAATAACAGTCCCTAGTCCAGGCAAACCAAGTCTTTAAAATAATAAATCTTTGTGTACGGTTGACCCACCGAATCTTTCCTTATTGATGGTCTATCCAGTGTTGACCAATTGATGCACATACAGTACACTGTAATAGCCTCCTATGCAGCTGTTACTTATATGTTGGTCGTATTCTCCCTCCCCACCAACATCTGCTGAACAGAGCTGGACATTCCCTTCCCAGGAACTGACTAATCACATCATGGCTGTTTGGTGGCTACATATAAGTTCCTGTAGCCTCCTTTGCAGCCATTTTTGTCAGTTCTCTTCTCCCTCCAGATTGAATACTTAGACACAATGGGAATGGAATTTCCAGCTTAGTTCACCAGACATTAGTGGGGAGGGATTAAGGACAGACCCAAACAACAGCTGCAAAGGAGGCTAATGCACATAAGTGATGTTTTCAACATTAAGGAATACATGTACATGTATATCTATATGCGTAGATACATAATTATATTATGTGTTGTATCATACAAATCAAATGCTAGCATTTTCTTTGTTCCTTCAATCAGTTTAGTTCATTTAAAGTCTTTTTTCTTTTACAGAAAGAAAAATAGCACATCAGAGGATCAAGGACAGCAACTTCATTGCCAAAGGAATTTGTCTTGGGTGGTCATCTATTTATGGCCTGGGAAAAGCCATCAGTATAATTTTATCCTGATGAGTGGCAACTCTGTGATCATCTTTCAGTCAACTGCAGCCTGTTCACATCCTAAAACATTTTGTTTTCTTTAAACCAAGGTTTTTCAATTCCTTAAGGATGAAAAATTGAACATCATAACATTACATGTACAGTACTGGTTAAAAGTAAGTTGACAGTCTTGACTCGATCCTCGCGAGAATCAAGTATCGAGGATCAAGTCGAGAATCGAAACTCGATTCACTCGAAACTCAACTCGATCCTCGTTACTTGATTCTCACAGGAAGCACTCTATTGTTATTCATCGAGTACGTGATTCGACTTTCCAAGTTCTTGAGGAAAGAACGCAGTTGTTCTGTATGGACACTTATGTAGACACTACAACAATTTCCGTTCGAACAACGTAACAAATTCAAGCTAAAGAACAGCGCGGTGACTAATACTGTCAAAAGTCATTTAGGTTTTGAGGACGCAGTGTACTTCTCGAGGAAATATCGCATACTGCATAAAAAAACAAAAAACAAGGTCAAAAGACATTTAGTTTCTTTCAAGGTAACAGCATTGTGCTTTTCTACATAAAAATTCCAATGCTAAATTTTGAACCGTTTATACACTGTATGGCCGCTCGTTCATAAGCGCAACAAATCAAGATCGCTGCGGTTCATCGCGGACTGTTATCAAAAGCGATCAAAATTTCGAGAAAGCCGGCTATTTGTCAACGAAAATGCACAGTGTACAAGTAGGTGAATAGTGCACTCGCTAGCCAGTAGCCGCTTGGCAAGCGTAAGGAATTCAAGGCTGGCGCGATTGATCGAACAAGTTTCGACAAACCCGCGCTCATAGACCACGAATATGCAAACAAGACATGGTAGCTTATGGTATGTACGACGCCAACTTCGAAAATCGCTCATAGCCTTTGAAATAAATAAATTGATAAACGTTCGATGGAACACTAGTAAAACTCTGAGGAAACATCCGAAGTGAAATACATGTATAAGTTGGATAGAAACGTCGCCGAGATGATCTTCACTCTTCGGCCAAAAATAGTGCAAAGCAAACATTGAATAAAAATAGACTTGACAGACACTGCGCATGAGAACAGAAAATTTGCATACCATAACGAATTACACACATTTGTGTTTCAAGTTTGGAGGAGTTACATTGTAAAATTTATTCCTAAGAACGGTCGAAGAAAATCCTGTTTCAACGAAATAAAGTTCCGAACGAGCATCATTAGTGAACACATGTATTGACACGTATGCATATCGAATTTCATCTTAAAATTATGCGTGTCTGTGACAAAAACATGCAATGCTCAGTCGGCCAAGTTTTATTCATTGAACATCTGTTACTTATTGGGAGATATTGTAGTGGTGTGGTCAGTCCTTGGCCTTTCTGTTCTTTCTCAAGCGTTGATTTCTGCGAATCTGCCCATGTGTAAAAGAGGTTGAATCACATTTAGAAACATCGCTTACTGAATGACTACTCTTGCATCGTTTGAGTTCCTTCGAGTAGCTGAAGTTGCTTTTCAAGATGTCATCCCTAATTTGCTCGAGAGGTCTATCGAGTGATCAGTCAAGCGACAAGCTCATTATCTCTGATCTTGCTCGAGGATTGAGTCGAGAATCGAGACTCGAAAGAGACTGTCAACTTACTTTTAACCGGTACTGTACATGTATATCATAAAGAAAACATTAGCTTGTTGAAACCTTCAGTTGAATAGCACTTGGTTAATTGTGTCTGAGAGGGCTCTGGTGACTTCTATTTTATGTACATGTACATGTACAGTGTGCCTCTGAGTGGCACCTCATAGAGTTCAGTTTAACATAAAGAAATGTTGCTCTTTCTATCTGGTTATTCCCTCTTAACACACCCTATAGAGTTCAGTGTAAAATACTTGTTATCTCTCTTTCTGTCTATCTGGTTTAACTCCTCTGAACTGGTGGGTGGCACGCCTCATACAGTTCAGTGTAACATTCATGTAATCTCTCTTTCTCTCTCCCTAGTTAAACCCCTCTGAACTGGCAGGTGGCATGCCTCATACAGTTCAGTGTAACATACATGTAATCGCTCTTTCTCTCTATCTAGTTTAATTCCTCTGAACTGGCGGGTGGCACGCCTCATACAGTTCAGTGTAACATACATGTAATCTCTCTTTCTCTATAGTTTAATTCCTCTCTACTAGCGGGTGGAACGCCTCATACAGTTCAGTGTAACATACCTGTAATCGCTCTTTCTCTCTGTCTAGTTTAACCCCTCTGAACTGGCGGGTGGCACGCCTCAAACAGTTCAATGTAACATACATGTAATCTCTCTTTCTCTCTCTAGTTTAACCCCTCTGAACTGGCGGGTGGCACGCCTCATACAGTTCAGTGTAACATACATGAAGTTTCTCTTTCTGTCTATCTAGTTTAACCCCTCTGAACTGGCAGGCGGCACGCCTCAAACAGTTCAGTGTAACATACATGTAATCTCTCTTTCTCTCTCTAGTTTAACCCCTCTGAACTGGCGGGTGGCATGCCTTATACAGTTCAGTGTAACATACCTGTAATCTCTCTTTCTCTCTCTGGTTTAACCCCTCTGAACTGGCGGGTTCCACGCCTCATACAGTTCAGTGTAACATACATGAAATTTCTCTTTCTGTCTATCTAGTTAAACCCCTCTGAACTGGCGGGTGGCACGCCTCATACAGTTCAGTGTAACATACATGTAATCTCTTTCTCTCTCTAGTTTAACCCCTCTGAACTGGCGGGTGACACGCCTCACAGTTCAGTGTAACATACCTGTAATCTCTCTTTCTCTCTAGTTTAACCCCTCTGAACTGGCGGGTGGCACGCCTCATACAGTTCAGTGTAACATACATGAAGTTTCTCTTTCTGTCTATCTAGTTTAACCCCTCTGAACTGGCGGGTGGCACGCCTCATACAGTTCAGTGTAATATACATGAAATTTCTCTTTCTGTCTATCTAGTTTAACCCCTCTGAACTGGCGGGTGGCACGCCTCATACAGTTCAGTGTAACATACATGAAATTTCCCTTTCTGTCTATCTAGTTAAACCGCTCTGAACCGGCGGGTGGCACGCCTTATACAGTTCAGTGTAACATACATGTAATCTTTCATTCTCTCTCTCTAGTTTAACCCCTCTGAACTGGCTGGTGGCACGCCTTATACAGTTCAGTGTAACATACATGTAACCTCTCTTTCTCTCTCTCTAGTTTAACCCCTCTGAACTGGCTGGTGGCACGCCTCATACAGTTCAATGTAACATACATGTAATCTTTCATTCTCTCTCTCTAGTTTAACCCCTCTGAACTGGCGGGTGGCATGCCTCATACAGTTCAGTGTAACATACATGTAATCGCTCTTTCTGTCTATCTGGTTTAACTCCTCTGAACTGGTGGGTGGAACGCCTCATACAGTTCAGTGTAACATACCTGTAATCGCTCTTTCTCTCTGTCTAGTTTAATCCCTCTTAACTGGCGGGTGGCATGCCTCGTACAGTTCAGTGTAACATAAAACGTTAGTAACTCCAATTGTGAGTTATACCAGCAGCCGTTTGGAATGAAAATATAATTTTCCAGTGTTTATAAGAAACGATAAAGCTAAGGGACGTAAATTATACAACTTCTGCGGCAATTGCAATAGAAAGGATATCTTTTTCATGCCGTTAAATGTTCAGTGGCGATGAACTGGCAAGCTCGGCCCTGAAAAATTCACGGCCACTGACGTTTTTAGCGTTGTCCAGGTCGCTTTAGTACCAGCTCGTTTTTGCAAAGAAAACGTTAACATTTTGCAATAAAATACATATCTTTTGAAGATATTGTGTGCACTTTATTTATCGACAGATACATTGTGGTCCAGCTTTTGTTTACTTTTGATAGACATTTTGTTGGGATTTTGTGTTCTGGCGTTTCATCCTGGTTTGTTTCCCTCTGTCTTTTACAGAGAAAATATGAAGATTTTGCTGAGATTTCATATGGTACTCCTTGTATATTTTACAAACATTACACCCACTTTTTATTAACATTGTGTGCTTTTTATTTGTGTACATTTTATTAACATTTCATGCAGTTATTTTGGTTCGATTTTTACGAAGATTTTATGGACATTTTATGTTCTTTATTTTACAGAGTTTTTTCCTGGAGTTTTTTTTACAGAGAATACGTTGAGATTTTACAAGGATTTTTACAAAGTTTATGAAATCTCTGTAAATTTTGCTTACAATTTACACAGAAAACATTGAGATTTCACAGACATTTAATGGGGTCTGGACGCGTAAAATTCGGTCGAATCTACAGACATTTTATAGGGTTCATAAAATCTCTGTAAGTGTGCACGTTTACAGACATTGCAATTTACAAAGGAAATGTATACATTTTACAGAGATTTGACAAACTTTTTTGAAGTCTGTAAATGGTTCAAGTTTTCCAGTGATTACTGCAGCCCCACCAACATCCCCCTTTTTTTTTTCAAAAAACAAACAAACAAACAATCAAACAAACAAAACAAAAAAAAACTATTAACGCCTAATATGTTTCGGAACGAAACAAAAATTAATAGTAAATTCGTAACCGGAACAAGCAACGTTAGTTAACAATCCGAGCATTAACAACAACATTTTCCCACAGCATTTTCGAGCATTAACTGTTCACTGTTAAAGGTCCAGCCTCTGCGGTGGGCGGATCGGTCGACCATAACGAGACTTTTGCATTGGACTTTCAACTGGTGAAGGTGTGGCTCAAACCGAACGATCAGTGGTCGGCACTGCTTCGACTAATGTAGGCGGGGCAATAACAGGACTGTCTGAAGTGGGCACTTCTTGCAGTTCGACAGCGGGCACGGCCTGTTGTATGAGAGGTTGCTGATTACATGAACGCGGAGCCTCAGCAGGTCTTAGGTGGGTTCTATTCCGTCGAACCAATCCGTCGGGCGTTTTAATGTGGTACGAGCGTGGCGTCACCTCATTTAAGACCTCTCCAAAGTTCCGCCTTTCACTGCGGTGATGATCATTGGGTTTTCTATGAACGAATTGCCCAGGAACCAGTGGCGCTAGCTCCTTACTCGCAGTTTTGTCATAGTAAGATTTTGATTTAGCTCTTCTGTCAAGATGCTCCTCGCGCACCACTGTCACTGGTGGCACAGACTGGCGTAACAATGATTCAGACACAGGCAGACTTGACTTTGTTCGACGACAGAGAAACCTCTGTGCTGGGGAGAAGGTCATACCCTGAGGCGGTGTATTTCTGTGTTCTAAGAGACCAGTAAGCAGGTCAGACTTTTTCAGCATCTTTTTCGCTTCTTTTACCGCGGATTCTGCTTTACCGGTGGCTCTTGCGTAATACGGTAATCGGGTGATCAACTGAAAATCATAGGCTTTGGCAAAATTCGCAAACTCTTGAGATACGTATTGGGGCCCATTGTCTGACAGAAACTTATCCGGCACACCATAGCGGGCAAAGTGTGCTTTTGTAACTGAAATAACACTTGCCGCAGTAATGTCCACATTTAGCAAGTCAACTTTAAACCAGTCACTGTAGTGGTCAACAGTAACAGCATACCACCGTCCTCCGTGCTTGAACAGGTCTTGTGAGATGAACTTCCAAGGGCCATGAGGAATTTCATGAGACAACATCGGTTCTTTCGGCAGTGATGAACTGTAGCTGACACACACAGAGCAGTTGGCACTTTCTTGGAGAATTGCTGCTCGCATTCCAGGCCAATACATCACTTCTCGGGCGCGACGCACCATACTTTCACCACCCTGGTGGCCTTGGTGAAGTTTTCTCACCATAGTAGACTGTAATTGCAGGGGAATGACGACCTTATGGGACTTGTACAAAACACCATGATATACTGCTAGCTCATCCCGGCAAGGGTAATAATGACGGAGCGCTGTTGGAACATGGGATTTGTCTGGCGGCCAACCACGAGCCACAAACTGACAAAGGGCAGACAGCGTATGGTCACCTTGTGTTGCCACTCTGATCTCCTCTAAGGTACTTGGTTGCATTTCGGGGCAATCTAGCTCTAGGGACTCGAGCTCTGCTCTGAACAGCTCTTGACTATCTGCTGAGTAACACTGAAACACTTCCTCTTGGGTGCCAGAGGATGCAGGCTGTGTCAAAGGAGCTCTTGACAAAGTATCTGCCAAGTACATGTACTTGCCCTTCTTGTACAACACCGTGAACTTGAATGGTTGAAGCTGAAGCATCATGCGCTGCAAGCGCTTGGGAGTACTACTCAATGGTTTCTTAAAGATGGTTTCAACTGGTTGGTGGTCTGAATGGACTACAACATCTTGTTTGCCATACAGGTACTGGTAGAACTTAGTGCATGCTACTTTGATGGCCAAACACTCTTTTTCAATAGGAGCATAGTTTATTTCAGTGGCTGACAATGAGGAGTTGGTGAAAGCCACAGGTTGTCCCTCTTGTAACAATGCTCCTCCCAAGCCCGTGTCAATAGCATCTACTTGTAACACATATGGTTTGTTCACATCAAAGAACTTCAACGTCGCTGCATTGGCGATTACACGTTTGGCCTCTTTGAAAGCTTGGTCATGTTGCGAGGACCACGACCAGACTGCGTTGACGTGCGTTAGCTCCGTACGTGGCTTCACAATTTCAGCAAGATTCGGTGTGAACCGTGACAAATAGTTGCACATACCCAGGAAACGCTCGAACCCCCTTAACATCTTGAGGTGGGTTCATGTCAACAATGGCTTGGACACGATCAGGATGTGGAGAAATCCCATTGCCGCTGAGGAGATGTCCCATCCAGGTAACTTGCTTGACTTTGAACTGAAATTTCTTAGGGTTTAATTTAAGGCTTACTTCTTGGCAGCGCAACATTAAGTTCCATAAGTTCATGCCATGATTCTTTTCTGCCTCTTCGACAGTTTCTCCACTTCCAAATACTAAGATGTTATCTGCCTTGTTAACAACACCTTTCAAGCCCTCCAGCGCTTCGTGTTGCCTTCGTTGATACTCTTCTGGCCCCAAACTTACACCAAACGGCATACGCAACCAACGGTGTCTTCCTATTGGGGTATGCATGGTGGTTAAAAATGAAGAACTCTCATCCAGCACAATGTTAGTGAATCCTTTGTACACATCCACACAGGAAAAAATTTTGGCGTTGCTCAACTTTGGCAGTAACTCATCAACAGTTGGAATAGGGTACTTTGGGACCTCAATGGCTTTATTTATGGTTTGACTGGGGTCGATGCAAACCCGTAGGCTACCATCTGGTTTCTCTCTGTAGACACTATTAGAGATCCACGCAGTGGGCTCAGTGACTTTCTTCAAGATACCCTGCTTTTCCCTGTCCCGTATTGCCTCTGCTACTTTAGGCTCCTTTGCTACAGGACACCGATGGGGATGAGCTTGAACTGGAGTCACATTAGGGTTCATGGAGATGTGCAAGGGCGGGCCCAAAGTTCCTAACCCTGTATGAACATCCTTGAAAGCATCCAAAACAATGGCCTTAGTTAACTTTCCCGAAGGAACAGGCACATGAGGAACACTAAACTGGTTGACACTACTCACGCCAGGTTTATTTTCGGCAACAACTGCAGCAATACCTTCATCTCCACAGGTAGGGCCGAGTGGATCAATACTACTGGGTGGACTTGACACAGCAGATGTAAGCTCTAGTGCAGCAGTGTCTTGGAGGGTGGTGGCTGTGATGTCCCCACTGTCAGCAGTGTCACTGTCCCCCTGGGTACTTGATTGAAGTTGATGCACCATCCTGTCCTCGCAGTTCCGGACACTTGGGATTGACCGCAAAGTACTTCCTTTTATCTCAATCAGCCCCAGCTTGACACAGTCGGATCCACTTAAGAGGGGTGGTTGTGATCCCATGCTCTTTTTACTCAACAGCTGAAATTCAAGAGGGTAACACTTTCCTTGAGTTTCGCAAACTAACTTGACCTGCCCCACAGGTGTGATAACACCTCCTCCATAGGTGTGCAAAGTAGCGTGAGATGGCCGGATCAGGGAATTGACATCAAATCCTGCTGGACACATACTCCAGAGATCGTCCACTGCCAGGGTATTGGTTGTCGAAGCTGTATCCAATTGGAGTGTTTTCCAAACAAAATGATTTTTAGCAACGGATAATTTGATCGCGGCAAAGAACTTTTTCTGTTTCTGCACTGAAACAGCTCTCACAGAGTGAACGTCCAAAGTAAACAAGTGATACACGTTTTGTTCACAAGCAGACCCAAATTCATCCACTGCATTTACTTTCAGGGGTTTTCTCATGCACTTCCGGGCGACATGTCCTTCCTTGCCACAGTTCCGACACATGTACTTAAATATAACTGCACGACACTTGTCTCTAGGATGACTAGGCCTGGCTCCACAATAATTGCACTCATTTTGGTATGATCCTTTGCGTTGATTATCACTTGGGGGCTGAGAATTCTTTCCTTTCAAACGAGAGGTTCTATCTGCCCAGTTGACTTGCTCCTGGTCCCGCGGCACTTGCCTCATCAGTCTTTTCGCATCAGTGGAAGATTCATAGTTCTTAGCTATTTCAACAACAGTACGAAACGAAGCAATGACTCCTTCCTTGGTCCGATGACCATTAGTATTCAACTTTCCTTATAGAGTTTCATCTACTAAGCCAGCAATGAACCTGTCACGACAAGCTTGATCCTCAAAGCCCCCATATTCACAATACTTGGCTCGCTCTACCACTCGACATTCCCAGGCACTGATTGATTCTCCTTCAGCTTGAAACATACGACCCATTTTCGTTCGCTCAGTTTGAACACCCACACTGCCACCAAATCTCCTAATGAGAGCCAGAAGAACTTTCACTGGGTTACTTTTATCCGTGGCAGATAAACCAAGGGTCTTGTTGCTTGGGTTTATTAGTCTCTTCATCCTCGGCGGAAGCGTAGCGCGAAGTGTAGACATACACAAATCCGAATTTTTCCACTGAGCCACTCCTGCTTCGCTGCCAGAGTCATATTTGCAGCCAGCTTTCGGAACGAACCATCCCATCACCGTACAGTAATCAATGTAGTGTAAAATAAAACAGTCTAGAGCTTCCCGATCGTCCAAACCTTCTTGCATCTGAGGGAGCGGAAACCCGACCGGTGTGCCCGCCATTATAACAGCTTACACGACGAAATTGGAAAGAACCAACTTGACAACAAAATGGCGGGAACTTATCGAACGATTGCAATCACAGTTCGATGTCATGCAGTCGACACAGGACAACTAAAACTCATAGTAAACTTGAGGCGAAGATTCGTCTTCTTCTGACACCATGTTGACCAGCCGGGGAAAACAGGAACAGGAGCAACTGGGGCCAACACAACGAGCAAACTTTATTCAGGCTGTCGGCCATACTTTCTACACACACAGACACACACTCGTCCGCATGCGCAACACTGCTGATCAATTTCTGCAGCCCCACCAACACAGTGACGTTAGAGTGCAGAAAAACGTGGAAGGGATAGCAACAAACAAAGAAGTTTATGGTCAAGTGCAAAAATTGATGAAAGATGATCACAACATTGATCGAACAGTGAAGCAAGTGGAAATGTGCCTTCGATACATCGTGAAATACGCGAAAGTTTAAATGTCCTGACAAGGTACTGGGCACCGAATATGAACACGCATTCAAAACTGGCACCGAAGTCTGAACAACGCCCAGTTTCGTACCGGTGCCCGGGCACCAAGTGTGAACGTCGCCTTAGTCTTTTGGGATCAGCACTTCGAAAGACGTTTCACGCAACTGCCAGAGTCATACAGCTGTATTGTTAACGTAAACAGTACCGCATCACGTAGGAGTTATCTTCAACCTAAAATCTGCGAGTCTGCGTAAATTGACGGGCAAAGTCGCTCTAAAAACAACTAAATACACCTCTCCAGCTGTGATTCATTTGAGAAAACCAATCCAATAGCAATTTTAAAGTTAAAATTGTCCCAAACAACATCGAGCTTTGTTTACTCGAAAGGCGCCAAACGTTTGAATGAATCAAGGGGGAAGCCAATACATAGTTTTTTGTGGGGAGGTGTGGAGCGCTTATAAAATATTTTCTCCACCCGATATAACCAAAATATCCATTTTCTTATTTTCTTGTTTGTCGAAAACTTAGAGACTCTTTCAGAACTGGCTTTGTGAAAATCCGTTTAAAGAATTTATGAAATAACTCTTGGTCCCGGCACCGACTGAACATTTCGGTAGAGCCCTACAGACAAACTGTCATTTCCTCCCGGAAATCTTCAAATGCAATATGGCGGCCGAATGCAAAATTTTCGCGTGAATTGTTCTCCTTTAGTAACGAAGGCTGAACATTTATTTTTAAAACAAACTGTTCTCTTACAAAAGCAAAGTTGAAGGCTCTAAAGCAGAAGTCGCCGTTTCGGTTTAAACTCCCAAAGTCGGTAAATTTCCGCAATCTCTAAACTTGCGGCCCAATTTTCTTTCGCTTATGTTTAGAAAAAGGAGGTATAATTACTCAGACTCGGTACAATGTGAAGAGTTCTAGATTAACACAGCCAAATCTTGACCTTTTATGAAGACTTATGTACTTTTAACACAAAATAAAATATTTTAAACCCTCTGATCAAGTGACTGATGACGTCATGTCCTGCTTCTGGTTATTTCCATAATTGTCAGGTGGAACCTTTACTTTTTCTCAAATTTTCGATTTCGTGTAAAGTAGCGTTGAGTCTACAAAGCACTCGACCTAGTCCTCCAAATTTCTCGCTCATATGCATTGCCCCCTTAAGTTTCAAATGCCAGACGTCAATTAGTCATTTTCAAATGCCTTACAAAAATTTAACCTTAAATATCCTATTGAGTTTGCCTTTTGGTCGAGGGTCGAGGGTCGAGGGTCGAGGGTAACTAGTCGAGGGTCGAAAAATGCTTCAAAATTATGGGAAAATTATTTCTGAACGTCGTCAAATCAAAATTTCATATAGGCTTGTGTTTACATGAGTTTTCGGTGCCTGTTTTCGTCGCGTACTTGTCATATTTGTGTTCGTGATCGATTCATGTGTTGTCAATAACGTTTACATATTTCCCACGGACTGTAAAACAAAACGAAAAAAAGAAATGCAAGTTAAATAGCGGTCAAAGCGGAAAAACCAACAACAAATTACGAGAGACACCCCGTAAGCAACAAAAAAAAAAGGCATTTTGTGATTTAAAAGTGTGGTATAGTATTTCAATAAATCAGTGTGGAGCCTATTAAAGTGCATTGTTCGCTGTGATGTGGTATGAACAGACTTAGTTCAACTACAAACTGAGTTGTTCTTCAGTGTATCATGCAAGAACAAAATTGTCCTGTTAGACTACAGTCACGGTTTTACATTTCTTTTACTCTTATTTATACTACTCGCAAAAGACATTCTTACCTGACACTCAGCCTGGGCATGTGTTTAGTATGTTCTTAAAATTTTGGTTAATTTCAGCCTGAACGTTCTTATAAAAAAGGTTCTTACCGTAAAAGCTCTATTAAGCCCCCGTCTCTGTTAACCCCCCTTCTCTCTAATAAGCCCCTCGTTTGGAAGTCGGTTTTTGTAATAAGCTCCCCCCCCCCTCTAATAAACTTCCTGCCCCCTTTTGGGAGATGAGATTTTGTAATTAGTCCCTCCTATTCTCTCTTACGAAATACACTTCATGCGGCCCAGTTGGTTTGTTTTGAAATAAATATGCAGAGAAACACATAATTTACTGTTTGCTGACCTGTATTAAATCTAAAGTTTCACTGCATTTGTTTGAGTTTTGTACAAAAACTATTTAAAGACGAAAATGGCGTGTTTGAGATTTGAAATAAGCCCAACTTCCCTATTAAGCCCCCCTCTCTAATAACCCCTCCCCCCCCCCCCCCCGTTAATGAGGCCTGAAATTAAAGGTATTTTCCGATTAAGGCAGATGCCAATTAACTCCGCATATCCCTCCTTGGCAAAGCCTACTGG
>JAEMWC010000394.1:120000-137500 GCA_016490735.1 Pachyseris speciosa
CAGCCGATGGGAATATGTTTATTTCACGAACAGCCGGTCTGTTTTTTGGCTCATTCGTTTGCAAAACATCAAATCTTCTCTTAGGAGAGAAATGTTACATGTGACAATACTATGAATATAAATTATCTTTTAAAATCATGTCTTATTTGCCCTCAGAGTTAGAATTATTGAGCTTCCTTCAAAGAACTTTGTAAGCGCAACAGAACTTCCGTTCCCGGGATGACGTGATACAAGCGCTGAACCCAATCTCCCCATAACTCGGTCGTGAAACAAAATGGCGGCGTTTTTGGTCGTAATTTCGAGACTTTACCGGGACACAGAAAAGCGAAGATTCAACCGAATCAAAAACTTTTTTCACGGTTGGGCTTCTAATTCAGAGAGAAATCATTTAAAATGAAAAAAAAATTGGGATTAGGGTCACTTTTCTAGGCTAGTTTCGACTTGTGGGGGAACAAAAGAACAGAGTCGAGGTTCAGGGGGAATAATTTGCATGTTCTTTTGTCAAAAACAAAGGAACATGCAAATCATTCCCCTGAACCTCGACTCTGTTCTTTTGTTCTCCCGCAATTCGAAATTAGCCTATTCTCAGCGGTCTCACCTTAGGGTATATTAGGAGAATCTTATTTTTAATTCTCTCTCTTTTCTCGCACACCAGCGTGCCGCAAACTTCTTGTTCTTTCAGTTGTTCTTCTGTTATAATACTCGATCTGCGCTGTTGCCTTTCGCTATGGCTGTCGCTGACGAGCAACATCCTGTTGTTCAGAGGCCTAGAGCTGGCGAGAATGCGGTCAACGCCGTCCAAGCAGTTGTTCCACGAATTCAACTTCCGCATGAAGCAGAGCTTGTTCTAGCCGCTCCTTACGCTCTGGCCGAGCTACTTGAGGTTTTTTATTTCTATCTGTTTATTCGGGTGTTTTATCTTATGTTCGCTCGTGCGCCTTTCTGCTGGTTTTCGCCCTTTTATCTTGCTGTAATTTTCGGTTTGGTCATTCGTACTTGTTTTTTTGGCCCCCGTTGTTTGCTCGTTTGCTTGTCTTATTTATTTCAGCATGCCACGCTTTTTCACGTGTTTTCACACGTTGTCCTTTCATTTTCATTTTTGCTCGCCTTAGTTTTGCCATTTTTGGTTTTTTACAGTTTAATTCTCATTTCTTTCAGCTTGCTATTGCCATTTTACTTTGTTAGTTTATTCTAGTATTCTTTTTGTAGGTAACAGAAGGTCCAGCTTGTTACAGCGTCATTTTTGCGGCTTAACTTGAGGTCCCGCTTGTTTATTGTGGTATTATTTTCGCAGGTTTACTTTAGGTCTCGCTTGTCTGTTGTAGTATTATCTTTGCGGGTTAACAGAAAGTCTCGCTTATTTATTGTAGTATTATTTTCGCGGGTTAACTAAAGGTCCCGCTTGTTTATTGTAGTATTATCTTTCGGGAGTTAACAGAAGCGTCATTTTCGATTTTCTTGTTTAAAGCATTTACACGAAAGGAATGTTCTGAAATAAACACTCTTGCTTGCTGTTGCCATTTGGCACTCAAAACACGCTTTTGTCATAGAATGGTTCAACAGCTTAGTTCTTGAATTAGGTTTCGTACAGTACCACACATTTTAAAGTGGGTCATTTTCCTTAAAAAAAAATCGGAATACTTACTAGACAAAACGCTAATAAACGTAGCTTTGGACGTGCGAGTTCAAAAGGTTTTGGGTTTAAACCGTCGTTTATGGTTTCGTGTACTTGTTACAAAATTGCTTATTATTTTTTTTTTCTTTGAAGACATTTACAGTTCTATCATTAACAAGTAGTTGAAATTCACCTTGTCCATGGTTTTTCCTCTTTCACTGAAGTTATGGAAATCCACACCATTGTCACTGTGCTGTAACTTATACTTGGTTACCCACTCGTCAGCATCACTCCTCCCTTGCGTTGCCACACGTGTCACAGTGACGTTTAGTCTCAGTAGATCCACCTGCAGCCACTGATTCATATCGTTTTCCTTAGCTGACCATCCTCCGGCTACACCTGGAGCGTGTGTAAAGTTCAGTCGTCCTCGGCTAGCAGAACCAGCTCCATGCTGCACCGAAGAGGCATTAATTTCTCCGTCAGAGATCTTACCATTTGCCATGCCCAGAGCTTCTTGGCATTCTACTTGTTTTAAGAAAGGCAGAATTTATTACACAACTTTATTTAATCCATTTTGGAATGGGTTGCGATTTAGAGCAAGAAATGTCATTGCAAGGATCACTAGCGCTTTCAAAATGGGTACAATAGCGAGATTTTTCCTCTGCGAAAGCCGAATTCGAGTAATTCAGAGACTTGTTTCTCTTCTTTATTTAAGTTTGGAGATATATTTAATATAGTTCCTTTTCATATTTATTGCTGTATATAGGTCTTAGCATAGAAGAACCAGGCCCAGTGGAATGCTACTAAATTATCATTATCACTATCATGAAAACGCCTATTACCATCCATCTAACCTTTTACTTACTCCTCAAAGTGCACCATGCACCAACAACTATCGCTACCACTAAGACATGTCTGATCTCCCGTAAACTAAAACGCTCAGGGTTTTCACCGAAAACGCATCTATTTGAAAATGCTCCTGATAGTAAATCAAAATGAAACGCATGCATACATAAGCCCCACATGTCGTTTTAGTGTGCACAGTCGAAAACGTATCGAAATGAAAACGCCTACGTCATCGACACAACGTGAGTTGTTCCCAGGCATGCGCATATCGTTTAATCTACGCAACACCATGTCATTCAGCGTTTTCGATGGTTTTAGTGTGGACAGTTAAAAACGCTGCGAAAACGGTAGTGTGGAAGTGGATCGATCGATGCGTTTTCAATGAAACCGAAAACGAATACTTTTGAAAACGCATTAGTGTGGACGGGGCCCTTTACTGGTACCACTTTACTTTCCATTAAATGATTTTTTTGATTACCTTAAGCATTTTGAGTATGAAAAAAAAAATGTTCTCAGATTTGGTTAAATTGTAACTGTATTATTATATTAGCCCCTTTTAGCAATACTTAATAAATACTTATTCTTTAATTATTTTGCACCACATTTTCAAAACTAGACAAAAGAAGACACAGACCTTTGCAAATGTTACCTTCGTCTACTTTCCCAGGCGGGCAGTAGCAAATGAATGATCCAGCCACATTCTCACATTTATAGCCAAGATCGCAACTATTCAAGTGAGATTGATAATCGCATTCATCAATATCTGTAAGTACGTTTTTGCAAACATATATTAGAGGGTATTTCAGATCTATTAAATAATATATGAATAGAAATCATTCATTCAATCATTCAATCAAACCACATCCCCCACTCCCTCCCCGTGATTAATATCAATAGAGAAAAATTATAAGAGACAGACACACTGCTACTTTCTTACCCTTACACTCGCCATGATCCCCTCTTGTTTCATAACCATCGTGGCAGGCACATCTGTAGCCCTTATTGGTAAACCCTACTTGACAAACGCTAACATTGTTTGGACAAGGGTCACCGTGACAAAGATTCTGAAAGGCAAGGAGTGTCCTGTTTAACGCTCAGAGGTATACGTTAAGCGTTTTCGTTAAGTTTTGATATTTTGAAAAGACTTTACATTTAATAGCGAGCTTCTATTGTTGTCTAAAATATGATGCTAACATTATGGGATACAGATGCAAATTGCGCTGCTGGGACCAGTGACATCATCCCACATGTCGCACTTTTTGCAGTTTTTTATTTTCCACTTCATCAGTATAATTTTCGCTTTTTTTTTCCTCCGAAAATTTGAAGTTCTACTCAGAAAAATACACTTTTCGACCGTTAAGCATGTGAAGATTCTTTAATACATAATTTTGCCATTAATATGGCTTAATAAATTTAAAATTTCAACTTTCCATAACCACGCCTCACTTGTCATTTAAAAATTCACTGGAAATATGTCTAAAACACAAACAAACAGCTACTGAAATACACAGGTGCCTAGAAAAAGGTATCTTGTCAAAATTAAGGTAAAACACGAGCTCCGGCCCCACCTCCAATCTCCTGAGTCAGAGGGTTTAGGTGTGTCGGCTAAAAAGAAATCATTCGATTGGCTATTTCTCGCATTTTCCGTTCAAGGGTTAAAGGAATAAATTATTCAGATAATTGGATCAGTACCTGACCAATTATCTAAATGATAATTGAATTCAACTTGTACTAATAGCATTTGCAACATGTACACATCCAACACGATGAAGATGAACTAGTACTCTAAGTGAGAGGCTTTAGTTTTCTATAGTCTACATTAAAATCCACCACCACCATCGCCGCCATCATCATCATCATCATCATCGCTGTCGTCATCGCGTCGTCATCATCCTCAAAATCATTATCGTTAAACAAAATTAAGTGAAGCATGAACAACACAAAATCGTCATCTTGTTTGGCATTTTTTTCATCGACATCAGTGACATTTTAAGTTTAACCCTATATCCTCCTCGTAAATGATATCCGAACTACCAACAGCTATGACAGTAATTTTAATTTAAAAAAAAACTATATTGTCCAAAACATCAAAACTGCATTCTCGGATTTTACCTCGATAAGAACTTTTTTATTGTAATGGGAAATAAACAACTATACAACAGCAATAACGGAAATCATACAGGCATTGGCATACCTCAACAGCGTAATGAATGTAATGTTTCTTTCTCTCCAGTGAGGAGTGTGATAGGCTGTCATCGGTATAATTGTTTAACTCGCACGTGGATTTTCCATCAGTGCCAGGTCCCACATTGATGGACAGAAAGTAAGGCTCGAAGTAACACTTCACTCGACAGCTCCCTTCATTCGGCACTTGGTCAGTTCTTATCACATGCCCTGGAAGTGCTTTATCGGGAATCGGTTCTTTGAATATTAATGTGCGCTCATATGATGTTGCAAGGACTGAAAACGAATAATGATACAAATCTCTTATCAATGACAATATATTTGGGACAAATTGGCAAGTAGACGCACGGATTTGGGGGGAAAAAATTGAGAATTTAACTCGCCTAGCAAGCAATTTCCACGTGCTTATGCTATTCCCCCTTTTATTGGCCCCTTTTCTTTATCTGGGGCTTTTAGGATACTTAGAATCAAGGCTTCAAGGAAAAATAATGTATTTGGTAGATAAACGAAATTCCTGGGTAGATTAGTGTTTGCAATTTTGCGTGGAAAATATTCCCGTTTATTTTAGGGTATAAACTTATACTGGATTTATTTCAATTTATTTCATCAGTTGTTTGTTCTAACTGCTTTCCTAATGCACTCACAAATTGTAGGAAGCATCTTGCACCAGTAAAGCTGGGATGTGATAAGTGGCAATGTCAACTTTCCCGTCCACGAAACCCATAAAAGTGTTAAAAAAAAGATTATTCGAGATTAAACAGACATCAGCCTCCGAATTAGTCTTAATGCAGTTATTTAAAAAAATCGACGTCAGCTTTATACCGTATGGACTCTACTCTCGATATTTTTTTGTTATTTGTAACGTAGAAAAAATGCAAGGGAAATCGGCTTTATGAGCTTTTTAAATAAAACGCTCCCGACAGAGCTAACGGGTAAGCCATCGTGATGAGCCACAAATCTTGTAAAGTTGAAAATGTTTACTGAAATCTGACATCGATCAGTTACAAATATTGTAAGCAAACAATTTTAACTGCAAATGAGGACCGGTTTAATGTTTGATATCATTAAAAAATATTGCAGCTGATTGATAACTAAAACAGACCGCCGCCGGTCTAACCACCGCCCGGTTAGCTCAGTGGTAGAGCACCGGACTACTGTGCGGGAGGTCGCGGGTTCAAATCCCGGCCGGACAACCACTCAGGGTCTTTGAATAATTGAAGAGAAAGTGCTCCCTTTGTAGTTACATCTGCAAACGGTTAGACTTTCTAGACATTCATGTGTGGGTTGGGTGGGTGGGTGAGATCAAATATGGACTGAACGCGGCTGCCAGAGGTGCCTTTACAGGCTGACGTCCGATCTCACTCTAGAGGGAATTGTAAACCGCCATGAAACTGTGATATGTGCGGTATATAAATCTATTACCATTACCATTACCATTTACTATGGCAACGAGGTACTGCTCTTCTCTCTTCTACTTACGTTTTACTTCCATTTCATAGACATGAGCTCCTTGACAGACATATCTTGTCTAATGTTGAAAAAGAAATTTGGAAGTATTTCGGACACAGTAATTCAGTGGAAAAGAGGAAAAACGTTTTCGCGCAGCAACAAAATGTAAAATTCATCAAGCCCTGCGTTACCTGTGATGTCATTTTCATCGTCCGTATCTTAAAGACTATACCCATGCACCAAGCAAGATTATGAAATTAATTCTAAACAGTCTCATCTTATGAGTGTACATAGCAGCAAAAAATCTTAGTGCCGTTATGCAAAAAACATGCAAGTATATATCTATTAGGACAAGAAGAGGAGACAGCTTTTTCAATGGCGAGAACTTACTCGCCAGAGTTTTGAAGTAAAGCTACTTCAGTTCAGCGAGTCTAATCTCAAGACCGCTCATGTTTGACTCTAATGATATGAAGAATGTTATTGGACCACTCCCAGGTTATTTTTATCCCAAGCAGATATTGCTAAGTGACGCATTCTGACAAATTGCAGACCATTGGTGCATTACAAACTTACAAATATAAGTTCGAGCTATTAGAGTTTCTTATTTCAATTTTCATCGTAAGGATAACAGGTGACCACTTTGTGTGGGATGTGTAATGGAAGTTTCAGTTTCACCCAGTTGCAGATATATTAATACTACGTCTTAGCCATATGCTGTTATTCTTATTGGTAGATTTAGAAGAGTGAAATTTATGAATTGATGTAATATATCAATGACAAATAAGAAGATACCGGCAACACATTGAGGTATATTTCGGTACTTGTGATGTCATTTTTAACGCCCGTATCCTAAAAAGAGGATAGCCATAGACCAATCAGCGCGCGAGAATTTTGACAGTTATTCAATTATAAATCGTCCCGTTTATTGAATGCAGATAGCAGCATAAAACCGGCTACCATTAACTGAGCAAAACGTAAACAAGTATATATATCTATTGCGACAAGATGGGGAAAGAACTAACTTTTTCTACCTGTAAGAAATTTAACCTTGAAGTTTGGAAATAAGGCCACACCAGTTTAGCGAGTCTTGTCTTAGCACCGGTCATGTATCACACTGATGAAGAATGTTAGTTCTATCCCAAGCAGATATTGCCAAGCTTAAGTGACGTGATCTGACAAAATTGTGCAGACTGGACATTGGTGTTATAAACCTATAAATAGTATTTCGAGCTATTTAGAGTTTTTCTTTTCCATTTTCACTGTCTGCCATGTTGACCGAAAGAGAAGCAGGTGACCTCTTTGTTTGGGTTGTATGATCGAGGGGCTCAAATTTCAGTTTTAGCCAGTTGCAGATATATTAATATTACGTCTGAATAATATGCTGTTCTTCTCATTTGTAGAAGAATGGACTTTATAAATTCATATAATATACCAGCGAGAAATCAGTAAGATGCCATTTTAAGGAGGTCTTATTTTTGTAAGATTTGTTTGTATAACATATGGCTTTTATTGAAATTTGTCCCAGCAATTTGTTTTGGAAATCAGACTCGTTTTATCAACACGAAACAAATAGTTTCTCACGCATAATTTCCAAGAAAAAGCTGAAAAACGAAAGTTTTCGATTTTCCAAATAAATAACTATTTTTACTTAGAGAGACAACGCTATAAAACCTTGCAAGAGCACATATATTGCGATTTGTATTATATTGTGTAGGATCTATTTTTATTGATCTTGCGAACAGTGTATGAAGTTATAATTTCTGGGAAGTCTGTTCCCGCTGTGGTCAGTGCGAACGAGTTGATCGCCAGTCTGTGGAACTGAGTAAATTAAAACACTTGTATTTGTGCTTTGCGTTTTACAACCCGATAAAGAGGAGTTAAGTTACCCGGAAAAAGCAATATTGATACCTAAGAAAAATGGAGACTGAGGTATTTTCTATGGTGAAATACAAATATCTTTTCGACTTTTATTTTTATGAAGATATTTTTTAAGGAGGTCAAATTTGAAAATCAGTTTACCTGCAGCTGACGAGTGGCCTTTTTTAAGGTTGCTTATGCTCCAATCCACTCCAATACAGGAACGGTTAAATTTAGGCTGTAAAACACTTAACACCGACCTTATCTATTCCGAGTACATATTGGAACCATTAGATGTCAATGATGCAATTTACACCTTATACCTGCTTTTGTTTTTTAGTCCGCCACACATACCACTAAAAGCGCTTGTTGAATAAAACGGACAATATTTGTTAGTTTAATTCGGATAACATCACGTATAAGGTGTTGCTTTTAACATATTTTGCCTTAAGCATATGACTTATTAACAAACTACACGTAACATCGCGTAAGTTTAACGTATAAAGTTGATGAAACTCACCTGCATACAGTAGTAAGCTTATTCCAAACGAAATCCACGTAAGGAAAACAAATGCCTTGACAGAAACCATGGCCTTAGTTCCTCATAAGTTCCCTAAGTCTTCCTATTGTCATGGACGGTCTTTTTAAATTTAATGCAGTATTTAAACGTGTGATTCATGAATTATTCTGTCTTCCTGTGCAGAGCTAAATTATTTATAACATACAGGGCGAAATTACTGAATGTTGATTGGTCCAAGAAGAGAGCATATCTTTTTCTTAAGTTTCTGAAAAGGGCAAAAAATACTAACTCCCGGTTTTAAAATTCTCGCTCCTGATTAGATGAACGCACTGCCTTCACATTCTGTTGGGTTCCTTACAGCAACTCGTCTTCATCCTCTTTGAAGGTTTTCCTTTTAACTCATGTTGTTTCCGTTGAAAAAAAGGCATAACGATCACGTGCTAGCTTGGAAAGATACTTCAGAAGGTAAAGTTTCGAATGATAAACGCAAGAGCAGAATAGTTTCTTTCGTGAAATGCTCAAAACTTGGATCGATTCGCATGGTGCACGGCATGCTTGCGTGCCTGTTTGAAAAGCAATGTGATCCAACACGTGTACGTCAAGGGCTTCTATTTTACCACGGCATCTTGCAATGATAGAAACCCCTACAGCACAGGTGAAGCAAATAAACTTAAGCGTAAAATTGGGTTTATCGTTGTTTCCTGTGTTCAGAAATGAAACACTTATTTTCTCTCAACTGCATGTAAATAACAATCCTCGATACTCGTTTTGGGCGTAAAGTGAGTAATCGAATTGTTTGTTTGTTTTCCTTGCAAGCGATCGCGTTGGGTGATTTTTTCACCGCTTGGCTGACTGTTTTTCGACGTGACTCGACAATGTTAAGAAAAGTTTGTTCTTATGTTTTAAACACGCGGGAATCGCGATGTGTCCTCGTAAAAAATAGGAATTGGTATGAATTGTGTTTTCAGAAGTTGCTGAAATTTCAGCAGCTTCTGAAAACACGCGTGGTAATAATGTTAATCATAAAAATTACAATTTCCTCGATTGTGGTTGGTTTAAAAAACTCCTATTTTCCACTAATTCACGTGCTAAGTTGTTATCGGACAGTTTTCTCGGAGATTGTAATCTTTATGATTAATTGGTAATAAGACTTCGTCTCATCCAATTGGGTCTGTAATCATACTCGTGATAAAAAAAATTGGACTCCCGCTGCGCGGTCGTCCGATTTTGTTATCACTCGTATGATTACATAATATACTTGAAAAAATTCTAGATTCTGATAAGCTAAGAGAAATGCAGTTTTTAGGAAACACGATGCAGAAAAAAGGTAATTCAGTGCAAAAAAGTGGTAAACAACAGACGATTCTGATTGGTTAATTAACAAAGGAACTGAAATTGAGCCAATCAAACGCAGCCTTTGAATGGCGCAAAGTCTGAAGAGCTGCAAGCGACTCTGCGATGGTTGGCTTTTTGAGCAGGTCTTCTTTCTTCGTGACCGCAATAACAGCAGAGAAGCTGCAAAACAGCTCTAAAAAGGAGAAAAGGCTGCGATAAGCACTGTATTTTAGCTGTCTGTTTGGAAACAGTGGTGTCCAGAGAAGAGAATTACCGATGGAATTGGAATTACGAGTCCGTTGAATTCAACACTACACTGGAGTGACGCCAAGATTAATAAACAAACAAGGACAAACAAGGCGAAGATAACGAACTAGAAAGCCTGAAGGTAATGATTACAGCGCTTGATAGACACTTAGCAAACAAAATAGCCTTATAGCTATAGCCTGTAATTGTTTAGCCAGTTTTTACTGCTAAAAACGCTTTAAAAACGTTGAGAAAACTGTTCTTTTGATTCACCTTTATAGCTCCGTTGCGTTGCTTCTGCAAGTTAAAGTGCCTATGAAGCGAAATTTTTTTCTCGCTTATTTTAAAGTTTAATCCATAAAACTCAACATTCCAAAATTTGAGGCGCTCTTGATTAAAATTGGCGATTTTACAAGCGTTTGAAGTTGGGTTATTTTGCCCTCAAAAATGGCATTTGAATCGCGCGGCCAAAAAGACACGTGACAGTAGCTGTGACGTAAGTTTGGGGACAAGTATTCCAACTATTTCACTATATTTCTTAAGCGCAAACACATTTTTGTATCCAAAATGACGTCACATCATAGAATTTCGCGAATAAACTCGACCCAGACCCCTGACCATTTTTAAAGGCAACATAGCCCAACTTCAAACGCTCGTAAAATCGCCAATTTTAATCACGAGCACCTCAAATTTTGAGATTCTTGAGTTTTTAGGGGTAAACTTAAAAATTAGCAAGAAACAAATTTCGCTTCATAGGCACTTTAAGAAGCTATCTCGCAATTTTTTCATGTATATTATTAATAAGTAATCACATGATTTTTCTCGTGCAATTTGGAATAAATAAGCACTTGTAAATTTATTCAAAGACCACAAAGTGCACTCGCCCTATGGGCTCGTGCAATTTTGTGAATCTTTGAAAAAATTTACTCGTGCTTATTTATTCCAAATTGCACGAGAAAAGTCAAATACAAATTGGACTCCACTCAGTCCTATTACCATTACTAATCATAAAAATTACAATTTCCTCGGTTGTGATTGGTTTAAAAAAAACTCCTATTTTCCACTAACTCACGTGCCAAGTTGTTATCGGACAGTTTGTTGTTGGACAGTTTGTTATCGGACAGTTCTATACGCCAATCACATTCAAAGTAGTGTTTCAAATCAACCAATCACATTCAAAGTTGTAGTTTAAATCAACCAATCATAACCTTAGTTTTAATCACCATACATTTTGATTGTAATCAATTTTAGAGCGACATTAAAAAATTTACGCTTTCTTTTGTCAGTCTTTTAATGCAAAATTTCCCTCCCTTTTATAACTTAGCTCTTCTTTTTTTCTCGGAAATTGTAATTTTTATGATTAATTGGTAATAAGACTTCGTGTCGTTCAAATCGGTCCGTAATCATACTCGTGATAACAAATCGGACTCACGCTGCGCGGTCATCCGATTTTGTTAGCACTCGTATGATTACAGACCAAATTGGACTCCACTCAGTCCTATTACCATTACTTAATTTTACTCGGCCCCAATTAGCTGTTCAAATCCTATTCTCTAGCTCATTCATTTTTAGGCCCTGTTCACGCGTATCAGAACATTTTTGAAAACGGAGACTTTTAGAGTGTTTTTTTTTTCTGTTTAAAAAAATTGTGTGTCCATATTTAAGCGTATTCAAATCGTTTTCACACGTAAACGCTGGAAATACGGTAGCGGCTCTTACAGAGCATTCGCAACGCAGACCAAGACAGACTGTATCAGTGTATGACATCATAGTATTCGAAAATTATCCGTCCACACGAATACAATAAGCAATCGTTTTCAAAAATCTCCACCCTGGAACCGGTTTACAAAACAATTGGTTTTGGTGCCCAAAAACGCAGTTTACGTGTGCACAAAAGGTGCGTAAACGGAGAATAAATATGTACGTGAAAAGAAAAAAAATGGGATGCGTGCAGTTCCATTGAGAAAGCGTTAATTAATGTGGGCATTCGAAAAAAAAAGTATTCCATGCTAAGTATAGGGTGAAGGACTTATCAGAATATAGGATGAATCCTGATTTCCCTTTGAATCATTTGTTCTATAACAGCGGTATTGTTTATAGGTCCCGCTTCTACTGTTATTTCTCAGTCAGAAGCAGTTTTATTCTGCATTTTCATCGATCTTGTTTCTTATTCAAGTGACCTCACGAAAGCTACTGTCACTAGAATGAATGCCGTGGTATTTTGACTGAAGACGCAAAGTCAGCTTATTTCATTTTCTTTTTCTTTTTCGCGTCTTTGTCCCGTCAATGTTCAGGTTTTTATTTGTTTGCTTACTTGATTGATTGCTTGCTTGAGTCGACTTTGTGTTTAAGGAAATGTTTAATACACAACAAATTGATATAATTCAGAATCAAGGGAAATTACATGGTTTGGATAATAGGCAACGATATACAAAACACATACATTTTATTTATTTATTTATTTTTTTGCAGTCAAGACGCACTTTCTCCCTTTCATGCTTTGTTGTATAATATGGAGTAACTTTTTTTTTTGAGTGAAAATTTAAAATTATATTGCGTTTCAGCCGTTCTTTCTTTTGTCTACACCCTTTAACCAGTAAATTTCCGCTATACATAACGAGCCAGAGGTTCTTAGGAACCACAAAAATACCTCTGGATCCCGCTGAGATAGGGGGCAATTTGCCACCAATCTCAGCAGGATATCCAGCTACTCTGAACATTCCAATGTAATCGAATCGCTTCTGCCACTTGTTTCTGTTTGATATGGGGCGTCAATTTTCACGCTTATCTGTCATAATCCTTAAACGTGAACGTTTATTTATGGCGAGAGTTTAATTAAATTCTATCTTTAGACCTGATGCACACGAAACATGACTGCGGGAACGGGAAAACGAAACCCAATAGTTTGTTTTAGTTCTGATGAATTACTCTTGAAGTAGGCTCACCGGTTCCAGAAAATAGCACTAAATTACAACCAAAGGCTCGAGTTTTCTTTGTTTCTCTTTTGCATGCAATATGGGAAAAACAATAGGGCTTTTTATACGATGGAAAATAGGCCGCGGCTTACTCTGGCCGCGGCTTACATAAGACGCGAAAGGAACCATTTATACGAGTAAAAACACCAAGCTAGGCCAGGATAAGCCGCAGCTTGAGAAAGCCATGAACATAGATTTTGTACCATTTATACGGAGTGTTCGCGTCTTATGTAAGCCGTGGCCAGAGTAAGCCGCGGCTTATTTTCTCTCGTATAAACGGCCCTAATGCGTTTTGTTTTTGGAGGGAGATATATCTCTTTTGAACGCTAATTAAAATTCGCTCGTATTCCTAAATCAAACATACTTTCAATAGATGGTAATAGTAAACATATTTGCGAGTAATTTACACAAATCAGTCTGCAATTATTACCCTTTTTGAACACCGTGAAAGTAAATTAACATCACTGAGCTAAAATAAATCGTTTCAATATGTGATATCGTTGCGTGCTCATGAACAGAACTTTTACTATCCGTACGGTTTCCCTAGGAACTGATAAAATTATCGTTGAATAATTCCTCAATAATCTCGGCAAACGTCGAAGTGGAAGTTTCAGTATTCGACTTCCGAAACCGACCTTGGCAGGAAAAGCGACAACGGCGACTGTATCGAAATCATCATTTCAAAATATAACTTCTCCTTTTTCTAATTCTTTCCCGATTGTTAAAATTTGTTTAACGAACTGTCCAAGGACTAAATTACTCTGAGGTGCATTAAAGTAAAGAAAACGTTCTCGAAAAATACAGTCATCCGAACGCGTTATTGTTCTGCAAAGAAATGTACCAAATGTAAAACGTTTTGGTCATTAAATCTGCTTTCAACATTTGCCTAGATTTTTATCTGCACTTCATAAAACTGTTCATGTTATATATCCCAGAAGCACTCAGGCATACAGTGATGCCAGGACCTCAACATGGATGAACCAGAAAAGATATAGAACTTTTTACTAGATTTTTGTCTGCACTTCAAAAAACTGTTCATGTTATATATCCCAGAAGCACTCAGGCATACAGTGATGCCAGGACCTCAACCTGGATGAACCAGAAAAGATATAGAACATTTGCCTAAATTTTTATCTGCATTTCCAAAAAAACCCTGTTATGTTAAATATCTGAGAAGCGCTCAGGCATACAGTGATGCCAGGACTTCAACCTGGATGAACCAGAAAAGATATTGAACATTTTCCTAGATTTTTGTCTGCACTTCAAAAAACTGTTCATGTTATATATCCCAGAAGCACTCAGGCATACAGTGATGCCAGGACCTCAACCTGGATGAACCAGAAAAGATATAGAACATTTGCCTAAATTTTTATCTGCGCTTTAAAAAAAATGTTCATGTTATATACCCCAGAAGCGCTCAGGCATACAGTGATGCCAGGACTTCAACCTGGATGAACCAGAAAAGATATTGAACATTTTCCTAGATTTTTGTCTGCACTTCAAAAAACTGTTCATGTTATATATCCCAGAAGCACTCAGGCATACAGTGATGCCAGGACCTCAACCTGGATGAACCAGAAAAGATATAGAACATTTGCCTAAATTTTTATCTGCGCTTTAAAAAAAATGTTCATGTTATATACCCCAGAAGTGCTCAGGCATACAGTGATGCCAGGACTTCAACCTGGATGAACCAGAAAAGATATTGAACATTTTCCTAGATTTTTATCTGCACTTCAAAAAACTGTTCATGTTATATATCCCAGAAGCACTCAGGCATACAGTGATGCCAGGACCTCAACCTGAATGAACCAGAAAAGATATAGAACATTTTCCTAAATTTTTATCTGCAAGTTACATATGCTAAATCACTTGAATATTTTACTATTGCTATTTTCCACGCACAAACAAAAACAGAGTCCTAAACTCCTTGGTAGTTTGAAAAGGCTTTCAGAAGTTGTTTCTGGACGATAATATATTCTCCAACGATAATTTTCAATTTTCAAACTGCCACTATTTTAATCACCACCATAAGTGGAAGAAATAGTCGCCAGATAAAATATTTGTGCTTTGGCAGAGAGCAGCTATGTAAAAGGTATAAGTACCCATATCCAGTTATAAAGACAAAATAAGGAGCCGCCCACTTCCGCGCCCCCTCACCAGCCCGATCTTCATTATCGTGGATCGATGACGAGTGCGCGCGTATTTCGCAGCTTCATATTTAATTTGCCGCCAGATTATAATTAATTTGCCACCGGAATATACATGAACTTTGCTACATATACATAAATACGCTTGAACAGAAAGATTACCGCTCAACAATGGTCCGAAACCGAAGGAATTCCAACTCAATCAAATCTTACAAAAATTTGCATTAGAATATAATCCCAGGGAAAATGTCATGGGCGATTCCTACCAAACGTACCAATGTAACAAAATCGAAAGTTACGTCGATCTTACCTCTTACGTTCGTATTTCCGCTTTTAAAATTGTCTGAAGGCGATTTACATCGGCTTAAAATATAGTTACAACTTACCAAAGTCCATTGCACGTCAATGAAATCACCCGGTAAAACAGAATTTCAGCCTGAGAAGGCGTCACTCTCTGTAATTTCTGTCCATCACATACCGAGATATGCCGATTATCCCCTCGAAAATCTCAACGAATCGCTAAAGCATAACATTTGACAAAACTAGCGTTTCATCGTACAAGTAAAACCATAAAATGCCATAAGAACAAGGCGTAAGCGTGTTGCGTGCCGGTAAATTAAATTCTACCGCTGAAGCGCAAAAACAACACTTCTTTCAAGGTGTGCTAAGATGCTCCAGCAGTGAAACTACAAATGGAGTACGTTGACGGCTCTAATGCAGACCTATAACGTCACTCCTTAGCAACCAGACTTGGGAGATTTTTTAACTTCCGGTTATCTCTGGCTCGTTATGGGGTTCAGTAATGTTCTCTTTTCTATTTAAACAAAATAAATCTGCTCGTTTTACTTACAAAATAAGGTTTTAATTAAAGGCTATCTAATGACAGACTTTAGCCCAGAATCTGAATTGTAAGCTGCTAATATACATGTAGCCTGGCTAGCATGTAGCCTTGCTTTTCTAATTCGAGAGGATTCTAAGTTAAAGCTGGAAATCATGGACGCCCTTTTTGACTTTTAGGAAAGCGTTACATGATACTCGTTTGTCTCTAAGAATTCAAAATAATTAACTTAGGATATTGAATTGGGGTGCAGTTTTAGAAGCTCACCGCGACAATCAAGCAACTAAGTTTGCAGCGCTAATACACTTTTTTTTTATGAGAGAGAGGAGAGGTGGATGGGTATTAAGGCGTATAGGTTCTTTGAAAACAGTTTAGTTTCCAAATACTATCTAACCATCTAACAAATATATTGCTGTTAAGCATAGCGTTTACTTTGGCAAGGAGTTGCTCTTCCTGACAGCCGGGTCGACTACCGATTTATTTTGGTTTAATTCTTCCATTTCATGGACATGTTAAAGCAGTTTATTGTCAGACATATCTTGTCTAATGTACAAACTGCAAACGGAAAAGTGAAAGTACTTGCGACTCCATAATTCATTGGAAAAGAACAAACAAAGGTCTTCGATCAGCAACAAAATGCAAAGTTCTCCGTATTGCTAGAAGAGTGAACTTAATGAATTGATATAATATATCAATGACAAATAAGTAGGATACCAGCAACAAATTGAGGTATTTTTGTTACTTGTGATGTCATTTTTTATCGCCTATATCCTAAAAAGAGGATAGCCATGGACCAATCAGCGCGTGAGATTTTTGACAGTTATTAAATTATAAATCGTCCCGTTTATTGAATGTGCATAGCAGCATAAAACCTGCTATCATTAACTGAGCAAAACGTAAACAAGTATATATCTATTAGGACAAGAAGGGAAGAAATCTTTAACCAGTTTTTACGAGTCGTTTAACTTATCGCAATTAATTGCTGCTCCTACTAGAGTGACCGAATCGTCGCGGTCTCTTTCAGATGTTATTCTTGCTTCGCAAACCAAACAAGTTGTCAAGGCTGGTGTCATGGACAGCTCGATTAGTGACCATGACATGGTCTTTGCCGTCCTACATCTGAAAGTATCTCGACCTAAGACCACATACATTACAACTAGGAGTTAAAAAACTACAATCCAGACGCTTTTCAGCTTGATATGTCCGGTGCACCCTGGTCTGTTGTGGAAGTATTTGACGACGTTGATGACAAATTACACGCATTTGATCTGTTGTTCAATGAAATTCTCGATCATCACGCTCCGATTAGATCAATTAAAGTCCGTGGAAAACCAAATCCCTGCATAACGGAGGAGATATGTGAACTTATGAAATCTAGGAATGTCTGGCACAAAACAGCTCGTAGAACTAATGATCCACATGCCTGGTCTACCTATAAAAACCTTAAATACCGAGTCAGGAAGTCAATCAGAGCAGCGGAGAGTG
>JAEMWC010000394.1:140000-275000 GCA_016490735.1 Pachyseris speciosa
GCCAAGCTTAAGTGACGCGATTTGACAAATTGGAGACTGAAAATTAGTGTTGTAAACTTAACAATAGTATTTCGAGCTGTTAAGAGTTTCTCATTTCGATTTTCACTGAATGTCATGTTCACCGAAAGAGAAGCAGGTGGCCCCTTTGTTTGGGCTGTATGATCGAAGGGCTCAAATTTTCAGTTTTCGCCACTTGCAGATATATTAATATTACGTCTAAATCCTATCCTGTTCTCCTCATTTGTAGAAGAATGGACTTTATGAATAATATAATATATCAACGAGAAATCGGTAAGATGCCATTTTAAGATTAACAAAGTATCATTGGAAGGTCTTATTTGTCATATTTGTTTGAATAGCATACATATGCGTTTATGGAAAATTTTCCCTCTACTTTTTTGTTTTTATCAGACTCGTTTTATCGTGACCACGAAAAGAATAATTTCTCACGGCTATTTTCAGTATCAATGAGAAAGCTACAAAATGAAAGTTTTCGCTTTTCCAAATAAATAAATATATTTATTTAAATATATATGTTCAGCAATGTTCACCATGGGAAAAAAAATCTTCAAATGATATTTTCCATGTTACCATGGGTTCTTTCGACGGTGCTGAAACGTGCGAATTAGTCGGCTGCTACCTGTTATCCCTTCTCACCGAAAAGTATGGCCAAAACATCGGCTTATACCACGACGACGGTCTTGCGGCCTTTGACAAAACACCACAAGAAATTGAAAGGATCAAAAAGAAACTGTGCAAAATTTTCCGTGAAAATGACTTAAAGATAACGATAGAAGCAAACAAAACCATTGTCAATTTCCTAGACGTCACGCTTGACCTGCAAACTGGCAAACACTATCCATTTACAAAGGAAGGTAACTTCCCATTGTACGTAAATAAGAAATCCAATCATCCACCCTCCATCCTAAAAAAACAACCCGTGTTCCATCAACAAGCGGCTTTCAGAAATATCTTCAGACCGAGAATGCTTCGACAACGCCAAAACCGTGGATCAAGAAGCTCTCAATAAAAGCGGCTACAATTACAACCTGCCTTAGAAAGAGTCGCACAAAGAGTCGCACAACGAGACGCAGCGATAACGGAGGAACCGTCCAAGAAACATTCTTTGGACAACCCGCCTTACAGCAAGAATGTCTAAACGAACGTGGGAAAGTGCTTCCTTTCTCTCATTGATCAGCCCTTTCCTAAATCAAATCCACTTCATCAAATTAGCAACCGGAACACACTTAAATTAAGCTATAGCTGCATGAGTAACATCAAAACCATTAATTCTA
This sequence comes from Pachyseris speciosa, assembly GCA_016490735.1. Classification (NCBI taxonomy): domain Eukaryota; kingdom Metazoa; phylum Cnidaria; class Anthozoa; order Scleractinia; family Pachyseridae; genus Pachyseris; species Pachyseris speciosa. The sequence goes on from JAEMWC010000394.1 coordinate 141,296, forward strand.
ACCACAACAAAGCTCAAATTATTAAATCTGATCCAACAATGACAGTAATTGTAACTGCAGGAATTCAAGCACGTGCCCCATGGACGGAAAATGCAACGACCAAAACATCATTTACCAAGCTGAGGTCACGACATCAACCTCAAGACAGACATACATTGGACTTTGTGACACAACTTTCAAGTTAAGATACAGAAACTATGTATGCTTATTTAGGAAAGAGCGGTATAAACACGCAACCGAGTTAAGTAAATATATTTGGAACCTAAAGGATAAAAATATAATCTACAACATCAAATGGCGTAAGTTAACAGGCCAGGTCATATTCAAACGAAACAAGCGTTGCAATTTGTGTTTATGGGAAAAATACTTTATTATATGTAAACCCGAAATGTCAACACTAAACAATAAGAGCGAACTGGTATCTACGTGTAGACATTCCAAGAAATTCCTCTTAAAGGCAGTGCTCGCTTAGATTAACCAATCATATCGGTCTACGTGTCATGCCGCTAGGCATTGTTCTGTATTTTCAAATTTTGTATATATTCTCATGTATCCGTTATTTTTGGCAGTTGCCTGATGATTGCTTCGCAAGAAGCATGAAACTCTGAGTAGCAATAGATGTCTTCGACCAAATAATCCAACTCTGAAAATATACATATTGCTCCAGTTTATCTATTGAGCACTTTAATAGCTGATGAAGACTTCAATTTATTACCTTATATATATATATATATATATGTGTGTGTGTGTGTGTGTGTGTGTGTGTATTGAATTCTGTATATGAAGGAAACCCTAACCTTGCACACCCCAAACATTTATTCAATATATATCCCAAACATTTATTCTATATATATATATATATATATATATATATATATATATATATATATATATATATATATATATAGAAAGGTAATGAATTGAAGTCTTCATCAGCTATTAAAGTGCTCAATAGATAAACTAGAGCAATACGTATATTTTCAGAGTTGGATTATTTGGTCGAAGACATTTATTGCTACTCAGAGTTTCATGCTTCTTGCGAAGCAATCATCAGGCAACTGCCAAAAATAACGAATACATAAGAATATATACAAAATTTAAAAATTTGAAAATACAGAACAATGCCTAACGGTGTGACACGTAGACGGATATGATTGGTTAATCTAAGCGAGCACTGTCTTTAAGAGGAATTTCTTGGAATGTCTACACGTAGATACCAGTTCGCTTCTATTGTTTAGTGTTGCCATTTCGGGTTTACATATAATAAAGTATTTTTCCCATAAACACAAATTGCAAAGCTTGTTTACATTTGAATATGACCGGGCCTGTTTTAGCTTACGCCATTTGATGTTGTAGGTAATATTCTTATCCTTTAGGTTCCAAATATATTTACTTAACTCGGTTGCGTGTTTATACCGCTCGTTCCTAAATGAGCATACATGGTTTCTGTATCTTAACTTGAAAGTTGTGTCACAAAGTCCAATGTATGTCTGTCTTGAGGTTGATGTCGTGACCTCAGCTTGGTAAATGATGTTTAGGTCGTTGCATTTTCCGTCCATGGGGCACGTGCTTGAATTCCTGCAGTTACAATTGCTGTCATTGGTTGGATCAGATTTATTAATTTGAGCTTTGTTGTGGTAAGAAATAATGGTTTTGATGTTACTCATGCAGCTATAGCTTAATTTAAGTGTGTTCCGGTTGCAAATTTGATGAAGTGGATTTGATTAAGGAAAGTGATGATCAATGAGAGAAAAGAAGCACTTTTCCACGTTCGTTTTGACATTCTTGCTGTAAGGCGGGTTGTACCAAAGAATGTTTCTTGGACGGTTTCTCCGTGATCGCTGCGTTTCGTTGTGCGACTCTTTGTAAGACAGGTTGTAATTGTAGCCGCTTTTATTGAGAGCTTCTTGATCCACGGTTTTGGCGTTGTCGAAGCATTCTCGGTCTGAAGATATTTCTGAAAGCCGCCTGTTGATGGAATCCGGGATGTTTCTTAGGATGGAGGGTGGATGATTAGATTTCTTATGTACGTACAATGAAACGTTACCTTCCTTTGTAAATGGATAGTGTTTGCCAGTTTGCAGGTCAAGCGTGACGCCTAGGAAATTGACAATGGTTTTGTTTGCTTCTATCGTTATCTTTAAGTCATTTTCACGGAAGATTTTGCACAGTTTCTTTTTTATCCTTTCAATTTCTTGTGGTGCTTTTTCAAAGGCCGCCAGACCGTCGTCGCGGTATAAGCCGATGTTTTGGCCATACTTTTCGGTGAGAAGGGATAACAGGTGGCAGCCGACTGCAGCCGACTACTAGATAAGGTTAATTTGGGAACAGAAATCAACAACTAAGTAATTAAGTGAAAATCGGGCCCAGCCACATTTTCACTTAATTACTTAGTTGTTGATTTCTGTTCCCAAATTAACCTTGTCTGTTTGTATTTCTCAGAAATCCCTAATGAATCGCCATCCAAACGGGAATAGGCTTGTGATCCTAAGTAATTAAGGCAACCAGTTGCTAATATATCCCCTCCCTACCTTACTGTACTATATATATATATATATATATATATATATATATATATATATATATATATATAACTATCAGCGGATAAATTGAAGACTTCATCTGCTATAAAAGTGCTCAATGGAAAAACCAGAGCTGTGAATATAATATTCAATTGTGGAGTCGGACTAGTTCAAACACATTTATTTGCTACTCCGAGTTTCATGCTTCTCACGAAGCAATCATCAGGCAACTGACAACAATAACGGTTACATTTAAAGATATACAAAATTTGAAAATATGGAACAATGCTTACTAGCGTGACATGCCAAGATGTAATTGGTCGACAGAAGCACTAAACGTTAAGCTATCACGGTATTTAACAGGAATTTCTTAGAATGTCTACAGATCGATGTCAGTTCATTTCTATGATTAAGTGTCGACATTTCTCGTTTACATATTATAAAATATTTTTCCCACAGACACAGATTACATTTTTTGTTGATATTTGAATACAATCTGGCTTGCCTTACTTTTCGCCACTTAATTTCGTAATTGATTTTTCGAATTTTCAGACTCCATATGTGCTTGCTGAGTTCGGTTGCATTTTTGTACCGTTCGTTCCTGAAGGAGCATGTGTGGTTTCTGTAGCGTTCTTTGAATGTTGTGTCACACAGTCCGATATAAGACTCTTTGGATTGCGGGGTGACGACCTCTGCTTGGTAGATAATGTTCCGCACATTACAATTTCCGTTTAGGGGGCAAGATTTCGTGTTCCGGCAATTACACGCGCTATTAGTTTCTTCTGATGGATTTGAGGGTTTGCCCATTTGAGCTTTGTTGTGGCTGGAGATTATGGTCTTTACGTTACTCATACAGCTATAGCTCAGTTTAAGATTGTTCCGGTTAAAGATTTTGTGGAGTGGATTGGATTGAGGAAAGTGCCGATCAACAAGTGAAAGGAAGCATTTGCCGACTTGGGTTTCTACATTTTTACTGTATGGCAGGTTGAACCACGTTATGTTTCTTTGACGGTTTCTTTTTGCTCGTGGTGCATCGGGAGTTTCTTTGTAGGACAGGTTGTAGTTGTAGCCACTTTTGTTAAGCGCGTCTTGGTACGTACTTTTGGCCTTGTCAAAACATTCCTTGTCAGATGATATTTCGGAAAGACGCTTGTTAATCGATTCAGGGATGTTTCTCAGAATAGAAGGTGGGTGGTTAGATTGCTTGTGCACGTACAACGGTGTGTTTGCTAGTAAGCATTGTTCCATATTTTCAAATTTTGTATATCTTTAAATGTAACCGTTATTGTTGTCAGTTGCCTGATGATTGCTTCGTGAGAAGCATGAAACTCGGAGTAGCAAATAAATGTGTTTGAACTAGTCCGACTCCACAATTGAACATTATATATATATATATATATATATATATATATATATATATATATATATATATATATATATATATATATATATATAGGCAGAATAAGGAGGTTTACACAAACAATGGACTCCCAGCAGAAGGATCCGAAGGATACTATGCCACCACGTGAATTTGCAGATAAATAAGAAATAAGGACAGTGACGAACTTCTAGCTGATCTGACGAATGTAATGACGTTTCGGCTGTTCAGCCTTCTTCGGATTAAAAAGTTAAAAAAACTAAGAACTAAAAACTATTTACAATTGTTGTGCTAGTCTGAGGTCCTAGCTTATATAAGTCAGGTGATTAACAGATACAGAAAAGGTGAGTGACAGAAGTTATGTAACCGATTCAACGTAACAAATTCCACGCAAGGGGCCTCTGAACAATCGTGATTAGTGTCATAACAAATTCCCAAGGCAAGGCCTTTAAACAGTGTAATAAGTTCCCTACTGAGGGCCCCTGAATGGCAAAATTCAGACAAAAATAACAGAGTCTATCTATATATCTATCTATCTTTTGCCTTAAAAAGACAACGCTATAAACCTTGCAAGAGCTCATTTATCGCAATTTGTGTTATATTGTGTAGGATCTATTTTCATTGATCTTGCCAACAGAGAAAAAAGTTGTGATTGCTGTGAAGTCTGTTCCTGCTGTGGTCAGTGCGAAAGAGCTGATCGCCAGTATGTGGAATTACGTAAATTAACACTTTTGTATTTGTGCTTTGCGTTTTACAACCGTAAAGACGTTTTGTTGAGGACACGAGAGGAATAGCTGTTACGTTACCAGGAAAAGCAGTGAATATTGATGCCTAAGAAAAATGGAGACTGAGGTACTGTCTATTGTGAAATACAAATATATTTTTGAAGGAGGTCAAATTTGAAAATCGGTATACCTGCAGCTGGCGAGTGACCTGTTTAAGGCTTCTTATGCTCCCACGATATCTAAACTAAATCTTTACTTAACAGTCTGCTTAACGGTTGACCGTTACTAGACACTTTCATAACGAGAATTCGCAGTGAGTGCAGTTTATTTAGGACAATTACCAAAGTTTTCATAGCTTATTTTCCGTCTCAGATTCGGTGAAGCTGATCTAAAACTTACTACTCCAATACAGGAACAGTTAAATTTAGGCTGAAAACACTTAAACACCGACCTAATCTATTCCGTGTACATATTGAAACTACTAGATGTCAATGATGCAATTTACACCTTCTATCTGCTTTTGCTCGTAGTCCGCCACAAAAACCACTAAAAGCACTTGTTGACTAAAACGGACAATCTTTGTTAGTTTAATTCGGATTACATCATGGATAAGGTGTTGCTTTCAATATATTTTGCCGTAAGCATATGATCTATTAACAAACTAGGTAACATCGCAAGATTATCTTATAACGTTGATGGAACTCACCTGCATACAATACTGAGCCCATTCCAAACAAAATCCACGCAAGGAGAACGAAACCCTTGATAGAAACCATGCCCTTAGTTCCATATACGTTCTTTTAGTCTTTCCGTTGTTGTGAACGGAGTTTTCAAAATAAATGGCGAGTGTAAATGTGTGGGTTATTAATTATTCTGTCTTCCTGTGCAGCGCTAAATTATTGATAACATATAGGACAAAATTACTGAATACTAATTGGTCCAAGAAGAGGGCATTTTTTTTTTCTTAATGTTGATTCTGCAGAGGGCAAAAATACTCACTCCGGTTTGTCCTTTCAACTCGAGTTGTATTCGTTTAAAAAGGGATAAAGGTCATGTACAAGCTTGGACAGATACCATGGAAGGTAAAGTTTCGAGCTATAAAAAAAAGTGCAAATGCTTTTTTTCCCGTAACATTCAAAACTTGGACCGATTTGCATGGTGCCAAAAAACAATCTAATTTAACACGTCGAGGGCTTTTATTTTTCCACGACACCTTTCAGCTAAAAAAAAATAAAGAAAGAACAAAAAAAACAACAACAAAAAACAAAAACACAAAACAAAACAAAGAAAAAAAAAAGAAAGAAAACAGAATGACATAGAGCCATTAATGGGCGTATCAAGTAGTTGAAAGTTAGTGGAACAGGTTATTCATTATGCCACAAATTCTTTGGCTCGACGAACCGATTGCCCATTTTTATGTGTTTTTGTTGTTATGTTTTGTTTTGTAGTTTTGTCCAAGTGATAGAAACCATTACAGCACAGATGAATGATAAAATAAATAGAAGCCGGTAAAGTTTGGTTTATCGTTGTTTCCTGTGTTCAGATATAAAAAACTCATTTCTCCTAACTGGATGTAAATTACTCGATGCTTGTTTTATTTCCAAGCGAACTCGTTCAATTTTTTTTTCACCACTTAGTTGTCTGTTTTTCGACGTGCCTCGAGAGTGTTAAGACAATTTTGTTGTTATGTCATAAACACATGGGAATCGCGATGTGTCCTTGCAAAAAAAAATTAATAAGAATTGATATGACATGCCTTTTCAGAGGTTGCTGAAATTTCAGCAGAATGATACTAATGCTTAAATCATTTTACTCGGCCCCGATTTCCTGTACAAATCCTACAATGTAAACTGTAGCTCATTCAATCCTAGGCCCCGTCCACGCGTATATCATAATATTTTTGAAAACGGAGATCTTTTCAGTTTCTCTGTTTTCAACAAAACAAACAAACAACAACAACAGCAAGGAGTGTCCACAAGTAACCGTATTTGAAGCGTTTTCACCTTTTCACGCGTAAACGCTAAATACGATGGAAATACGGTAGCGTTCCTTACAGAGAATCCGCAACGCAGACCGGGACAGACTGTAATCAGTCCATGGCATCATCGTATTCACAAATTGTCCGTCCACGCACATACAAAAAAGCAAGCGTTTCAAAAAATCTCCACCCTGGAACCGGATTTCAAAACCGCCGGTGTTGGTGCCCAAAAATGCAGTTTACCTGTGCATGAAAGGCGTAAACGGAGATTAAAAAAAATTGTGCGTTAACTCGGATAAGTGTGGACGGGGGCTTAGGATTAGCAGGGTCAACCGACAGTTCCATTGAGTAAACTTTACGCAATGTGGGTATTCGGAAAAAAATCATTCCATGCTACGTATAGGGTGAAGGGCTTATCAGAATAGAGGACGCATCCTAATTTCCCTTTGAATCATTTGATATAACAGCGGTATTGTTTATAGGGCCCGCTTCTCCTATTATTTCATGGTTAGAGGCAGTTGTTTCTGTTATGTGTTATTTGCTGCATCTCCATCGATCTTGTTCGTTATACTTCACGAGAACTACTGTCACTGGAATGAATGCCGTGGAATTTTCACTGATGATCAAGACGTAAAGTCACAGTCCGCTTATTTCACTTTTTGTCTCTTTTTCGCGTGTTTGTCCTGTCAATGTTCAGTTTTTTTTATCTGTTTCCTTACTTGATTCCTTGTTTAAGTCGGTGTTGTTGTTGTTGAAAAAAAAAACTTTGTGCTTAATGAAATATTATTACAACGCGCCAACTGGAGTAAATTGGCTAAACGTCATTGCCCCTAGCCGCTTTAATACAGAACAATTAAAAAGCAAACACTTCCAGTTTACAATTATTAATTGTATCAAGTAAGTTGGCCCCAGTCAAGGTGGGGGCTAAAACATGCCAAAAAGTGCAATTAACTCATAAAGGGGAGGAGGCGGGTAAAAGCTCGTGTAGTCAGGATGAATTGCAGAGGTGAACGAGTGACGCTGACCGTATCTGCGCATCAGACATCCTCTTCTCGGCAGCCACAGATGCCGCTCCAATACGAAAACTATGCCTTTATATCTGGATTGGTCCAATCCACAATACCTGACAGCATTGGTAAGCTTATTAGTGAAAAAAAAAATGCTCCAGGGACTGCTGAGCCATTGGGTAACTGAAAAAGTGGCCCTACACTGAGACCACGCTTCCAATAGTTACTGAACCGGACAGAACCCAGTTTGACGGGTCATCACTAGAGAAAAAGGCCGCTGATAGTAACTATGTTTTCAATTCAAAACGGGGATCCTAATGGCCATAACTTTGTTTGCGGAGTTAAACAGTTTAGTAACCTGATCCAAGGAAATATGTTGGCCATATTTAGATGCTGTGATTTCACTCACTCTACAAAAGGCAAAAAATGAAAGCAAACACATTGCTTTAAATAGAAAGGTGTTTTAATAGAGCCTTGTAGATGGTGTGCCGCTTGAATCACTCTATGTAATATAGGAAATGTAATTGGTAGCCTATTGCCAAGCCGGAAACAAATCTTTGCATGATCCTTAAGCATCTGTACTAAGAAAAAAGTTTTAGTTGTTCCAGAATATCCGGCTAATTTGTGATAATAACCTATTGCAGATATGTGTGTATTCACTGTGGAAGGGGCATATTTGTGATAAAAAAGGTAAGCGATAAAGAGAGCCACAGTAGGTGGAGACAGTGGCAGAGCTAGCCTGTACTGGCACCCGGAAAAGAATTTGCAAGAAACTGAAAAAAACAGTTTCCAAGCCCGCCTGTATGTGGGGATTGAGGACCGCTGAAGGCTGGACTGAAGCAGGTGTGAGACTAAATTTGCCAGTTCTGCGGATGGAGATGACTGGGGATTACTGTAGGCATTGGGTCCATGGAGGGTGGAGCCAAGCTCATAAACGTCTGGATCTGTAAGCGAGGCAGAGAATCTGCTAACACATTGTGAACCCATCGTCCATGTTTAGCCTTGAATAAAATATTATACTTCAAGCAGATCAAGACAAGTTTTTGTACAAAAAACATCAGCTGTTTATCTTTGCAAAACTGCTTGTTAATGACATGTACGAGGGCTTCGTTATCGGTCAAAAATAAGATACAATGACTCGCCATGTAACTCCCCCATAGAAATAAACTGAGCACATTAGGAAAGAGTTCCAAAAATGCAATGTTTTAGGAGGACCAAGATGCTGGCCAGGGCCCATCTTTTTTTGCAGTTGACTCAATTTCGCCCTTTAAATGCTTTGTTATATGATATGAAGTAACTTTTTTTTTGTCTGGAAGTGATAGTTTACATCATAGTGCATTTGAGTTCTTTTATTTGTCTACACCCTTTAACCAGCAGATTTTTACTTACAAAATAAGGTCTAATGTTATGCTTTAGCCCAGAAACTGAATTGTAGGCTTCTAATGACACATGTAGCCTGGCTTTGTAATTTGAGGAGACTCCAAGTTAGAGCTGAGAATGATGGTAGCCTTTTTTGACTTTTGGGGAAGCGTTGCTTGATACTCCTTTGTCTAACAAATTTAAAATAATTAATCTTGCATGTTGAATTTGGGGTGGATTTTTGGAAGCTCGCCACGACAATCCAGCAACTATCCAACAACTAAGCTGAACCTTAACAAAGTTTGCAGCGCTAATGTAGTTTGGATGGAGAGATGCAGAGGTGGATGGGCAATTAAGCAATAGACCACAAGTTTCTATGGTTTATATGGTTTTCTATGGTTAATATGGTGATAAACCACTTGGGATGTAGGAAGAACACTCGGAGAATCCGTAAATCGTGCGCCGCATGAGTTTAAGGGCGCAATAAACCGTAGCTGATTGACCAATCAGAGCGTGCGCATTGACTTTGTTAGTATATAATAAGGGATATATGGTCTTTGAAAACAGTTTAGTTCCAACATATAATAAAACCATCTAACAAATATATTGCCACGTGGATTATCCACAAGGTGCAAGTGGCTCTGCCGGTTCATTCCACAAGGATCATGGGTAGGCCAATGTTCCCCAGTGTAATTATGAAAATGGTAGTAAGGGCTGTCCTAGTAACCAGTGCTATGTAACATCGGTTCAAACCTCACTGGCTATCCAAAACACTTGTCACTCACACGTTTAATGACCTCACAGTCTACACTTCCGTCCTGCCAATCAACCAAATTTCCACTTACCGGATCACAAATTAATCAGTTGTTAATGTTGTTCTTGATTAGGACCTCACTGCCAAGTTTTTTTCCCCAGCCCGTAGTCAATGGTTTGATGTATGTTTCGTTCAGCGGTGGAGTTGTCGAGATACCACCCCTAACTCTTGGTTTAGCTGGCCAGTCCGCTCTTGGGGTAATTGCGTTTAATCCTCTTTGAAAATAATGGTAGTTAGTGAAATGATAACTCCACGCTAGGGACAATGCACTTCCGTTAGTTTCCATGTCATAGTGAGCCTTGAACCTTCCGGCTGGGGAGCTACTCTTAGGATGAAGCCAACAAACAACCGACGGAGGAATTGGAGAAAGGCTGAGGAGGGAGTGGCACGAGGACACTGTGGTCTCCGGGGAATAATGATTGTATTTAACCGCGTTTAAACATAAATAAAGATAAGGGGTTTATTTTGAGAGATCAGAGATGATAAGTTTTTCTTGAGTCTGTGAGTTTAGTAACTTTTACTGACAGCGAACCATGTTGTCGGTGCTGTGAATCAATGTGTCAGTGTTCCTAAAATTCATTATTTGAAATGATTTAATAAAACCTATGGGAAAAAATAAAATCAGCTCTTAACTCTCAAAGTAAATTCTTACCGGCCCCTTCAACGGAATTACGGTCATTGAACATATTAGCGGTATTGAATATTTTGTAGTTATATTCCGTTGTGGTGTAAAACCTATGAAATCGCCAACTACATCAAGAAACAGCACGCAGTAGCGGCAACACACTCTTTCGAACTCTTGCTCTCCAGCAAAGCCATATTTTTCCGTTTTAAAACAAATCACATCTCTAAATGTTGCGTAGCTCTTAAAATTGCAGGCTTTTTCTCCCTCTTTCAGGGTTCATAATGTACAACTCCTAAGTCTTGATGTTAAACCATGGATCCCCCACCCTTCAACAGGAAAATAAATGCAAATTATGACTCGTTCGATTGTAAACTGCACATATTATATAAGTTTGAATGCGTTTCCTTTCAACGCATCCTAAAACAAATGCATAAGCAACACTGTATTACGTCTCTTCTCAATCTTAAGGCAGTGAAAAAGTTAGTGATATAATCTTTATTGTTATTTAAAGCAAATAATTGAATACACACTTGCCAGTTAACAATCCAATCTGGCTTACAAAGTACAAAGTTAAAAAAATTGTCTCAAAAAACCTAAAACTACAAATAAAAAAGTTCAACGTTCAAACAGAATTGAAAAGACTATGATATTTACAAAGCAGGGATATCATTAATTTTTCTTGTTAAAGCATTTTACATATGATTCACTCGACTATCACATCACACATGAGTGGCTAACGTTAACGCCCTTTCTGCTGCGCAGTTTCTTAACTTTCATCCTTAAGTCCAGGGACTAAACTGTTTGTTTGTTTGTTTGTTTTTTTTGGCCTTGTCAAAATGAACAACGTCCGGACGCCTTGTGAACATCATGACTTTGACATGAATGGCTGCAGTAGTAAACAATATTTTGAAAAGGGCTTTTGAAAAAGTAGAATAGCCGCGCGACTTTTGCGATACCCTTAGAAATACACACATATCTAGATATTTCAAAACAAAATAGTTACTGAAATGCTATCACTTTTGATGTTTTTTTGTAGTGATGATGTGCTGTCTAAGTTTTGATTTAGCTTTAACTCCTCAAAATGCGGTAATTAAGCTTCTCTGACCTTTTAATATGTCAGACGTTGAAGTCTGTAAATCAAACAATCAGTCAATCAATCATCCAATCAATCATCAGCCATCAAATCGATCAATAAATTAATCAACCAATCAAGAAATTGCTCGATCCATCAAGCAAATGGCCATTCAAAACTTCCACCTCACCGTTACAGCCATACAGCTCCACACTCATGGATATGTGCAACGCCAAGTTGTTTCCCGAAAGCGAATGTAATATATAACATGCTCTGATTGATGGGTTGAGATCATAATAAAAGACAGAGCGTCGGCTTCTGTTTTCAGCAAACTCCTAATTTGGCAAAATAACACATTACAACAACAACAACAACAATAATAATAATAATAATAATAATAATAATAATTCAGAAAATCTTATATAGCTCATTTTCCATGTGTATATGATCAAATGCGTTTTACAAGCAGATGAAATTGGAATTTGGAAATGTTGGTTTTTTGTGGAGCGGGGAAAACATGAGAACCCGGAGAGAAACCTCTCGGAGCAGAGGAGACAACCAACAACAAACTCAACCCACATATGACGTCGAGTCCGGGAATTGAACCCGGGCCACATTGGTGGAAGGCGAGTGCTCTCACCACTGCGCCATCCCTGCTCCCCAACATTAAGATAAGATAAAGGTCCTTAGTGGTAAAATGTTCATACTTTCGCCTTTTCGCACTTTTGATCAGGAACTTCTATCATTTTATACGACAGTAGAACGATGTTCAAAAAAGGGGAACCTACAGAACGTTCAAAAAACAAACTAAAGGCTGGACTTTCATCAAAAGAGCTATACTAGCAATTTTCGTGGTAATTTTAAAGGGGCAACACACTTCCGTCAATAGAAACGTGACCAAGCAACATGCGACATTCTGCGCCATTTCGCAGGATAATCGCTTAATATTTGTTGGAGGCTGTTGGAAATGAGTTGAATTATGGATCTTGTGCTAAAAACGATGCAAAATTTAGAAGGCGCAATGACTTTATTTTTATTGGTTTGACCATTTAGGAACTCTTCAATGAGTTCAAGGAAAACCTATAAAGCCTAGTATTTGTTTTGACCCTTCAAGGCTGACCTAAAGATATCGCACGTAGTAGTAGTATACTGGCGTCAATTAACGAATACCACTTACCACTTGTGTAAATAAGCCTCCTTTTAACCTTTTAACCCCAAAACAAGAACTTGAGTAAAGCGAAAGTTATTGTTTTGGGGGTTAAAAGGTGAAAAGGAGGCTTGTTTACACAAGTGGTAAGTGGTATTCGTTAATTGACGCCAGTATACTACTTCCCAACCGGATTTGACCGGTCCAAACCACCCATAACTAGTAAGACCTGTTTAAGAAAACCATATTGAAAAAGACAAAACCGGTTTGAGAAGCCCGGAAATTAGAGAGAGGGGAAGAGGAAAAATATTGTGTTACGTGAATGGACACAAGGATGAACAATAAGGACATCCTACGTTATAATGTGACGTAAGCTCTTAAAAAAGAAATTGAATATTGGTTGGGAAAAGTTAAAAACAGAAAAAAGGAAGCAGAGTTTGGCTTATTAAGGCGTCATGTAAGAGATTTAAAAAAAATGATATATCTCCATGGAAATTTATTTTGTATTCTTATAAAAATATATTTTATTGATATATATCTCATTTAAAGTTTTTTATAAACTTCCAACCGAGACAAAAAATTTATGAAAGATTGGTTGACAGACGAAGGGTTTTATGACACTGTTAATTAATAACATACAATTAAAGATTTGTGTAATGTTATAAATGGATATGTTGGATTATGCTATACCAGAGCTTCGGGAAAATTTTTTGAAGAAAGTTGTTAACACAAAATTGGAACAACGTAAGTGGAAACCAATTTTAGCCTCTATTAAAAACGCCAAATATTGTGAAGTTTGTAAAAGAATTACAAAAAAAAATTCATTTAAAATTTAATGATCAGTGGTAGGTTTTCTGTTTTCTTTGTTTGAGAAAAATTAATTTTTCTCCTAATTTAAGGGATATTTTATTTGAATATAAAAATCGTTCAATTTATAAAAAGAATTTTCCTGGAATTTTTATTTGTTTAAGTTAAAGTTTTGTGTACTTTTATAAATGGATGTGTTGGATTGCATTAATAATCTTCTTCCTGAGTTGAGGGAGATCATTTTGAAAGAAACAATTAAATTATAATTAAAACAACATTCAGATTTAGGTTGGGGCCCCATTTTGACTCTTATTAAACCCATTGGCACCCGTGCCGGCCAAAACCGGCCGTAAAAAAACTCCCATACTTCAAAACATTGCAACTTTCTCAATCGCACGAATATTGCCTTAACTGTTAGTTGTGAGCACGAAATGGAATGTCCTTTAAATTTGGATATCCAATAAACGCAAGAAACGTAGCGATTTTTACCAAATATGGCCTTTTGAGTTTGGACAGGAACGAAACTGACCTTTTTTAACGTCAAAGAGAAACGACAAAAATGCCCCTTTTTGCCTTCATGTTGTTTTAGGAAATCATCGTCGAAAAACCAAACTTCAACCATCATAACGAAATTCAGTCCTTTTTCTAGCTTAGAAATGACTTTTTTTGTTCATATTCTTCTCCCGAGCGTAGATACAGCCTTTTTGTTCCAGTGCATTCAGGCCTTCCCGACATTTTCAACATCTCGAGCACGTTGCATGCTGGGAACTAACGAGAATTTTTGACAGCGCCACTCCGACCTACCGCCAAAATTTACTGCTTGTGGTCATCTTCAGTGCTCAAAAATTCCAAAATATGCGGCGGTAGGTCGAGAAATTCATCAGTAGTCGAGTCCCAAAGATACTAAGTGTCCGACCGGCCAAATTCCCAGTTCGTCGAGTAACAAGCCAAATTCGACAACAAAGTACATCACCTTGCTCGATTCTTTGGGAAAGTGGACTCTTAGCTACCGTCACGCTTAATGATGCTCATCAGGCAGCCGCTAAAGATGAAAAATGGCTGTAAACTTAGCAAAAATCGCAAGCAAACCGAACTTGGGCCATTGTTTTTGCTTCACGGATAAAATATAGCTACGTCAAAATGACGTTTTCAGAAACCTTGAGCCTCCAGTGCCTTAGGACAGCACCACTTTTCCCTGGTAGTTGCAAATAAAGAGTCACAAATTGCTATTCATCGTTTATAGGTGGAAAATCAATCCGAAAACGTAAAAACAGCTGGTAGTCAATGGGTAAGAAGGTTCCACATTGTAAAAACTTTGAAAGAATTTCAGATAACATATTGTGTAAAATGTAGATCTTGCTATCGTAATTATATGTGTTTTCTTTGTTTAAAAAAATCTAATCTTGTTCATAATATATGGGAAGAAATGTTTTCTTATGATGATTATTTTCTTTATGAAGTTTATAAAAATTATTTTTCTGATTTATTTTATTTAATTTAAAGTTTTATGTTGAAAGATAAATAGTTGGTTTGTTGGTTATGCTTTTTCATTTTGTGCAAGACAAAGTTGCCGATGAAACTTCTTCCCTAATCAGTTAAATCATTTTGCTTTGGTACAAGGGTTGCGAAAGCTCTAACAAGAATAAAGATGAGGCAAAGCGCCTATCGTAAAGGAATTCAACAACTGACTCTTCTACCACTAGCACTTTGTTATAGAGGTTGCGATGTCTTCTACAAGACAAGGTCGGTGTAAGGGGCAAAGACAAAGGAGAGTGCTATGGCCTTATTCAAGAATGCACAACTATCTCGGATTTCCTGTTTAAAGCATTTACTAGAAAGGAATGTTCAAAAATAAAGACTCCTGCTTTCTGTTGCCATTTGGCACTGAAAACACGCTTTTGGTATGAAATAGGTCAACAGTTCAGCCTTAGCTTTAAGGCAACAGCGATAACTCTATGGAACAACGAAGAAATCTATGCTACGGAGCTTATAGTTTGGCATATCGGCTCCTTTCTTGTCTTGTACATCTGGTAACGGTGACGATTTTAAATTGTAAAGTTCTTCAATTAGGTTGTGTATACTGATAACACATCTTAAAATAGGTTACTTCCTCTAAAAATTGGAAATACCTACTAGAACAAAAAACACTAACAAAATGTGGGCAAACGTAGCTTTGGTTCAAAACGGTCGTCTGTGGTTTCGTGTACTTGTTGCAAATAGGTGCTTTTGAGTTGTTGTTGGAGATGTTTACAACGCTATCATTTACAAGTCACCTTGTCCATGGTTTGTCCTCTTTCACTGAAGTTACGGAAATTCACACCATTGTCACTGTGCTGTAACTTATATTTGGTTACCCACTCGTCAACATCACTTCTCCCTTGCGTTGTCACACGTGTCACAGTGACGTCTAGTCTCAGTAGATCCACCTGCAGCCACTTATTGATATCATTTTTCTCAGCTGACCATCCTCCGGCTACACCTGGAGCGTGTGTGAAGTTCAGTCGTCCCTGGCTGGCAGAGCCAGCTTCATGATGTGCCGAAGAGGCTTTATTTTGTCCGTCAGAGATCGCACCATTTGCTATGCCCAGAGCTTCTTTGTCATTTCTACTTGTTTCAAGGAAGGCAGAATTCATGACACTACTTTATTAAACCCATTTTGGAATGGATTAAGAAGGATGCGACTTAGAGAAAGAAATAGTGCCATTCACTGCCATAGCACTGTTAAGAGCTAATCAGATTGCAAGGATCACCAGCGATTTCAAAATGGGTACAATAGAGAGGTTTTCCTCTGCGAAAGCCGAATTCAAGTAATTCAGAAACTTGTTTCTCTTTATATATATATATATATATATATATATATATATATATATATATATATATATATATAAATTAATAGCCAAGAACTGGAAAATACGACTTTGCCAATATTTCGTCTTTATTAAAAGACTTCATCAGGGCAACTGATGTGAAAGCGGTTAAAACCGTTATAAGATATACGCTAGCTGATGTGAGACGCTAATACGAGACTTAAAGCTGCTCGCGCGCTTTAAAGCGCGCGCGTTACATATAAGTGAAGCAATGAGAGCGATATTAAAATAAATCCCTTCGAGGATTCCTACTACAGAAAAATCATCACTATTAAGACCCAGTGGATAAATACATCGAAGACGGTATGCCCACTGGGCCTCCCTATCCCTAAGATATTCCTCACTTGAACACTTGTCTATTAACTGTATTCTGACATCACTCAAACCATGATGGTCTGCCTGATTGAAATGCCTGTATATAACATCGTCTTTAAGTTTATTCTCAGAGGATAGTCCTCTGTGCGCATTAATCCTAGACTTGTGGTTATTAAATCTAGTCCTAAATTTGTTAATAGTAGATCCCACATATTGCATTTGACACATTGCACAAGACAATAGGTAGACTACGTGGTCTGAATTACAATCCAGCTTAAAATTAATCACAAAATCTCTCCCAGTAACTCTACTTTTGAAACAAATGCCCTCATCCAAGAAATCACAAATCCTGCATCGTCTATCCCCACATCTACCACAACCCTTAACAGTAACTGGTGTCTTAAGTTCGGAATGTACCAGAATGTCCTTAAGGCATTTAGGCCGCCGGAAAGCCACCATGGGCACCTGTTCTAAGGCCAGCTGGCAACGCCTAGAAGATTGCAAAACAGGATGAAGCCTGTGTAATATTTTAGAAATACAAGGGAGTGCCGGATGAAATGTGACCACAAAAGGAATACGTTTATTACAAGCAGGTTGCTTATCCCTAAGGGTTTGTTCCCTGGGAATCCTACGCGCTCGATCTATTTGCCCCTCCACATGCTCCTTGTTATAACCCCTTTTAACCAAGTAACTGCACAATTCCTCAGCCCGTTTATCAAACAAAGCATCCGTGGAACATATACGTCTTATTCTAAGGGCCTGACCATAAGGGATACCTTTCTTACATGAATTAGGGTGACAAGAGGAATGAAACAAATATTGGTGTTTGTCCGTAGGCTTACTATATAAGTAGTATAGTGTTTGGGGTTACGAAATCAATTGACTTCGTTTTCCCCAAACACTATTCTGGTCTCGTATTCTGGAATATATAGTTATTTAATTTGATGGAATATATAGTTATTTAATTTGATGGAATATATAGTTATTTAATTTGATGGAATATATAGTTATTTAATTTGATGGAATATATAGTTATTTAATTTGATGGAATCTATAGTTGTTCAATCTGATGGAACCAAGGTCAGCACACTTCATAAAATGCGTGACATTCTCGGAAAAATCACCAAGCGTGACATTCTCGGAAAACAGGGAATGAGTCATCGCCTATAGCTGCAGAAAAAAAATAGCAAAACTGGTGGCCACCAGAACCTCTCATGAGGGACTTAATTTGGAATTTGAATCACCACCCGTCCCTCATGAGAGGTTTTTTTGTTTTATTTTTTTTTTGAATTCCCACCACCTCACCACCAGAGCTCTGGCCCTATCAGACCCTCTTGGGGCCAATTATTTGTTTTTTTCACCCTCCGGCTTGAGATTGAACCGGCACTTCTGTCAAGCCAAAGCTTCACTATAGCTCTACCCAACAATCCGACACCATCTAAGGGTGATTTTTTATTTTTCATTTTTTATTTTTCATTTTTTTTTATTTTTCATTTTTTTATTTTTCATTTTTTATTTTTTTTTATTTTTTCAACCCATGGAATAACGGCGGGGGTTTTTCGTTATTCCACGGGGTGGCTTGTATACATTTCGCTAACGAAAGGCCCCCGCTTTTTCCAATCGTTAGATAGTCTGCATACAAGCCACTCTTTATCTGTGTGAAACAACCCTTATATTTTCGTTTGTATTTTCATTTTTATGCTTGTGGTACATAAATGAAATTTACAAAGATAAAAAATAATACGCATGTGTAAAAAGCGAAAAATCTGACGTAGTTTGATGACTCATTCGAAAGGGAAACCCCCCAAAGAGGGCAGTATTTTAAAACTCACAAAAATCATATGGCGTGACGTCAACAGCTAGATTTCATAATGTCCATAGGCAAAGCTTGTCACGCCATTATCATGAATATACCGCTTGTCGTCAAAGCAGCTGAGTGATACTTTATTTATCTCATAACTTCCAAGTTGATGGTTCTGACTTCTAATTGTTTTCATTCTATGATGCATCTGTTTATTATCAAATAGTGTCTCTTTATAATTTTCATGTTTGATGTTATTCTTAATAATATTCTTACTAATACCTTTTGCTGTCTTCCCTCCTTTCTGATCATCTTTAATATAGCTATACATCTTCGATCTCAGTCCTACGAATTCACATATTGGGACTCCAGCAGCCTCATCTTTCATCTTACCAATTACTTTTTTATTGGTCTTATCGGAGAATGGCGAGCTTTCAGGATAGTCACTGTTATCGAATTTATTTTTATCCTTCCAGAAATTTCTATAGATGTCATGGGTTCCAATTTCATAGGTCAGTGAGTCTGTGTCTGTGAATAATAATTTTGCTTCATCTCCATATTTCTCTTTGATGTAGTTGTAATGGAAATCGTACATCAGTGTCTTGCTAAGGTCTAGAATACACATCCCGACGTATGCTGGCCGGTTTAAAGTAAGTGTTTCTTTTATCTTATGAACAGCTACTAGATTTTCATCGAAGATTTTACTGCTAACATAAGTGGGTTTACTAGCTAATTTCAATAGCTTCTCCTCATCAGTCACCAATCTGACGTCTACTCGCTTTCTGAGGTTTTCCATCGTTTTGCCAAATACACTGTTATTCATCAGCTTGAAAAAGTCTTTCTCAAAGGCATTTTTAGCATTCTTACGTTTTTCAGTATTGAAATCAATATATTGCCTAAGCCACGCGGACTGATTGAATTCTAACACTCGATGGATTTTAGTTATTTTCAAACCGAGATCAGTATATAATTGGAGGTTCCTATAATGGAGCACGTATTTTTCTTTGTTGCTTAATGTTGGTATCAGTTTATGTACCAGACCAGTTGATATATTATATTTCTTTGCTATATCCTTGCAATAGTCTGAAAGCATGTCTTCAGTTACTTTCACCTTCTCTGGCCCAAGTGGGTAATCATTATGTAGATCATGCAACTCCTGGGGGTATTCCAGATCAACTTCCAGAATCAAACCCTTTTTGCTGTCTTCTTTGTATTTAGCCAGGTTGAGATTATTTATTTTATTCTCAGTCATCCATCTGAATCCGCCTTTTGGTAAATATTGACTCATAGCCCAACCATACAAATTATTAGCATCAAGATACACGATGTACTTCGAGGGCGCCTTCTCGTCATACTCTTTCATGTATTTATTATTTGCTTTACCGTAACGGTTGGCTATATAGCTGATTCCTCCACGCAGACCCTTTTCAATGAACTGGAACATATCAATGTCTGTCATCAATTCTAATTTTATGTCAGTCATTTTCAGCATGGCGTCCCAAGATAAACCAGGAGAGGTGAAATAGTGACACGGGTCCAGTTTATAGTACTCAAGGCATGTTTTTCTGAAGTTTTCAAATACATCAGCCAGTAGGAGTACATCTTTTTTAAGGTACAGGTCATGATAATCACCCATGTTTTTCAAAGAGAATGTTTCCCACACTGTCTGAGCATGTGTATAGTCTTCATCTGATATATGCGTATCACTCAGTATGCTATAGAATTCATCTTTTGAGGGCAGCTTCTGATTGAATTGATCGAAACTGTCCATGTAGTCGTAAGGATAAACACCTTTCTGTGCCATCAGATTAAGATCCTTTCCCTTGAACTCTTGTGAGGTGAATTTTAAGGCTTCTTTTGGTAGATTGCCTACAAGTTTTTTCAAACTGGAGCTCATGAACTGGAAACTATCAATGAAGGTCAAGTGGTTGCCAAGCATGAAAGCCATATACTTCTCCATGTTATTTGGGATAGCATTGATGTTCATTTGACAGTCTTCACCTTTCTTGTTTTTGTAAGTGTGCTTCTTAACAATGGCTCCAATCTCCTGCATAATAAAATGACTATCATAGCCTCTCAGATTGTGGAATATAACAGGTATTTTTATTTCTTCTGGGTTCACTCTGAGTTTCAGATTACAATCTTGGTGAGCAGAACCTCTGTATTTACCAGTGATGTGACAATGATCTCGGACTCTAATATCCTTTTAAGTATATTTCTTATCACAGATGTGACAAACTTTGGCTTTTCGGAATTTCTCTTCATCATCTTTAGTCATTTTCAATGGTTTGTTAAAATTTTTTTTCACAACATTCTTGCAATATTTGACCTCCTCCAGCATAGCTTTCATGAATTTGTACACAGCCTTTTCACCCCTGTATATTACTGCCGGTTTGCTGTATTTATCATCATAACAACAAACTACTTTATAGCCGTGGCCACAGTCAGTATGCTTCTGATAGGCTTCAGTGTATGATTTATCATTGTTGGGTTGACAACCGTGTATTTTTTCAGTGATGGCCTCAAAATCAGCATAGATCACAAATGGTACCTGCTGTTGCTTATGAAAGTTGTTGAATTTCAGTATGTTGTTATCTTTGTTTGGCATTTTTATTGCCTGTGTGCCATTTACTTGCATGCAGTTGTCCTTGTGATTATTCAACACCCTTTCAGAGCTGAAACACTGTAAGCAATGCATACAAAAGTGTTTTCTTTCTTTGTGCTTTGTTTGATTGTACATGAACTTATTGAAATCTTTGATTAGCACATAATGCTTGTTTTCATTTTCAGTTATTAGAAGCAGATTCAAGCAGTCTGCATATTTCTCTTTTGACACATATATTGGATAAGGTTGTTTCTCCTCATAACCGAATACATTGATGTTGATCTCATTTTGTTTTTCAATCTTATTGTAATGTTTGGTAGTCACTGGAAATTCAATCCCTGTATAATCCAATTTTTCAATGTATTTTTTGTCAACTTTTTTAATCCTCTGTGGGTATTTCTCTTGTGGGTTCAGGTGTCTGATGTGACACCATCGGAAGCATTCATTATCCTCATTTTTCAAGTTAATTAAACCCTTCGCACTGTTTCTAAGTTCATTTGGTAGTTTTATGTATGAGGAGCCCTTCATTGGCGCATATTTCACAACATTGAGGTAATGGCTGTCAACAGATTCAATTGTCCAACCTGAACCTTCAGATACCCAAACTGCAATCTTATTCATTATTTGGTCTTTTGACAACTGTAGTGATTCAGTTACTTCCACATTATTCACAATTGTTTGAGCTACACTGTTGAAATATGCGGTTTTGTATTCTATTTCTCCGTCAGTCATTTTTGCAAATGTTACCTTGAGTGTTTCAACAAATTTGAGACCTTTAATTTCATTCAACAATTTTATAATATTATATGCAACAGCTTTTCTTGTGTTTTGCAGTTGCGCAAGCGGGTCTTTGTTATTTTTCATACCGATTTCAAAAGATTTTGTGAAGCCCTTCAGAGCTTTCTCTGTTTGCTCTATCTTAGTCCTGGGTGTAGGTGTTGGTCTCTGAATCACCTGTTTGGTTCTGGGGCTGGGATCGGTCTATTTTTCAATTGTTCTATTTCTTCCAACCATTCTTTTGGTGGTGCTGGTAATCTTTTTCTTTCGAAGTAATCAACCAATTTTTGACAGTTGGTCTTTTCGTCCTTGGGGCGGGAATTGGTCTTGTTCTTGGTTTAGGTACAGGTTTTGTATCATCAACTATAATAACTTTAGGCTTTTTCTGCTGCTTCAACAGCAATTCGATTAGCTTTGATTTTCTCAATTTTTTGAGACTTTTCTTGTCCATATTACTAATAGTTTCGATAATTTTTTCCATTTATAATATATCTATAGTTATTATTTCTTTAAAACATTTCCGTCTGCGTTTAAATATGGTTGAGAATTCAATTGATCCAATTACTGGATCCTTTTGAATTGTAATTATTGAAGAATATTTTTTTGATGTTTTTTCGTTTTAATATGACAAGATTTTCCTGCCATTGTGTAGTTACGTCCTGTCTTACATATGTTACAGTACCATTCTTTATTTAGCATATAGGTAGTCTTGTGTTTTTTTCTTTCCTCATCACTGAGAACTCTAGGCCTTCCCCGACCTCTCTTGACATTTTGATTCTCCATATATAATCTATTTTTATTTTTATATCAATTTAATATTCTTTTAAATCTTTCCTTCTTGATAAGTATAATTTGCTTTCTTCTAAGTGTTTAGTTATTTCATGAATCAAGTCTTCGAAACTATTACTCATGAGGTATTTGCATTTGTTTTTCTCATACATTAGCTTCATATCAGACTGTTTGTCTGACACTTTATACACACCTGTTGGGCTTTTAAATTCAAGACAAAGAGCATTGTATTTTCTTGTGGGATTCATCAGCATTAAATCACATTGTCCAGCCATATATCCTTTCTTATAACTTCTGATTCTCATATTCGGGCTTATTTGATTTTCACCTAATCCGCCACCATTAATGCGTCTTCATATTTCTTTCTGATGAATGACACAATCTTGTAGTGCAGATCATCTTCACTTTCAATCATCAGCATATTATTGCTTCTGTCATTGAACTGTTTGTAATATCCCTGTTTCCTGATTGATGGCAACACTTTCGATGTAACCCAATGTTTGAATTTTACTGCTTCCTGTTTTTTAGAGGACAGTATTAGTGAATAAAGTCCTGATTCATTTATAAAAAAAACATTTGAAAGTTTTTTCAATGGTCTCAGCACGAGGTAACATTTCGTTACATCGTGAATCAGTGGCCTCAGCACGAGGTAACGTTTTGTTACATCGTGAATCAGTGGCCTCATCACGAGGGACCATTTTGTTACATCGTGAATTTATGCTGATTTTGTGGTCTCTTAAGATTCTATCATCAGATAAAACATGATCCTTGATTGCTTTTTGTGGATTTTTATAGTCAAGAATAGAAGCTATGTCTCTACCTCTGAACCAAATCTCATTGTTGTCATCAAGATAACAATCTATTGATACATCCAATTCTTTATTATTGTAGGAATATTTTTGCATTTGTATATTATAGTAATTTATTTTTTTAATTCATTTTCGACCTGTGTTTAAATATAGTCAGGAATAATAATATTCTTGGCTACATAATAGCAAATGACAGTATGTACTACTGTAGGGTCTACTCACATATATGTTAGATAATTTTCTCTTTATAATATGTCTTTTAAATCCTTGAACGGTATCCAACTGTTAAATTCGTCACTGTAACCCTTCCACTTCACCAAAGCTTGTTTCTTCTTGTAATCTCTGCGAATGACTTTATCAATACGGAATACATCCTGTCTGGCTTTCAATAATTCAGGTTCAGAAAAACTCCCTTCAATATCTTCACCTTTCAGATCCTTTATTTTGTATGTTATTGGATTAGTGTACTGGATCTTATCAACTGTAAACACTTCTTCAGTCCAATTTGGTGTATAGCCCTTGTCGAACACATTCCGTTTATACTTAGATATTCGAACCTTATCACCTATTTTGAATTTCGGTTTCTGTTTTAATGTTTTCATATCACCATACAAATTGAAGTAAACAGTTCCTTCATTCCTCTTATCAGATGCTTCAACGGGTGTCATCTTTATGCTTGAATGTTTGGTATTATTATACTGTTTCACTAATTTTGGTAACATGTCTAAATACTGTGTATTACCTTGAACAGTGAACTGTTTCCACATTTTGGACTTCATTGTCCTATTCCATCTTTCAACTACTGATGACTTCTCTTCATTCTCAGTTGAGTACATCTGTACACTATGTTTCTCTAGCAAGTCCTTCAAGTGTTTGTTGTAAAACTCTTTTCCCTTGTCGACCCATAAATACTGTGGTTTTCTGCCTTCCTTAAATATTGTTTTGAATGCTTCAGTGACAGATTCACCTTTCTTATCCTTCAGTGGGACAATCCAACCATATTTGCTGAAGACATCAATAACCATAAGAAGATATCGATAACCTTCATTCCATTTACTGAACTGTTGCATTTCAACCAGATCACTTGCCCATATTTCATCAATTTTATTTACAATCACACGCCGCCG
This sequence comes from Pachyseris speciosa, assembly GCA_016490735.1. Lineage (NCBI taxonomy): Eukaryota > Metazoa > Cnidaria > Anthozoa > Scleractinia > Pachyseridae > Pachyseris > Pachyseris speciosa. Next base: position 165,820 of record JAEMWC010000394.1, read on the forward strand.
AGTGAAATTTCGTTTTATGGGTGCATGTAATTCATCAGCTAGTTTTCTTGCCAGTTTTCTTCACTCGACGGCTTTTTCCGTTTTTTGAAACACCAAGACCTAATTTCTGTTTTTTGTCAATTAAGAATCTAGCTGTTTGACCCCATTTTGGCATCTCACCATATGGTATTTGATCTAGTGACTCGACCATTGTTCTATCACAATCACCTTTATTTTTTCCCATATCATAACAAATATCATGATAAGCTGCTATTTCATCTACTTTATTGTAAGGCAGGACATTCCATTTTGTGACCTCACCTGTGTTTTTATCATACTCTAACTGTTTATCGAGGGGATTATAAGGTCCCATGTATTTATACTTTCCGGGTGTCCATCCACTTTTCGGTTTAGGAAGCTTGCCAATAACCTTATGAATGTCAATAGCACCGCCATAATCTAATCCTTTGATATCTGTTTTGTAACGAATATTTGGTCTCACTTTTGTTGACAGTTGATTTAAAGCTTCAGTCCCAACCTTTGTAATTATAGGCTTTGTGAGGGAAAGTCCTTTGTCAATTAATTTCTTTTGCAGCTTTGGATTTCTCATTGCTTCTGATGCATAATATCTACCCATTTCAACACCCTTCTTCGCTAAATAAGGGACTCCATGTTCTAAGAATCCTGTTAGCGCCATATCTGCGGCTGAATCTAGTATGCCCGCCCCTTCAGACGGGCTATTCAGTTTCCCCGATTTCTGACAAATTTAGTCTTTGTGATTCCACATTCAGCACAAGTACATTTCATCACAGTTCGACCATTTTTTGTCTTTTGATATCTTTCACTTCCTGGTACACATTCAGTGACTTTCTTCTGTTTCACACAATATGATTTTACCATTATACATATTGGTTAGATATTTTCTTTAAAAACTTGTTTCACTTCACATATTATTATAACATCTTCGCCGAATTGGTTCTTGAGTACTATCATTATCTTGTCATTACGAACTACAACAGGTGTTCCAACAACTTGCACAATAATTGTTTCCATATAATTTAGTTAGATATTCTTGAAATAATTTATGATAAACCTGTGATTGACTCTTGTGTCTGTTGGATCAAATTCAGCATTATGTATTGTATTAAGAATGGATCTCCCATTTTGTCTCTCGAGAAGATAGTACAAACACCAATATCCACACAAGACTGAATCTCTTTCTTGTATCTCATCTCCAGAGTATTCAAGTTGTTTTCCACTTGTAGCCATGTATTTCTGTACTTCTGTTGGCATCATTAAACCAAATGAGTCAAAGTATTCACAGTATCTATCACCAATTCGATAACATACCCAATGAGTACCTGGTCCAATCTGACTGTCGAGATTGACTATCCCACATTCATTCTTTTTCATTTGTCTCGGCATATTGTCTCTTGAAAATACTCCTCTAAAATGTTTTATTCCAAGTTGTTTAACCCAATTGATTAAATCAAAGTTGGATAAGGGTTTGTTTACAAAATGGTTCCTAGTATGGGGATTGAATTGAATGGACTGTTTTTGCCCAGTAGAAGTCCTTTTCCTTTTCTTTTTTTTTTTCATTCCATAACCGATTGGGTTATCCCATGTACCAAAAACAGGAGGGATTGCCATGGAATCATAGCATGTTTCCCACCTTTCTTTCTGGGTACAATGTCATCTGGAACATGAACAGGTATTGACCGTCTTGGACGGCTGCTTTCAACATGCAAACCTTTTCCAAATAACCCTTGACTGCATCAATGGCTAATGGGATACCGATACTCGCCAGTATTGTTCCAATACCCTTTCCAGTATGCGCTTTTGTTGGTTTGATAGCAAGTTGTCCACCAGACTGCATCGCATTTACAAGATCAGCCATTTGTCTCACATTCAATAAATTTCTAAAATTTAATAGTTGGGGCAAGTTTTTATTGGGAATAATGAATCCTCCTTTTTGTTTCTTTCCAAATAGTTTATCAATGCCGAGACTTGCTAATGAAGAAAGAGCACCTGTAGCCAATGCTGGAGCCGCTTTAGCTACTGCTTTACCTGCATAAGGCAATAGTCTTGTTCCAAGTGAAAAAAGACTGGACCAAAGAGAGCCTCCTTCTACAACTGCTTTTCTGATTTGATTTTTTGATATCTTGATGTCTGAACCTTTTCCTGATCTTCTTGATTTAATCAGTTTGTTGATTTGTCTCTTAGTCAACATTAGTTGATCATTTCCAGACAATTCACTATGTGTCAACCTGATTGTTACAGGCGAATTTGTTGCATAAGCTTTTGCTAGCTTTTCTTTCTGACCCTGTGAAAGTTTCACTCCATGAGGATGATAAGTAGTCATATAATATATGTTTATACTAAATTGTATTTAATACAACAATCATTTAATTTAATTATTTAATTATTTAATTATTTAATTTATTTAATTTAATTAATTATTTCCAATTAATTATTTAATTTACATTGATCTCAGAATTAATTTTCCATCAGTCTTTCTCATCTCAATATCCTGCTCATAGAGGACCAGTGCATACACACTGTAATCAGCATTTGTTGCAGTACTCAAAGCGTATTTGAAAGTCAGTTTTGTCATTCCATCTTTAATATCCTGTTTCTGTTTTGTCAGATCGAAATAAACAAAAGGGAATAATGTACCGAAGTTTCCTCTTGTGAGAAGGGTACTGTCACTGAAATCATTAACCGCATGAACATATTTCAAAACATCTCTAAATACTCTTTGGTTCTGTTGATGGTTTGTAATGAAGCTCTGGATAATCATTCCGTTGCCAACCTCAAGATAACAATCAGTTAAAGTTCGGTTATTTGCAACTGAGAATGTGTTGTACAAGAATTTATTGGCTGTCTGAGACGAATCATTGTCATCATTGATGATGAATACAAAGACATGCCTGGGTTTGTTTATTCCTGTGGAAATACGGAAATTGGCAGTCTGTTGTCTTGTTGAATTGCCTCTCTCAATCAATTCTCTCATGTAAGTCCACTTTCTGTTGTCAAGATACTTGCTCATGTATAAGGACTTTCCCGCAGAATTGAAAACAATGCGAGGAACTATTAGCTGGAATTTAGTTAGTACCACACGGCAATCATCGGCAGCTTCCCAAATCAAATTGGCATCACTCTCAAGTTTCAATTTCACCTCTACTTTTGAGTTAGGCATAAGTTCATCCCAAAAGCTCTTGAAAAAACCGTATCTGTTCAATGCTATCTCTGCATTTACTTTACCGGCTGCACCATCAACAGTGCTTTGCGAGCTGCGAAACCTTTGTTATAATAGCCGCCTGGCCAACTCTGTCTTCAGCTTGTCTTTTGTCGTCAAGATAGAAGAACTCATTGGTTCCCTGACTTACAGCATAACCCTGTGAATACTCAAGCAATGACTTAATATTTGTGGCTTGGTTGGCATCTCTGCACTCATAAACATCAAGACCATTCATTTTTACATTAATGGTGTTAATAAGAGCGTGAACTGAATTAACAATACCATTTCGATCGTCAGCAGCAATGTCATCTCCATTTGCAAGCTTTTCACAATGAAATCGACATTGAAACGGGCATTATACCAGTCAAATGGTGTAGTCTCTCCACTGTTATCAACAACAAATCGGTAGTCTGTTTTCCTCTGATGTTCATTGTTGCTACTATAGTATTAAGTGCTGTCTCTAGTTCGAACACTACATCTTCATATCTTTCGACATATTTTGAGTCACGATAGTTTGACATATATTATTGTGTTAGATAAAAGTTATTTTATTTTACGAGGTCGACCTCTCTTTCTTTTGATTAAACCACCAGTCTGGCTCACACTCTCAGTTCCACTCTTGTTTCTCTTTTTCTTGCTTAAAAGTTCTATGATTTTGTCACCGGCTTTTTTACCTACATGTTCACTAATTGTTGTGGCTGCTTTTTTTCCAGCTGTTTTGATCATATCAGTCACAATACCTTCACCATGTTGTTCATATTTTTTTAACTCAAACCGTTTCATATACTATTAGGTTTTATAATTCTGTCTCTCTCAAGAATAACTCAATATACCAATCTATCCCATTCAAATCGACTGGAGCTCCAGAAGAGTCTGTGACATAAAAGCGTATTGAGCTGATATTATGTGTTGAGATATCATTCCATTTAAGAAAAAGAGGTTTGTAAGTGAAAGGTAAACTTCTGACTAGATTTGTGACTGGAATAACAGCGATTGTATTTGTGCTATTTCCATCAACAATGCTATCTGTCACCAAATCACAATTGATATAAATTTCATCTACTCCTCTTGTAATATCAGGTAGATTTGTTCCATATTCTGTGACTGAAACTAATTTTGAATCGAAACCGATAAGTTTTCTGAAATCAAGATTTCTCAGATCCACTCTATAGTTTTCATCAAGTTCAATCAAAATGCGATATGTTGACAAAACGAAATACATGTTAATACCATACTTGAATTTTGATTTGTCTGTTTCAGATGGATTAAGTACATGGCTATTTTTACTCATATACTTATGAATGTAACTATTGATATCGTCGTATGAATACATCCCGTTAACGAATGTTATTGTTTCCCAGTTTACACCTTTGTCATAGCTGTATTTAATTTGATTATTCCAAAAAATATCTCTGATATTGTACCAACTGTATGTCATATTGATGGAATCCACAGCTATTTTATATTTTAAATTATTCTTTCATTTAATAGGTGTATTGAATCTTTTTTAAAATCATGACTCTTACTAACACCAAAGTTGTCTCTGTTTTTACTGTTGAATCGTAATGAAATTTCTGTCATATATTTTACATTAGATATTTCATCATTATTTTATTTAGCTCACCGGTTTTCAGGATTCCCAGTCTGTTCAATGTATGCAATATCTTTACAAACTCATTTTGAACGTTTTTGCTGTTGTTGCCGGCTGAAATAGATCCACCAAGCAACTGTAGTCTTGAAAGCATGTCACCCAAAAATGCATCCCTTGAACCCATTGCACCTCTTCTCCTTCCCATGCCTGAACCAATAGTTGATGCACCTTCCTCAACGGCGCCAATTCTTTTTCGGTACTTTTGCATTAGTTTGATCCTTTGAGTCAATTCATATATCTTTTCTTTATTTTTATCCCTATTTGTTTTGGTTGTTGATAGATGAGCTTTTTGTCTTCCAAGTTTTTTGGTTATTTCACCAATATTTCTGTTATACTCATCGATGTCGATTGTACCATCCATTATCCTTTTTAAAATTGTTGTTGGAGGAGACAATTCATATTCCTGTAATACCTCAACCTCATCAAGTGAGAAACCTTTGTCAAGATTTGACTTATACTTTGGTTCTGTTTCAGTCATCATTTTAGGTTTGTAATCAATTGGTAATGTTGTTTTCAAAGGTACTGATTCAGGTAACGTGTTTAATAGCATAAGATCTTCAAAACCAGATGTCAAGGCTTTTTGATTTTTTTTCAACTGTTCAATAACTTCATCCTGTTTTTTGTCAACACTTTCTTTCACACTCTTCTGGACATCAATAGAGGGTTTCAGCAATTCTGATGTTGTATCATATGCATCCTGTTTTCTGTATTCATAAGTCTTGATAACATCACGAACTTCTCTTGTTTTGTTTCCAGCTTCAATTCCACTTTTAAGAAGCCTTTTCATTCGTTCTATATCCATATACAATTGTGTTAGACTAATCTAAACTATTTACATATGGAAATCCCTAATTATGATATTCAGGGTTTAAAGAATTCATTCAGACAGTTGTATCCGTATATGCCAAAAGATACATTTAGAATGTTATTAGCTGGTAATTCTGGATCTGGAAAGACAACATTGTTCATGCATCTGATTATGGAACCATTGGTTTATTATGATCAGATACATCTTTATGCAAAAAATTTAGATCAAGACAAATATCGATATCTTCGGAAAGTAATGGATGAAATAAGCAGTCACATTGGATATCCTGCCTTGGTTTGCAGTCAAGAAGAGATATTGCCAGTTGAACAAATAAAAGACACAGATTTGCAGCGATTGGTTGTTTTTGATGATTTCGTGACTGACAAGAAACAAGATCAAATCATAAGCTATTTCATTCAGGGGAGACATAAGAACTGTTCAGTCATATATCTCACACAATCATTCTATGGCTGTCCAAAATCAATCAGATTGAATTGCAGCCACTTTTGCCTCTATGATTTCCCATCATCAAGAGAAAGGAATCTGATTGCACAGGAGCTTGGAATCGACAAGAAGAAATACATTGAAGCAACCAAAAAACCATATTCCTTCTGTTATGTCGACAAGCCGATGAAGACAATCAAGAGGAATTTTTATGGTGTTGTTTAATCTAATCTAATATTATATGGCAATCAATAATTTCCAAGATGTTGAAAAACAGGAGAATCCAAAAACAGAAAGAATCGAAAAATTAATCAATCCTTCTAATGTTGAAACACCATTTGAAATCGCTGAAAAAATCAAAATGGAAGTATACAGGAGGACACAAAAAGTATTTAAAAACAATAAGAGACTACCTGTCATCTATGAAACCATACCACCTGAATTCTTTGAACATGATGATGACAGCAGTAGTGATGAAGAAGATTAATCTAACAAGATTGTATAATGGGAGTTTTTAATGCTCAAATAAATCAAGATAAAACAGAAACTGGAACTGGTGAAAGAGGCCCAGCTGGTCCAATTGGTCCCAAAGGTGAAAAAGGTGATAGAGGTCCAAAAGGTAATACAGGTGCAATTGGTCCAAAAGGAGCTACTAGAGCTGTTGGTCCCAAAGGTGATGGATTCAAATTAACACAAGATGGTAATTATGACATTGAAAACAAAAAAATTAGTAATGTAGCAGACCCAACTTCTGACAAAGATGCCACCAATGTGAGATATGTCAACGATGCTGTTTTATCAATTGAAGGAACACGTGTTAATCCATTTAAATTTCTTCTTGAAGATGTATCAAAAACAACTATTCTTAGAAATGCGAATAATCTACAATTAGAAGTCTATAATAAAAGCCCTTACTCAATAAATAAAAAAGCCTTGTCTTTTGTTATTCCTTCTGCTGGTCTTACAACTGTTCTTCGTTTTGATTTGTCACAATTCGAAGTTTCAAAGTACACTTTAGTTGTTGAGTTTTATACTGATGGTAATCGAAACAATGCAACAGTTGATGATGATGTTTTGTCATCAAATTTAATTGAAAGAAAGGATTCAATAAAAAGAGCATTTCCAAAGACTCATCTTGTTGATGGTTATCTCAAGAGAATATTCTTCCTTGAAAAAACAAGTCATGGTTCCACATCAATGGAGTTATTGTTGATCTCACCATATTCATCAAATAATAAAAAACATTATGTTATAGTTTATGGTGTTTACGGATTTTCAAATATCATTTTATCACATATTCACGATCCTGTTTTTGAAATTGAAAATGGTAATGTTGCATTTGGTGGTAAAATTGACATGAAATTAAACAAAATCATCAACCTGCAGGATAACCCCTCAAACCCACAAGACGCTGTAAACAAATCTTACGTTGATAATAAAACAGCTGATTTCCTTAATAAAAACACTGGTGGTGTAATTTATGCACCTGTCAGCATGAATAGAAATGATCTGTTTGGCATACCAGATAACCCAAGATTCGGTTATTCAGCTGTAAATAGAAACTATGTGAACAATAATTTTTTGAAACTAAATGGAAGCGTTGCGATGACTTCTGATTTGAATCTTGGAGGTAACAAATTGACTAATGTATCAACACCAACTGCAAACGATGATACAGCCACAAAGGGGTATGTTGATACTGAAATTGCTGGTATTGCTGGCATTGATGTTTCTCCATTTCTTAAAAAAGATGGAAGTGTTGTAATGACTGGTGATCTTGACATGGGTGACAATAAAATAACAAATGTTGGATCTCCAAACTCTGATAAAGATTCTGCCAACAAAAAGTATGTTGATGACCTTGTTCTTTCAGTATCTGGTACTCAACGCAACCCATTCGCTTTTCTGTTGAAAGATATTTCCAAGTCAACAGGGACACAAAATGTTAATAGCCTCCAAATTGAAGATTTTAACAGATCACCATATCATATCAACAAGTCATCATTGTCTTTTTTGATTCCAACAAGTGGCAGATTTACATCCAAAATTCGTTTTAATGTGACATCATTGAGAAATGGACTGTATACATTTGTCACAGAGTTTTACTCACCATCAGACCCACACCAAGTCACAATTGGGCTTGATCTTCGCACATTGAACATACGTGAAGCCGGACAACCGTTTCAACAACCTTTTCTTAGAACCCAGCATGTTGATGGTTATATGAAGAAGGTTTTCCAAATCGAAAAAACTGGTGGTGGTCAAGCGTCAATTGAGGTTATACTTTTAGCCACAGCTCCATCTATTAACATCAAAACACATATCATCGTTTATGGGGTATATGGCTATCATACCAATTTATATTACTTTGTTCATGACCCAGCTTATGAAATTAAAAACGGTCAAATTGCGTTTGGTGGTAATGTTGACATGAAATTGAACAAGATCATCAACCTACAGGATAACCCCTCAAACCCACAAGATGCTGTAAACAAAAGTTATGTAGACCAGAGGTTGCAACCAAACTCGATACGATTGCACAACAAAATCTAAATATGAACAACAATGCCATTACTGATCTTGCTCCACCTGTCAACGCAGACGATGTGGCGACAAAAAGGTATACTGACGAATATTTTCTTCGACGAGACGGTTCGACTGCGATGTATGGAAATTTGTCGATGGGTGGAAATAAAATGACGAATTTAGCGGACGTGGTGAATGAAACTGATGCAGTGAACTTTAGAGTTTTAAATCGAGCTTCACAAACTATCAGAGCAAACACTTTATTATTGAATGGAACAAATGCGATGGCAGCGGATATGAAACTTGGAGGGCATAAAATCATTGACTTAAAAGAAGGAACAAATAAAACCGATGCCGTAAATTTAGATCAATTAGAAAAAAGTCATATTTCATCTGCTTCTCATCCAAAGAATGCTTTCAAATATTTGATGAATGATATCGATGAAATTAGCACTGAATATGGCTTGACAGTTAATGGATATGTCAATTTACCTCGTTCACCACATTTGATTTCAAAAAAGGTCATTGATGTAGACTTGAATAAAGAAGCTAATCATATTTACAGAGCTAGAATTGGTTTCAATATGTACACAATAAAAGACGGAAAATACACTTTCATTCTTGAATGGCTATTTCCTGATTATGAAGGAATGAGTCTTAGTAGTGTAACATTCAGTGCAACTGGTGGAATTACAATTCATAAAACTGTAGGGAGAAAATTTGATAACAGAAATGAAGATCATTCGAGATATTTATTATGGATTGAAAAACCTTCAGTAAGTTCACCACCTGAATATTTATATTGTACAATACATATTAATGCCAACCCAACTTATCCAAATAAGTACAAAGTTCATTGTATTGCATATGGTATTGATTTTGAAGCTGTAGACGTTCCATCAAGTGTTTACGACTTCTCTGAACCTTTCAAAATCGTTAATGAGGAAATACAATTACAAACTGATTTAGATTTGAATGGTTTTGATGTGAAAGAAAATGAAAATTGGTTGTTTGGTGGAGACAATGGTGAATTGACAATGCTGAATAATATTAATATGAACACTTATCTGATAAAAGAGGCTAAACTTGGTGGTGATTTAAATCTGAATGGCTATAGAATTCATAATAATAGTTTGAATCTATTTCGTTCAAGCGTTACAGGTGTAATTATGGAAACAGCTTTCGATTTGGGTGGATTTGCTCTTTACAGGCCGAAATTAGGAGGTGATCTAAATTTGAATGGGAATGGAATAATCGGTCAAATACAATATTTAAATTGCTCTGTCAAGGCAAAAAGAGGACATAATAAGAATGCTTTAAAGCCTGTATTGATAAATGGCTCTGATTTTTTAGTCATTCATAACAATAACTTTTATATTAAGAAAATGTATATCATACAAGGAACAAAACCCGGAATATTTTATTTCAAGACAAAAGCTGAAGGTGGTGGGCCTTTGCCATTACCAGCAACTGTTTATGAACACAGACAATCTTCTTTAAGTAGAAACATCACAACGGTCAACATCAACAAATCATTATCGAGAGGCTATTTAATCATTGATTATTCACATCCTAATACAGGTGCATTTGATACAACATTCACACTTGAAGTGGTCATGAATTAATCTAAATTAATATTATAATGGGAGTTTTTAATTCTCCACAAAATCAAGATAATAAAGGTGATACTGGTGCAATTGGTCCTAAAGGTGATAAAGGTGATAGAGGTCTAATTGGTCCAAAAGGTGATAAAGGTGATACTGGTGCAATTGGTCCTAAAGGTGATAAAGGTGATAGAGGTCTAATTGGTCCAAAAGGTGATAAAGGTGATGGATTTACATTAACACAAGATGGCCACTATGATCTTGGAAACAACAAGAAATTGATAAATGTTGATGAAGAAACTGATGATAATGATTGTGTCACAAAAAAACAACTTGATCTGAAGTTAGATAGAGCTACTTTTGTTATTTCCAACTCTCTTCCTGGTGTACCAGTCCTTGATGGAATTTCTATTGCTCTCATCCCAGCTCTCTCTGTTTTAACATCTGATACAAACGATAGAGTCTCAAGATGGGTTGATCCTGTCAATAATATATCTTTCACACAAACTGATAATTCCAAAAAACCTCTGCTGTTAAGAGATTCAAATAAAAAGAGATTCTTTCTGCGATTCGATGGGACTGATGACTACTTGAGAATAAATTCATTTGATGTATCCAAAGTTGCTGGACCAAATGGGAATACATGCACAGTAATTATGGTTGTCAATACAAAACAAGTGAAGAAACAATCTCAATTTCAATGGAGGCAGGCTAATATTCGATTTGGTGTTCATTTTCCTTGGAATAATGGGACTGTTTGGGTTGATTTTGGTACTCTCTCAGGTGGAAGACTTGCTGCTCTTTCTTTGTCTGATCTGACTGGTAATATTGAGGTTTGGACAATAAGAGTGAATGGACAAAATATGGAACTATTTAGAGGTATTTCATCAATGACTCCTGTTGGAACAGAAACAATCTCAGCAACACTGTCAGGAAATCCACAAAAAATGTTCGTTGGATGTCAAGTTGATAATGATGATGGTACTGCAGTCAATTTTTCTGAAATGGATCTGTACGCTTTTTCTGTTTGGCAGAAATCTCTGTCTAATGATGAATTAAAAAATATGTTCCGTTTCCTTGAAGATTATTTCGATCTTTGAATTATGTAATCAATTATTATGAAGCAGATTATAAGATTTGTACGATGGTTCATTCGGGATGCTGAACGGAAAAACCCTGGTGTTGATAAGAGGATTTTGAAATCAGCTTTGGTTTACCAGTTTCTATATCACAAACATTTCAACAAATATATTGAAGTGAGAGATATTATCCAGGAGCACATAGGCATTGGGTTGATTGGTTACGGTGATGGCCGCTTGACACATTTGTTGGAGCATACTCTTGGATGGATTGACGTGTTACAAACGCATGCAATATTACACGATGCTTTCGGCAGATTCTATGTCAAACATGGTCTTGATAGAGGATATTCTTATGCTTTTCCATGTTTCTTATCGACTAAATTAAGTAAGTTATCTCCTCTGAGTGGCCAGATCTCTGGAATACTTTATTGCATATTCAAGAGAATCATTATGTAAAAGATATATATGAAAGAGCGAAAAAGCATATTCAACTGGAATCATATTTCAGATGAATTAACAGAAGATCAGGTAAATGAATTAAAATCCTATTACCGAACATATCACAGAAAGTGTTGGGCTCATAAACAGGCGGTTAAACGGTTCAAAAAATGGAAATTACTTGGGAACTCATTGTCCATCATCTTTGCAACTGGAGGTCTCGCCACAAGCGTTGCAACAGGTGGTGTTAGTTTGGTAGCCATCAGTACAGCAGCACTTTTGATACAAGGGTGGATGAAGCATAAAAACCTAGATTTGAAAATCCAGAATTGCACATATGCTTATCAAAGCTATCAACATCTACTCAATTCAATAAAAGACAAGTTGAGAAGTGGTGATTTTGATGCTTCAAGTATACAAATCTCAATGAAGAATATCGATGATTATGTGACTGACAATAGTCCAATTATTGATAAGTACCTACAGAAATATGATGAAAAAATTCACTGCTTGATAATACGAATAATCTTATCAAATCTCAACAATAGAATCTCAACCCAATATTGATCATAAAATCCAAGCGTCTTTTTTAATCTAGTAACTATTATTTCATCAAATGGAAGATCAAGCATTAAAAATATTTGCTTAAGCATAAATTTAGTGCTAATCATTCTTTTTCGATTCTTATTTACCAAGGGAAGCACTTTGTCTATCTCTTCGAATATTTTCAATATTTTACCCTTATCTTTTACTGAAATTTGAAGTCCATTCTTGCGACATATACCATTTATCACATTTTCAATATGGTACTTCCGATGATACACAGATTTCCGCTTTATTTTATACATATTATTATGAAAGTCAACGTACTCTTTACAATAATCATAACCATGGACTGAACCACAATTTAGACAAACATTTTCACCATTATCATTAAATAATTCCTGTTTATCACAGCAAGGTGCTTTCACACTTTTAACAACTTTGACCAATAGCTGATCACAAAAATAACATGACAATTCTCCCATATTTTCCAATTCATTGTGAATTACTGAATTACAACTCATTTCTATACTATTATATGAGATTTTATTTTTATGTAACAATCGGATGGTTCCACGTGAGAAATAATAGCTATAGGCGATGACTCATTCCCTGTTTTCCGAGAATGTCACGCTTGGTGATTTTTCCGAGAATGTCACGCATTTTATGAAGTGTGCTGACCTTGGTTCCATCAGATTGAACAACTATAGATTCCATCAAATTAAATAACTATATATTCCATCAAATTAAATAACTATATATTCCATCAAATTAAATAACTATATATTCCATCAAATTAAATAACTATATATTCCAGAATACGAGACTAGAATAGTGTTTGGGGAAAACGAAGTCAATTGATTTCGTACCCCCAAACACTATACTACTTATATAAATCTGCGGAAATTACCCCCTCGTTTAACAAAACACTAACATCTAAAAAGTTGACTTGCTCAGACGACCAGCTAAAAGTGAATTTAATAGTATTATGAAACGAGGATAAGGATAAATAATGATCCGGCTCTTCTATTTTGCAACGGTAGTCCTTGCTAAACTATTCCAGTTTTTTTTCCATATTTCATATAGCTCGTTTTGACTTTATTACTGTATATAGGTCTTAGCATAGAAGGCCATGCCCAGTGGAATGATAATAAACCTCTATTATTATTATTATTATTATTATTATTATTATTATTATTATTATTATTATTATTATTATGGAAATTTTACGAACTTTCAGTAAAATATAATGCGAGTACTCGGCCCACTTCAGTAGACCCCGTCCACACTAATGCGTTTTCGTTTGAAAACGCATACGTTTCGATGCGTTTAGGCTTTTCGTGCACACTAAAACGCTCAGCGCTTTGACCGAAACTGCATCGATTTCTCGGAAGTGGATCAAAATGAAAACGCATGCATACATATGCCCCACATATCGTTTTAGTGTGGGCAGCCGTAAACGTATCGAAGTGGAAACGCCTACGTCATCCGCACAACGTGAGTTGTTCCCAGGCATGCGCATATCGTTTAACCTAAGTCACATCATGTCATTCAACGTTTTCGATGGTTTTAATGTGGAAAGTTGAAAACACTGCTAAAACGGTATTGTGGAAGCGGATCGATCGATGCTTTCTCAATGAAACCGAAAACGAATACTTTTGAAAATGCATTACTGTGGACGGGGCCTTTATCTGGTTCATTTTAATTTCCTTCGAAGGATTTATTTGATTATCTTAACCATTTGGAGCATAAAAATGTTCGAAGATTTGGTTAAATTGCAATTGTATTATTATATTAGCCTCTTCTAGCAATACCAAAAAAAAAACTTATTCTTTAATTTATTTTATACCACATTTTACAAACTAGACTAAACAAGACACAGACCTTTGCAGATGTTACGTTGGTCAACAAACCCAAACGGGCAGTAGCAAATGAATGATCCAGCCACATCCTTGTATTCATAGTCAGGTTCGCAACTATGCAAGTGGCACTCATCAGTATCTGTAAGTATATATTTCGTAAACATCATATATTAAAGGGTATTTTAGATCTACTAAATAATATATGAATACAAATGCTGTTTCAAAATAAGATATTAATTTTTTTTGTATGAGGAGGGGGCGGAGGAGGGGGGGGGTCTGTAGAGTTGACTCACAACTGACAAATACACCGTAATCTCCCACACTCAAACAAACCACATCCCCCACTCCCTCCCCGCGGTTAATATCAACAAAGAAACAAAAAAGATTGACAGACACATTGCTACTTTCTTACCCTCACACTGGCCATGATCCCCTGCGGTTAAATAACCCTCGTGGCAGGCACATCTGTAGCCTTTATTGGTAAAACCGACTTGGCAACTACTAACATTGTTTGGACAAGGGTCACCGTGACAAACATTCTGAAAGGCAAGGAGTGTCCCGTTTAACGCTCGGCGGTATACGTTAAGCGTTTTCGTTAATTTGCAATATTTCGAAAAAAATTTACCTTTAACAGCGAGCGTCTTTTGTCGTCTAAAATATGATGCCAACATTATGGGATACAGAAGCAAATTGCGCTGCTGGGACCAGTGACATCCTCCCACATGTCGCACTTTTTGTAGTTTTTGTTTTTGTTTTTTGTTTTTTTTTTTCACTTCATCAATATAATTTTCTTTTTTTTTCCTCCGAAAATTTGAAGTTGTACTCAGAAAAATACACTCTTCGGCAGTTTAGCATGTAAAGATTCTTTAATACATTATTGTTGCCACCAATATGGCTTGATAAATTTACAATTTCAACTTTTCCATAACCACGCCTCACCATTCATGAGTCCAAGGGTTAAGGGCGTGTCGGCTAAAAAAAACCATTTGATTACCTATTTCTCGCATTTTCCGTTGAAGGGTTAAAGGAATAAATTATTCAGATAATTTACTCAGTACCTGACCAATTATCTACATGATAATTGAATTTAACTTGTACTAATAGCATTTCAACATGTACACATCCAACATGATGAAGATGAATTAGGGCTCTAAGTGAGGGGCCTTAGTTTTCCATAGTCTACATTAAAATCCACCACCACCATCACCATCATCATCATCATCATCATCATCATCATCGCCGTCGTCATCGCATTGTCATCATCCTCAAAATCATTATCGTTAAACAAAATTAAGTGAAACATGAACAATACAAAATCGTCGTCTTGTTTGACATGTTTTCATCGACATCAGTGACATTTTAAATTTAACCCTATGTCCTCTTCGTAAATGATATCAGAAATGCCAACGGCTGTGACAGTAATTTTAATAATAATAAAAAGATCTATATCGTCCAAAACATCAAAACTACATTCGCGGATTTACCTCAATAAGTACTTTTTAATTGTAATAGGAAATCAACAACCATACAACATCAATAACGGAAATCATGCAGGAATCAAGGCATACTTCAACAGAGTAGTGAGTATAATTTTTTCTTCCCTCCAGTGAAGAGTGTGATGGACTGTCGTCAGTGTGATTGTTTAAATCGCACGTGAATTGTCCATCAGTGCTAGGTCCCACATTGATTGACAGGCAGTAAGGCTCGAAGTAACACTTCACGCGACAGCTCCCTTCATTCGGCACTTGCTCAGTTCTTATCACATGCCCTGGAAGTGCTTTTTCGGGAATCGGTTCTTTGAATATCAACGTGCGCTCATATGATGTTGCAAGAACTGGGAACGAATAACGACACAAATGCCTTATCAATTACAATATATTTGATACACGTTGTCAAGTAGACGCACGAACCTTGGAAAAACGAGAATTTAACTAGTGTAACATGCAATTTAACCGTCCTTATGCTACTGCCCTCTTTTATTGGCCCCCTTTCTATATCTGATGGCTTTAAGGATATTTACAATCAATGCTTCGACGGGAAATGATATATTTGGTAGATAAAGGGAATCCCTGGGTAGATTAGTGTTTCCAATTTTGCGTGGAAAATATTCCCGTTTATTTTAGACCATAACCTTATACTAAATTTATTTATTTTTATTTCATCAGCTGTTTGTTCTAACTTCTTTCCTAATGCACTCACAATTGTAAGAAGCATCTCGCACCAGTAAAGCTGGGGATGTGATATGTGGCACTGTCAACTTTCCTACCCACGAAACCCATGAAATTAAAGTGTTAAAATAGCTCCCAACCAAAAGACAAGGATCTAATTCAGATTAAACAGACACTTTCCCTACACCAGCCTCCGAATTAGTCTTAAATATTCCTAGCAACAAAATTCATTTATGTAACAAATCGACGTCAGATTTATACCGTATGCACTCTACTCTCGATTTTTTTTATAACGTTGATTAAAATGCAAGGGGAATCGGTTTTATCTTTTGTTGAAGAAAACGCTCCTGACAAAGCTAAAGCGTAAGCCATCGCGATGAGCTTCAAATCTTGTAAAGTTGAAAATGTTTACTTAAATATGGCATCGATCAGTTACAAATACTGTAAGCTACCAATCTTGACTACAAATGGGGACCGGTTTTATTGTTTTTAATTATTGATAACTAAAACAGAAAATCGTGTTTACTTTAGCAACGAGTTACTGCTCTTCTCTCTTCTACTTACGTTTTACTTCCATTTCACAGACACGTTAAAGCAGTTCCTTGACAGTAATATCTTGTCTAATGTTAAATTGAAATTTGGAAGTATTTCGGACACCGTAATTTACTGGAAAAGAGCAAACAAGTTCTCGCGCAGCAACAAAATGTAACATTCCTCAAGCCTTGCGTTACTTGTGATGCCATTTTCATCGTCCGTACTCTTAAGGACTGTACCCATGCACCTAGCAGCGCACGAGAAGTGTGACAGTTAATACAAAATTAATTCTATTAAACAGTCACATCTTATGAATATACATAGCAGCAAAAGACCTTGGTATCGTTATGCAAAACACATGCAAGTATATATCTATTAGGACAAGAAGGGGAGACAAATTTTTTCAATGGCAAAAACTTATTCGCCAAGGTTTTAAAGTAAAGCTACTTCAGTTCAGCGAGTCTTGTCTCAAGACCGCTCATGTTTCACTTTAATGGAAAATGTCATTGGCCCAGTCCTAGGTTATTTTTATCCCACGCAGATATTGCCAAGTGACGCATTCTGATGAACATCAGACCTAACATTGGTAGAACTTATTTATCATTATAGCTCGAGCTATCAGAGTTTCCTATTTCACTTTTTTACCGAAAGAGTAGCAGGTGACCACTTTGTATGGGCTGAATGATCGAAGGGCTTAACTTTTCAGTTTTCACCAGTTGCTGATATAGTAATACTACGTCTAAATCCAATGCTGTTCTTCTTATTGGTAGAAGAGTGAACTTTATGGATTGGTATAATATATGAATGACCAAAATAACTAAGATACCAGCAACAATTTGAGATATTTTGCGTGACTTGTGATGTGATTTTGCTTTTGTCTGAACTCAAAATAGACAATAGCAATGGACAAATCAGTGCGAAAGAAATTTGACAGTTATGAAATTCTAAATCTCTACGTTTATTGAATGTACATACCAGCAAAAACCCTGGTACCATGCATTAAACAAAGGCCGCTTATGCTCCCACTATATTTAAGCTAAGTATTTACTTAGCAGTATGCTAAACAGTTGACCGTTACTAGACACTTCTTGCGAAACACTTTAATAACGAGAATTCACAGTGAGTGTATATTTAAGACAATTACAAAAGTTTACATAGCTTATTGTCCCTCTCAGATTCGGTGAAGCTGATCTAAAGCCTACGACTCCAATACAGGAAAAAGCACATAACGCCGACCTAATCTATTCCGTGTACATAATATCGGGACTACTGGATGTCAATGATGCAACTTACACCTTATTCTGCTTTTGTTAGCAGTCCGCCACATACCACAAAAAGCACTTGTGAACTAAAACGGACAATCTTTGTTAGTTTAAGGTGCTATGGTCCCCTAGAAAATGTATGGAAATTATAGCTTTTCTACTAAAAGTGAGTTGGGGGTGGGGGTATTAAATCCCTTATTTCTCCAAAGATTTTGATGGAGGACTGGGTATTGTTATGCATGTATCTTGTCACGTGACAGCTGATCACGTGGCTATACTCGGCTCATTTGAACTCACTCTCTGGTCGGCCGAATCATTTACAGAATTTATCTTGGAATGTGTCAAAATTGCCCTTAATTACTGTGTTTTGGGTCATTTCCTGGTGCCGGAGCTCATCATCAAGGGCTGAGAAGGCTTAAACCTTGCCAATTTCAAAGAACCGCTTATTGGCACTGCGAACACAACAAACGTTGTTCGAATGCTCGCTTGAATCTGCTGACAGTTTTTTGTTCGTTGACAAGGGGCCTAAAAGCACCTGCCTCCAATCTTCACTGGCGGATGTTTCATTGAATGCTGAATGTGCCCGAACAACTTTTGGTGCAGGATTGAAGCCTGGTCTGAGACTTAAAAGAAAATGGTAAATTGTTTCGGAAGAGCTTTTCCCGCTCAAAGATATGTGGACTCTCCCAGGATGCAACGGGGGTAGATTCTTGTTGTTAGGCTGCTTGGTTGAGGTTCCTGATAAAAAGGGAGTCAGAGAGCTATTGTTGTCCTTTTTTCCTCAAACTTCCTCTTTAATTTGGAATCAGAAGAGCTGTTTTGTAATGTTTACTCTCTGAATAAAGGATTCAGTCGTAAAAAAGATTTGTTCACACTGCTCGTTTGCGAGGTAAGATTATCATTTAATGTATGCACTAGTTTTGAGCTGATATGTTGTTGACATCCCATCTGTACGCTATTACTTTGCTGGAGAAGTGCACTGTCATGTGTGTTTGATTTTATTCCCTTTTTTCCATGTGTAACAAACTCTTTTGCTGTGATATTGCTGGAAAAGATGGCAAAACCTGACCAGATTTTCGTGACCCTATGCAGGTTTGAAATTTGAAACTGGCATGGAATTTGTAGATGGCAACAATTATTTACTTTTCATGATTTTACTCTTATCAATTTTTTAGGGACCAAATTAGAGGTACACAAACCTTCTATGCAATGAACTAAAATAAAGCCAATGTGTTGAATTGTTCTTTCATAACATTTGAAAAATTTATGGTAGGTATAGGCAGAAAACACCCATTTTTGGCAAAGTGAAACTTTGAAGATTTTTCTCTCTGCAAATAACAAGAGTCAGTCCACAAGTTTAGGCTCATATCATAGATCTATACAAAGATAATTGGTAAAAAAATTGTTTCTTGCCTCACTAACTAAGTATTTTTGCTCATTTCTTGTTAACGAGGAAGCACTATTAAAGACGTCTGACAAAATCTTGTTCTGTTACCATGGCAACAAGAGACTCAAACATTATTGTGTTTGTCATCATTCATAACAACGAGTTGCGTGATGGTGGTTTCTCCTGCATGAGCTTGATTTTGGAGAAAAAAGTAGTCTAGGGTACATAGCACCTTAATTCGGATTACAACATGATAGTAATGCATGAAACCCCAAATGGAAACTCGAAAAAAATCCGAGTTCCAGATGGGATTTGAACCCACGACCCTCCGCGATCTAGACGGACGCTCTAACCACTGAACTACTGGAGACTCTATGGCGAGCAAGGGTGAAATGAGCGTCCGTCTAGATCGCAGAGGGTCGTGGGTTCAAATCCCATGTGAAACTCGGATTTTTTTCGAGTTTCCATTTGGAGTTTCATGCATTTCTATCATGTTGTATTTCTTATTTCACTCAGTTTGAATTCGGATTACATTACGTATAAAGTGTTGCTTTTAATATATTTTGCCTTAAGCTTATGACCTAGTAACAAACTAGGTAAAATCAGATTAACGTATAAAGTTGATGAAACTCACCCGCATACAGTACTGAGCTCATTCCAAACGAAATCCACGCAAGGAAAACGAAGCCCTTAATAGAAACCATGCCCTTAGTTCCACATAAGTTCCTCGAGTCTTCCTGTTGTTGTGAACGGTCTTTTCAAATTGAATGGCTAATTTAAACGCGTGAGTCATTAATTATCCTGTCTTCCTATGCAGCGCTAAATTATTAATAACATGCAGGGAAAAATTACTGAATGCTGATTGGCCCAAGAAGAGGGTAAATTCGTTTTCTTAATGTTGCTTCTAAAAGGGGGAAAAATACTCACTCCCGATTTGGTGCTCTGCAGGCTTGCATGCCTGTTTCAAAAGCAATATGATCCAACACGCTTACGTCAAGGCCTTCCATTTTACCACCGCATCTTGCAGCTCAATAAGAAAAAGAACATGCATGTAGAGCCATTAATAAGAGTGAGAAATACTTGAGATTTAGTGGAACAAGTTCACTCACAAGGCCAAAAATCATTCTTTGGACAAACCGATTACCATTTTACGTGTGTTTTTGGTTCTTTTGTTGTTGTTGTTGTTTGAGAGATAGAAACCCCTACAGCGCAGGTGAATCAAATAACCTGAAGCGTAAAATTTGGTTTATCGTTGTTTCCTGTGTTCTGATATCAAACACTTATTGTATCCCAACTGAATGTAAATAACAATCAGCGATACTCGTTTGGACGTAAAGAAGTAGTTGAATTGTCAGTTTGTTTTGCTTGCAAACGAACGCGTTAAGTAATTTTTTCACGCTTGGCTGCATGTTTTTCAACTTGCCTCGACAATGTTGAGAAAATTTTGTTTTTAATGTGTTATAAACACGCGGCAATCGCAATGTGTCCACGCAAAAAAAAAAAAAAGAATTGATATGACTTGTGTCAGTGAGTCAGCTTCTGAGAACACATGAGATAATAATGCTAAACTTCACTCAGCCCCATGCAAAATCCTGTTTCCTAGCTTATTCAATTTTAGGCCCCGTTCACACGTATCCGGATTGTCATATATATATATTTTTATCTTTCCGTTTCAAAAAGGAATAAGATAAAATAAATAAATAAATACATGCATGCCCATATCTAGCGTATTCGAATCGTTTTCACCCGTACACACTTACACGCTAATTACGATGCAAATACGGTAGCTTATCTTACAGAGAATTCGCAGATCGAGAGAGACTGGACTCAATCTATGACATCATCGTCCTCGAAAACCTCGGTTTTTGTCCGTCGACAAGAATACAATAAACCTCCCCGATCCGTTTTCGGATACGTGTGGACGGAGCCTTAGAATCTGCAAGGTCAGCCGGTAGCTCCATTGATAATAAATGTCCATGATGTTGGTCATTTACTCTATACTAAAGAAGAATGATTAAATTAATTAATCAAATGTGTTTACAAGAATTGTTCAGGATTGCCTTCTTGGGCCCAGTTGCTCAAAGCATGGTTAGCGCTAACCCGCGGGTGAAATACCATGACAACCTATAGGTTTGAAGTATTCACTTTGCTTTACGTCTACCTGAGGCTTTTTATCACATCTTCATTGTTTGTAAATAGTAAGCGAGAAAGTTGTTCCGTAAGTTCCGTTCTTTTACTTGGCGGGTTTTTTGATTTTGTATTCCGGGGTGAAAACGTAAGTCTTGTTTTTTTGTTTTTTTTTGTTTTTTTTGTTTTGTTTTGTTTAGTTTAGTTTAGTTTAGTTTAGTTTAGTTTTTGTTTTTTTTTTTTTTTTTTTTTTGTTTTAGGCTCTTGCTGATACAATTTTCCTTAAAATGAAAGCGACAAGCTTCATTCATCAGAGTACCGTGAAACAGTGGCCACCACATCGAATCATTGCCCGGTAACCTATCGGTTTGGTACCATTTCTATCTTCCACAGACTTAAAGGAAAAATCTTAAGGCAAAAACAGATGTCACGTGACCAAATATTTGACACCTTTAGGAAACATAAATGGCATCCCTTGACTGAAATATTGGTTTGGATGGTGTTTCATTAATAACATCAGTTGCTTCGCCCTCTGCGTCAGTTCCTTAGCTTAGGGTTAGGTTTGGCTTGGGGTTGATTTTTGGGCCTCCACAAGTCACGTGACATACATTCTCACCACACCGCAACACCCTCGAGAAACTGGCCACAGGGTGTTGAAACTAGATGAAGGTCGTCAAGGCTTTTAAACCCCCCCCCCCTCCCCCTTCCACCCTCCCATCTAACTTTTCTAACTGTTCTTTACTTAGTTTTCGCTAAACCTTCTAGTGTTACTACTAGCACGGATTCTTACTAGTTTAGATAGTTTGCAACATCAAAATGCCAAAATAGTGGCAAAGGGTAATTTTGATTAAGAATGGGAACTCCCCACTGCTTATTATCTTGACTTCATGTTGAAGAAAAAAAAAACGCTGCAAGAATTACAGGATACTGGTCAAAGAAGCATCCTTGCTCGGTGTTCAGCTACGCTAACTAACAAAGTAACCATGTACCATGGACGAAAATCCTGGTGGTATGAGAAGGGAAACAAAAGTGGCGATCTAATTGGCGTAATATAGAAAGCAAAGGACATAAAAGCAGAGACTTAGTACTATATTTCGGCAAGCCAAACCAGCCGAAACCTGATAGGGTGCAATGTGAATTTATATTGGAAGGGGTGTTTCACAATAGCTAGTCAAGCCCAGCCTCCTAGCAGCCTCCGAGGTTAGTTGCCAAGATGAGCAATTAGTGAATAAATTGTAGGAAGCCAATAATACAATTCGGCTCGGCCTTAGTCATGCATGTTCGGGTAGCACAGGGAAAGGAAAGCATCGAGAGGTCAGGGATATTTTATTTTCTCATTCCTTCCTTCCATTCCTCCTTCTCTCCAACTCTCCCTCCGTCCCTCCCTCCCTCCCACCCTTCCTCCCTTCCCTTCAGTCCTAGTCCGTCTTTCTTTTTTTCCTTCCGCCGTCCTTCCGTCAGTCCTGCCTTCCTTTCTTCCTTGAACGCTTTCTATCATTTCTGCTGTTTTCTTTGTTTCTTGTCTCTTTGTTGTCATCCTTTTCAATAACATTAGAGCAATGGAGGACTAAGTGTTGGCCAGCTTGTTGCAACGATTTCGAGCGACATTTCTTTATTCCAATTCTCCCCAATATTCTTCTTTCTTGGATAGATCCAAACGAGTAAGCAACTGTATTTATTCACATGCTCTTAGTCAGATGTGTCTTTTTAAGGTCCGTAATGCGTTGACTTTAAGAATCCTCCGATGTTTGTCATTGATGCACTCAAAGAGGCAGCCTTTCAGACTTAAAAAAAAGCAAATAAGGGAAAATTTTCACAAACCTTGCTACGCAGTAATTTTTAGACAGTTATTTTAACTCCAAAAATAGAGTTACAATTTTAGATTCAAAACAAGAAATTCTGCGAGAATTAGAAGCGGCCTTTTTGACCACCCGAGCCGGATTAAATTCAACTTGATCGTAATTCAATTTTTGTCACCTTTCAGTTGGCATGACAGTCAATTCCTCACTCCGAATGCTAGACAATTTAAAATTCGATTAAGTGTATAAAGAAGGTTTTGGTGGCCTAGTGGCTTAGTGCGCCCTTTTCGTACTCTAATGACGGCTTAGGGTCGGTGGTTCAAGCCTCACCAGAGGGAAGTTTTTTTTCTTTGATCTCCTTTTTTTTCTATTCCTTTTCACTTGTTTTTTCTTTTTTCTTTTGTCAACGCTTAAGCTGTAAACCTATTTTGCAATTTAACACGGAAAAGTACTCAACCGATTCTATGGATATTCGGTACGCGAGAAACCAAGGCCAGCAGAAGCTTGACAAAACACTGGCACTTCGATTTGTTTGACAATTTCAAAGAAAGCGAACAATTTGGTATAAATCTGAGTTTTCGATCCGTTGACCAGTTTCTCGACGATAACCGATATCTCAATACTACTAAGGTATGTTCAAACAACGCCACGCAAAAGAGCTGTATTTCACTTCCGGTATTGCACCATCACTAGTACTTCTGGTAATGCACCATCACTAACTCGGTCAATATTTGTTTATCTTCAAAACCGGGTCAAAAGGAACGCTCAAATAAATTCATTTCCTATAATTCTGACAAAACATTTCTTTTTGAAAGAATTTCGCCATTTCCGTCTCTGACCCCTCTATTTTATGGCCACCAAAATCTACAAGTTCAGTTTAAAAACATTTACGGTCTTCTGAATAGCTTTAGTTAAGTCATCGGTGTTGTGAAATACTGCTCAAAATAAACGCTTTCAAATAAATTCCTTTCCTACTGGATGTACATTGGAGAAATTCAATTCTGACAAAAACATTTCTTTCTTCTGTAACCCTTGGGCATTGAAAGGCTTTTAAAGAGACGATGCGTGACCGACCTAATGACTTTATTTACTAGAAAATTCACTAGTATCTGCTAGAGATGTCTCATTAGCGCAATCGGATAGGGAACCGAGGATGGACTATGAAGGTCGCGAGTTCAAGTCCGGGCACTGCTAGTTTCTTTATTTATGTCATTGTTTCTTCCTCCGGCCGAGAGGGGCACGGGCCTCTCGACGGACACCACGACAAAAAAAACTACAAAAAAAAAAGGGTATTACTAGAAGCGGCTCGTCGCTAAGCGACGGCCGCTTAAAAAAAAGGATATTACTAGAAGTGGCTCGTCGCTAAGCGACGGTTGGTTCATAATTCCTTTTTTTAAAGTAACGTCAACTCCTAAATATAACTCCAAAATTGGGGTTAAAATTACTCCAGAACTGGGGTTAATTTAACTCCTAAATGGAGTAGTACTTAACTCCTCCTGGAGTTACTATGACTCCAAAACGGAGTAAAAATTTTAGGTTTAAAATAACTCCTTTTTTGGAGTAACTTTAACTCCTCCATTTCACTTCTAAACTGACGTTAAAACAACTCTTCAAATGGGGTGGTTGGTGGCTGGCTCTGATATGGAGTAAAACTTTCAGGATCAGTATAACTCCTTTTACGGAGTAAGTTTAACTCCTCATTATCCAACTCCGAAATGGGGTTAAAGTTTCTCCTAAGTAGGGACTTTTTTAACGCCTAAAATGGGGTAAAAATCTTTTGTTCACAATAATTCTCTTCTCACAGGTGTAGGGTCACTTCAAACCCTTCACTGAAACGATAAATCTGGGGTTAACTACACTTCTCAAACAGAGCAAAGACAAGATCATTGCTGCTTATACATCATACAATTTATTAGCATAACATTCTTTAAAAAATAAATTATGATCTACAATTTTGAAATGTCACTGAATTTCCGAGACCTTGCAGAAATCTAAATTTACCTGTACTATATTTTGTCTAGTCACGCATGAGCCAATCTATATCCATTTTTAAAGCAAAAAAAAGTGTTTGCTGTTTGAAAAATCTAATCTCTTGTAAATATTGATTCAATACTTGAAATTTTAGTGTAAATAACTGTACAGTTGCTCCAGACACAATGCAACGAAATGTAACTTGTTGCTTTTTATAAAACCAATATACTATAAAGTAGTAGGCCAGGCAAAACAATGATGAAACATCATCTAGTTCAATAATAACAATCTCAACATGTCTTTCACAAGAAAGTGTATTTCAAACCAAACGTTGGGTAGATGCAATTCTTATAAAATTGTGTACCACAACATAAACAAAAAGCATAAACAAAGCAGATCTTTCCTCAACAACAACTGACTCTTTGCAATAAATACTATCTGAAACCTTGAAAAAAATTATACTAAGTCTGTTCAAGTTGAGTGCTTTACCAAAATACTACAATTTTGAAATGTCACGAATCAAAGGAACAATTTTTCCTCAAGTAAAAATACAATGTATTTTACTAGATGCATTAAATAATCTGATGCCTCTAACAAATTTGCTTCAGTTTCTCTATGCTTTTGGGCCAACGTGTAATTACTACTGCATTAACAATGTAGTTGTTGCAGTACATTAACAAGTTCTAGCTCAGGACTGAGTTGCTCGAAGCATGGTTTGCACTAACCATTGGTTAAGATGTATTCAAACCTATAGGTTGTCTTGGTATTTCACTCAGGTTAGCGCTAACCATGCTTTGAGCAACTGGGCCCAGGAAGGCAATCCTGAACAATTCTTGTCAACACATTTGGTTAATTAATTTAATCATTCTTCTTTAGTATAGAGTAAATGACCAACATCATGGACATTTATTATCATTACATCTGTTGAAAAGAGGGCTTTAAGAATTAATTAACTTTTTTATGGTGGATCAATTTCCAGTAGCCATCAATAGTCACAAAGACCAAAAATCATTGTACTTTGTCACTAGGGTACAAAGGAAAATCATGGTGGTCATTTATACTGGTTCTATGAAAGAGCAAAAAAAAAACTTGAGTGTTTTAAAGAAAAGATACACATTGCTAGCCTTGGCTAGATATGCAGTGTTAAAGATGAAGAAATACACCCTGAGCACACCCAAAGCATTTGCTAGTGAGGTCCCTGTACCCAATGTGAGGACCTCAACTCCCTCCACTGCCACAAATAGTGGATCCACGCACCAAAATTACGTAGAGCCAACTATTAATAATAAACTTTTAAACTCTCCCAAGCATTCTGCCAAGGTTGCATTTCACTGTTTAAACCTACAAGAGTGTACAAGCTTTTTTTTTTCTTGGCAATTAAGTGTGGAATTCAGCCCTGTCAAAATGTGCCGGCAGCCGGCAAATATTCTGCCTTTAGTCAATCATTTGCCCCTTACTTAACACTTGGACCTCACTGGGAGCTCTCTAGCAGGTACGGTTTGCTGGCAGTTACTGCCTACTACACAAGCTACACTGCCCACTACTACAAAATATTTTGAAGGGGCTGAGAAATTGTATTACCACACAAATCGTCATGACATCTTCTCGACTCCATCCCTTTTCTCTAAGAAGTATTGGCAATAATGTCATGGCAGCAGCATCTTCAATTCCTTATGACAAAAGAAAAAAAAAGAGCTGGTTATTCCATACTGCTGGGTGCACAAAACTACTGTCAGGTGTATTCCATTCTATTCAAAGCAACAGTGTTAAACAAGCACAAATTGTTACCTAAGGCATTAATATGTTAGCGTTAAGTACCAGCCCAGAGTGAAAGTCCAGCTACCTTTAAGAACTGATTAATGTAATTGTACAAGAAATCTCAGCTATGTTAAGGAAATAATTATTAATAATCTTGTGCAGAAAAGGAATGGAGGTAAAACAAAAGTGGATTTCCCAATTGACCCCATTATGTTTGGTCCTCAATCATCTCACAATACCAGGAAAATATTTCCTGTACCTTAATGTGCTAAATGACAAAATATCCTCTTTTATTGACTTCAAATGATAAGTGCAAGACAAAATTACATTGGAAATTTACAGCAGTCACTCCAGGCAAACAAAATCTTTTTTGAAGAAATGGTAGAATTTTGCTCACCTCTGTTGGTTGTGAAGAACCATGTTTTAGTAAATGTTAGGTGGTTTTGTGTTTGGAAACTTCATAATCTTTGTAAATTTGGAGAATCTATAAATTTGTTGCATTGTGAGTGGCGTAAGTAATATAATACTGCAAGCAGTGTAGCCATATTGGGCTGAATGAAATAAACTGATTGAAAATAGGAGTGGTTTGGTTAAAACTCTCCCCATTCTTTTGTGAAGGGATAGCCATGATGCCATCCTCCATCGTAGACAAGATGCCACCTGCAACAGCTGACTGGGATTTAGCATATGCAAGCTGCTTTTTCACCCAAGTTTCCTGGAGAATTTCGGTTTTTAATCTAAGAGGGTTTTGTTTCCCCAAAATGCGACCAAATTCTGCTTTTTATCGGAATAATAAAGAATTGAATGGGAAAGATTTGGAATTATTTAACGACATTATTTCTACATACACTTGTAACTGGTTTTGGAACTTTATGCATCAGAGAACAGGAAACTGAAAACAGTCACTTGGGATGTCTAAGGCACAAGTGGAATGCATTTCAATTAATATGAATCTACATCTACACGAAGCTGTCCTTTGTCTTACATTCTTCAACTGTCATCCAAACAAAGAAGAAATAATGTAAACAACAATGTTAAGCTTAAAACACATAGCCATCACTGGACTGTACTGTAACAGAAAACAGTAAACTACAGTATGGCAGCATAAAAACATTGAAACATACCAGAATGCACTAGAGCGAATTCAAATATGTCAAATATTTCCAATTTTTGGCAAGGAAAAAAATTGGCAGAAATTTTTGGCGGTGGTAGCATCAGACCGACATGTTTTAACAAAACTTCGCTGATTGACTTTTTGCTCTGCTCGTGACCATGTCTCGTACTTCGCTTTCTTTTTTCCTTTGTTGTTATTTGTGTTGCTGCTTTCGGCGCTTGTACTGCTTTCCACACTTGGAATCGAAGCGAGCAAAGGAGATTGTCTTGCTTCCATGCTTGCAAGGAAAGGAGATTGTCTTGGCGCCATCTCTTTTCCACTGAATTGCTGCCGGTAGCCCGATCTGGGGTAGGAGTCATAAGCATTTGGAAAAAAAACGTCGCTCATATTCCTCGTTTACATTGTAAAAACCGTAGAAAGGGTCAGATGGATCGGGGAAAAAAATAATTTTGTCCCGCCATTGTGCGCGCTACACTGGACTAGCTGACAAAGGTAATTGTTCCCGTTGTAATTGGATCCATACATGTTTTAAGAAACATGACAGTTTACTGATTACAAAAACAAAATTGTTTGCTTTGCCAAAATTCGGAAGCCTCCGAGGCAGCACTTCGGCTTCTTTGAAGATTGGCGAAATTTTGGCAATCCGCAAAAATTTGGCAAGATTTTGGAAATGGGAGTCGCACTTATTTTGCGCTACTTGTTGACAGATTTATTACTTATACAAACGAAATTGGCCAAAATTGGCTCTAGTGCGACCCGGCCCTTACCGAGAAGGAGCAATGACAATAGTTTGGCACCAAAACTCACCTCGCCGTCTTGCAGCTTTAACAGTGATTCTTCCTTGACTTTTGACCGCAAAAGAAAGCTTTTAAACTCGTCGTTCATTGTCTAGAATTGACAAATGCGCGAAATTGGCCTTTAACTACTAAGAACTATTCGAGTGCTAGCTGCAAGGACTCTGCAAGAAGTCCTATAAACCTTGTAATTGAAAGTTCACAATTAAAACGGCATGCTTAACTGCTCTCATTATCGCTAAATTTCATGCAGTTTTTGCGGGATCAGAGCAAATTTCAACACAGAAGGAGTTCTCATCTTGAATAACGTACCTTTTGAAGAGTTGTCTTCCACTCAAAGCTCAAAGGGAAGCTGTAACTTACTGAAAGATCAACCGATCGAACCCACTTCAACACGTTGGACTTTGATCACGTGCGTTCTCACATGACTGATTTTTCTTCCGGCGGGGAGGGGATGGAGGATTGGAAAGAAATCAAATGTAGTGAAACTACGAAAGAAACTTTTTTTTAAAATCGAAGTAGTGTGCAAGTGTATTGCACACGTTTGTGGCTCATTCTTGCAACATATTTATTGTCATTGTAGTTTCTATAATTACGGACGGGGGAGGGTCGGGGTAAACGGGACTCAGTCACCTTTGACCTTTACCGGAACAACGCAGGCAACAGCTCAATAAACTTGCACGAAACCAAAACGATTTTACTCGAAGGAATCCGCGATGGCATACCGCTGTACTCTTTGTGTTAATTTTGTCGCAATTACTTGCAGTGCGGCTAAACCATCTTTGTCGACACCATATTGGTGATTCCAATTAGCTCACGGTTTGTTGACTTAAAACTAACTCTCCCTTCAGCGGTGCAGTCACTCCTTTGTAGCTATTCCCAAAAGTAATAGTAGCCGTCTCCTTCCAGAGTTAAAGTAACTCTTTTGTAGTTACTCCTAACTGAAACTGAGTACTGAACTAATTCGCTTCCAGAGTTAAAGTAGCTCCTTTGTAGTTACTCCCAAAAGAGAGTAAGAATAACTCTCTTTCTAGAGTCACAATTACTCCAGACAGTAAGTTATACCAACTCTACTGACAGAGTTAAAATAACCCCTCCCCGTCGTCGTTAATGCCTTGACTCTGAAAAGCCTTTTCATAATCAGTACTCAAAGCAGAATCCTTTCAAAGAAACAATTGTGAATTCTAAGCGGATCTTTCACCAACCTCGCTAGCACTGTACCCAGATAAAGAACGGCAAAGTTATGACGGAGAACATGAGATTCAGTGAGACTCTTACCGGCAACAGCAGCGTCGAGAACAATAACGTTACAGAGCTTCATTGTTTTTTGTTCACTAACAGCGTTGCCCTGAAGGTGCTAATGACCGCTGTTTACAGTGCTGTAATGGCCACGTCTGTCGGGGGAAACTTCACTTTAGTCTTTGTCTTCTACAAGAACAAGAGCGTGAGGAACACTGTAAACAATTGCGTAATGAACATGGTCTTCTCAGACTTTTTGGTCACTTAAGTATACATGCCCCACATCGTGGCGCGAATTGTCGACGGCTTGGGATGGAAAGTGGGTGGGACCATATGACACATCATCTGCAAAACTGTCTCTCTGTCCCAGGACATTTCCATCTGCGTTTCCATCTTAACCGTTGTTATCATAACATTTGAAAGGTTCCGGGTGGTAACCTTCCCACTGCGAGTGCTATTATCAAACCTTTCTGTAGCGTTGCTATTAGGCACTTGGCTTCTTTCACTGGCTGCTCGATCTCCAATGCTGTACGCCGTAAAGACAGCTCCTTTGCCTTCAGGCGGGCTTGGTTGCTTTTGGTTTTACTATTTGAGCTTTCCAACCGAAGAGGCCATCAAGTTTTACCACCCGTTTTTGTTCATCACTTTCTATGGTCTTCCTCTCCTCTGCATAACAACGCTGTATACAACACGATATTCATCCTTATAAAGCGTGGACAAGGGCTGATCAGCAAATTGAATTCTACAGGGGATCAAGCTTTAACTATCAACGAGGAAGTCACTAGAATGATACTTGTGATCACCGCAGCTTTTCAACTTTGCTGGTTGTTATATTCCAGTGCGATGAGAGGGGTTTTTTGGTGTTGCTATATCGTGCGAGGTACATTTTTTCAGGATGTTCTAGTTAACAGCGCTTGTAACCCAATTATCTGTTTAGTACTTATATAGAAAGGGGTTAAAACAAGAAATTTTTTGGAAAGAGGAAATGGGAGAGACCACTCAGGCATGTTTTGCATAGAGGCGTACCAAAGGTCGCTCGATCTCGAACATCGCACTTTTACATGTTAAAACTTTGCAAGTTGACTGAAGTGTCCAGCAGGGCAAATGAATTTACAACAAAAGTCTCACATACGACGACAATTATTTTTAAATCAGATTTTAGTCCTATCCTCCAGGTTATAAAATTTGAGCATACACAGGGTGAACTTGCAGTTATGTTGAGGAGAAATTAAAATAAAATTTTAAATCACATGGTATGGCATACCAGCCTTTTTTTTTTTCAGTGACGTGGTTGACTACAAATACGTAAGCGGTGTAAGATTGAGTGATTGAGTGGATCAGAATTCAAATTCTACACTATTTTCCATTTCGACACGTTTAACAGCTGTACTGCTTTTAGTTTGTGGGTAGGTGCACTTGTTTTTGTTGTGTTATTTGTTGCATACTTTATTGACTGGATTTTGTTCGTTGAGCCAGTGATGTGACGAGACCTGTTGTCCCTGGAATGACTGCTGTGGTATTCTCACTGAAGGCACAAAGTTACAACTTAATGTCAGTTTATGTTGCGCATGGGATGTTAACTGTTTGCTGTGTTTTTTGTTTTGTTTTTATTTGTTTGTTTGTTTTTATCAATGTTCAATTGCTAGTTGACGTTAAATGAGCACTTATACACAAACTTTTTACTAAGCGACGTGTTTGTTATATAAAAACTTGATCCTCAAAATCTGAGGATTTTACATAGTTTGGATTATGCAAGGGACAGAGGAAAAGCTGGAATCTGTTGTTTTGCTTTGTTTGTTTGTTTTGTTTTGTTTGTTTTGTTTTGTTTTTTTTTTTCTTTTCAATTAAGCTTCAAGATACCTTTTCTACCTTTGATCATGCTCGGACACCCAGGGGAAGAGAGTCGGTATTGGACGAAGACTTCACGGGCAAATTCGGGATTGTCGAAATGTTAAAAGACGGGACGTATTGTAAATTTTCGAAAAGTCCGAATTTGCCCGTGAATTATTCGTCCCATCCCGCTTGCCTACCCCTGAGACAGCTAGGATGTGCAAGAGTTCAGTTAACTTCGCTGTTTGTCGCCGAGCCGCTTGTTTGTACGATAAATCGAACAGACGTGATTCTATTCCAAATTAATATTGGGTAGTCTCATATGAACGTTCCGAAAACGTTACAACGGCTTTGGATTTTTCATTTTCGTTTTGCAACTTTGTTGCTATCATAGCTGTTGAATGCAGTTCAAGTATTTTTCCCTTTGTTTACCCGAAAAAAAATGTGAATAGTCGGTTTATTATCGTTCTAAATAAAAATGTGCATAACAAGTAACAATGTTCCGGCTCATTGTTTTTATTGATTACTTTAAATGTTGTGCTTTGTACAGTTAGAGTTATACAGTTTTTAAGCCACGTGCTGTTATTCCATGTTCCTTAAATCAGCTATAAATAGGTACAATATGTAAATTATATTCAATTGCAGACAGTAAGCAAATCTATCAACTCCATTATGGATGTGTTTTTTTTTAACACGGCACCACCATCTCTGCATGCCTCTCAAAACACCTATATCCATGAATTAGCCATTGGCCCTGTATGCCGTTTTAGCGCATACGGAATACACGTCAAACACCATTTTGTTACAGTTTATGCACCAAGGCTCTCAAAAACTAGCTTACTAGGTTAATATCTCCTGCACTTGTATGACAAAGTAGAACATAGTGTGAAAACGAAACAGCAACGCCAAGTTCCTAAACTCAGTATTGCTATTATATTTGAATGATTTCCTTTTAGAAAGTGACCGTTTAATGCAGGTTAAGACAATAGAAACAGCTGTCACATCACAGAAGAGGTCATCCTTTATCACTATGTAATAAAACCATTTACTTTACTACGCTTCTCAATCAGAAAACTCGGACACAAACATTGCTTTTGCCATTTGTAACTTTAGCAGCCTAAAATATCACCGTAAATCGACAATCATGATGTAATTCCATCACCCACCAAAATCACCGCCAAATTTCAGCGGAATCGACCCTCACAATTCAGAGATATGAAGCTTAAAAATAAAACACCTGCCCCAAAAACTTGGCTCATGACTGTATTCATGGGAAGTGTACTGCGCGACCTTAATAGAGGTCAGAAATGTAGTAATTGAGGGAAATAATTTTGTGGACTTTGACAACTGACCGCTTAATACAGTACCGCTTAATACTGGTTCGACTGCGTGCTAATAGAAGTAATTAATGGTACGCCAAGTTTGTCTCCATTTCTCCGAGAAATAAAAACCCTCGGTCTTTGCGCACGTCATCCTCATCGAATTTTCATATTTAGGCATATTTCTAAATTTATATCGATTTAAAATAACTCAGGTCAAGAACTCTAACTCTAATTACAAGTGCTACAACTTGTCTACTCCCTGCATTTCGTAAAATTCTACGCTCAACATTGTAAGGCTGGTTGATGTTCGCTTTCGTATTTAAACAAAGGAATTCTCAACGTTTTATACTTCCAAATGAATTTCTTTTCTTTCTTCTTTTTTTTTTTTTTTTTTTTCAAATCAACGTGGCACCTAACGACAGGATTTTGCCTGATTATAGGATGACTATAGCCTGGACGTTTAATTCCAGCCTTAAACAAAGTCTTCGTTGCCAATTTTGCAGCACTAATTATTCCTTTTTTTTAAGGGAGGGGGCGGGAGGGGGGGGGGGGGTACAATGGATGATGAGATGGAGGTGGGCAATAACCCGGCAAAGTTACAAGAATCCCGTAACTTTTTTTTTTCCAGATATGGTGCTAGCCAGCATTAACCCTGAGGTAATCTGGCATGAAAGTGTAGAGTGAAGAAGAGCAAAATATGTTATTAAGTTTTATCATGTAGTTTTACCATGTACCCTGACAAATGTTTTAAAACAATCCTTCTTAATGCTGATGGCGTATTGTCTGAGACAGCATAAACTAAATGTTGACTACTCATTTCGATTTTAATTTATTGCATATCTGTTTCTCTTGTTCTCTCTACTTTTTCTTTCCCTTGCTTAAGTGTTGGATTGCGATTTGAAAGCAAAAAGTACATTTACGGCTAGATTGAAAGTCTCAAAAAAACGATCTTTAAAGCAAAATCCTTCCCCAAAAGATATTTATAATGTAAATTCAATCTACAGCTTGCTTGAGTCACATTTTCACGAGGGCAATTGTTCGGACTCCAGTGGTCTGTTACGTTCCATTATCTACAACCTCAAAATTAAAGATGGCAAGCTATATATTTTCTTTTAAGCCAGTTTCGTTCCCAAGTATTATCAAACTATCGAACAAAGATATTGCCATGTGGGTTACCCACATTCTTCAAGTAATTCTGCTGCCCTGCTCCACAAGGATCATGGACAGGCGCACTTTGTGTGGTGTGACCTTCAAAATAATAGTAAATGCTGCTATACCACTGTCCTGTGCTGTATAACACCGGTCCAAAATTCCCAAACCCAAATTTGGAAGGTGCTTGCGGTACATGTGGGAGTCACGCGATTAAAGATCACACAGCTGACGCTTCCGCCCTGCCAATCAACCAAACTTCCAGTTCCGGGACGACAAATCAATCAATTGTTAATGTTGCTTTTGATCAGGAACTCACTGCCAAGTTTTTTCCACAGCGCGAAATCTATGGCGTCGTAGTCTGTTTCGCTCAGTGGTGGAGTCGTTGAGACAGGGACATTAGCGTTAGCTGGCCAGTTCGGTCTTGGGGTAATTGCGTTCCCACCGTTTGTGAAATCATTGTACTTAGTAAAATGATAACTCCACACTAGTGTCCAGCCACCTCCGTCAGTTTCCATGTCACAGTAAGCCTTGAATTTGTTTGCTGGGGAATCATGGTCAGGATGATCAATCCAATAAACACTCGAGGGAGGAGGAGGAGATAGACTGCGGAGGGACTGGCACGAGGTAAGTGCGGTATCTACACAAAGAACGTTTGAAAAAAGAAAAAAAAAGAAACTAAGGAAAGTAGATGACATGGTTGGACTTTGCACAGTTAAATATTACCTTATTCGTTTATCGAAAGTAGTCAACATTTTTGTTGGCCATTTTTGGGAAAATTACTTCTGCGAAAAGAGCGAAAGAGTGTGCAGCTTTCACCGGACGTGACGGTATTTTTCCTATGTTTTTAATTAGTGCAATACGTTTTCAGCGAACGCAAAGGCCTTACCCTTCAAAAGAAACATCGAAAATTGTCAACTTCACTATCAAACTGCCCTGCGAGCAACATACTCCCCACTCCCCCCGCCTCCCCTTCTCCAAAAATAGTCGAAATTATAACTCGTCTTTTTCGCAAAACTACATATATTTCTTACACATGGTGGATATCGTGCCGGAACACAGGTTTAAACGTATTTCTTGTCAACGAGTTCTAAAATATGAAATCCATAAGATACACCCTATTGCATTTCTTCTCAATCTTAAGGCTCGGAATTCGGCTAATCTAACACGACATACAATGAACAACATTTTGTCTAAAAGCTGCATCACTTTTCTTTCAACTCTGAAGTCCTAAAAATTTCCAAACAGTTCTATAAATAGAGAAAAAGCTTAAGCATGTTGTTTGATATCAGTAAACACGGAAAAATATCCAACGAATTTTCTACCTGAGTTAGCTTAGACTACCGATGTTCTCTAAAACGCCGAGTGGAAGAAATTGTCGGAAAACCTTTATTTTGTTAGATCAATCATTTACTATATGATCGGTCGACTATCACATAATTAACGCCCTTTCTCCTTAAACCATCGCCGAAAACTTTTATGCTTAGTTCAAATGACCAAAACTATTTAAACCAGCCTTTCGCATGAACTGATGCCTTACAGGTAGTATTTTGAAAAGTGGTTTTGGACATGGGGAATAGTCGAGCAACGTTTAAGCCTGCTTTTCACTAGCGACGAAAGCACAAGCGCAAGCATAAGCGCAAGCACAAGAGCGCTTATTTCATCGTGAGAACGGGTTTAACGCAACCATAAGCATAAGCATAAGTATAAGCGCAAGCACAAGTGCAATGATCAATTTTTCCTTTTCCTTGTGCTTGCGCTTGCGTTTGCTTGCGTAGTGTGCAAACGACGTTCGTTTTCACTTGGCATAAGCTACTTATGCTTCCGCTTGTGTTTGCGTCGCTAGTAAAAAAAACATGCTTACGGATAAAGAGAAACATATCCAGATAACGATAGTATATTTAAAAGTTTACCACTGAAATAAAAGCACTCTTGATTGTTTTATAGTACGTGCTTTCTAAGTTTTGATCTAGTTTAAATTACTGGTTAAAAATGCGGTAATTAAGCTTCTTTGGAATCAGATTTAAAAATTTAAGTCTCATATAAATCAGTCAGTTGACCAATTAATCAATCATCTATCGATCATTCAAACACTGGTAAGAAGTCAAGGAATCGCTCGATCGATCAGGCAATCAACCACTCAAAACTTTCAGCTTACCGTTACAGCCATAGAGCTCCATTCTCATCGATACGCGACCATGCCAAGCTGTTGGCCGAATGCGGATGTAGCGTGCTCTGATTGGTGGGTTGATATAATGATAAACGACAGTGTTGCTGTCTGTGTTTCCAGGAAACTCCTAATATAGGAAGACATCACATCACAACATTAATATAAGATAACATTGACAGTTGATGCTTATCTAGTTCACGATTATCGGATATTTTTAATGGTACGTACAACGTTCTTACTCTAGAGCTTCTTTTTATCAGAAACCTCTATTAATCTATAAGACGGATGAACGCTATGTCCGAAAAAAAAAAAAGGCTGAAGCTTCAGAAGGATTTAAAGAAGATACCACATGCTGAACTTTAATAAAACCAGCTATCTCAGTAATTTTGGTAATAAATTGAAGTGCACTCAAACCCCTCTTTTATTTATTTATTTTCAGTTTTTTCTATTAACAAATATTGGCTTTTTATGGATTTTCAAAGGCTACAAATTATTAGTGAGCTAGTGAGGGAAGTGGGTCTAGTCTTGATTTAACGTCACAACATTTGCATCACGGTAAGGTTTTCTAAGGGCCTCTTTAGAAGCAGGGCGTGCAACCCTAGTGCTGGGGTTACCCTAGCAGGAGGGCCAAAGATGGCCCGGGTTTATAAGCAAGATTTCACGGGTTACATTACCACCCTGGACAACTTAATCACAAACAAAATGGCCGACAAGAGAAGAGTTCTACTAAGTACTTAGATTCTCCTGTCTCTACTGCCTGTTACTCTGCCTTCGAGTGTCATGGAATGGTGTTATGTTACCTTCTTATTTCTAGGCAAGGACAACAAGTTGTAATATTAAAAGCGGCCCTGGAATATAATACATCACTCGCTGGAATGCAATATGTGAAACGGTAGATTGATTTGACGAAGAAGTTTACGAAGAAAACTTGGCCGTACAGAGAACAGTGGTGGAGGAAATTATTCGAGGGAAGGATACACTGAAAATGTTTTTCTGTTTCTGAGAGAAAACGAAGATTATAACTCAAAGAGCCTTGCGTTGTAATCGGTCTGCCACGATGGCCGTTTGTTGTCAACATTCAAAGGGTCTAGAAACAATTAAAAAGTGTTCCCAGGTAGGCGAGTTATCCCCAGCAGAGCGTTTGCAGCTAGGGTTTCCCTGGCACCTGGTAGTTGGGTAACCCTAGCGCTCAGCTATGGTTACCCTAGCACCAGGGTCGATGAAAAAAAGAATAAATGTGGGAGCGTTAGGGTAACCTTCCTGCTAGGGTAACCCTAACACTAGGGTTGCCCTACCAGCTTGTAAACAGAGCCAAAATATGGATGTAAAGCAGTTTGTGACGTTAAATGAAAAACATTTCCACGCCCCTTCAGACTCAGTCGTGCACCAAATCATGCTTATTTCTTTTCTCTAGTGACTATCCAGTCACCAAGAGTGTTAACCTTATAAAACTTTGAAACTTCGGGTTTCTTCGAATAAAACTCAGCAATTGTTATAATTTAACTCATCACCTCATCTCTTAACTACTTTTAAGCAATTCTCCGCGGACATTTAGCTGTTAAATATCCTGAAATTATACTCCTTACATAAAGGCTACGTCTTTACAGTATCGATGTCCATTACGTATACTCTCCTCTTTAGATAACACAGTGCAAAAGCAAATTGTTTCGTTCCTTTGTAACTCTAAGGTTTTAACCGTGTTTCCTTTAAACTGAGTCTTTGCTCAAGGACTCACGTTTTTCCTAGAGCATGTGTGATATTAGTTTTATTAAGGCTATATGTTTACGGCCAGAGAAAAGATTACCTGTTCAGGACGATTATCTCGAATATATATGAATGTTTTTAAAAATGCTAACATTTACACATAATTCTAGGTTACCTTGTCTAAGTTTTGTCCTTTCTCCGTGTAGTTCTCGAACTTTATTCCATCGTTACTGTACTGGAGTTTATATTTGGTTACCCAATATTTGTCACCACTTCGTCCTTGTGTCGCTACTCGCGCCACGGTGATGCGCGGACTTCTTAGGTCAACTTGGAGCCACGGGTTTTCATCGTTCATCTTACCTGTCCATCCTCCTCTTTCCCCGATATTTTTTTGGTAGTGTAGTCTTGCCAGGCTAGAGCTATGATTGACATTCAGTTCAGAGGAGGCACTGATTTGTCCGTCAGAAATTGTACCACTTTCCATGCCGAGGTCTTCATTACAGGCTAAATATGTTACGATAACAAGAGTATATGATCTTGTAGGTATATATATATTCAATACTGACAATGCCATGCTATGCAGTACTGTGGGGATGGCTATAATTATCATCATTACCTTCCCTATCTATGTCATCGCTACTGCCACCACCAATACTTACTTCTCCCAGTACTAGCACTTACACCGACACTGCCACTATCACGTCCTCTAACTTTATCAATTCCACTATCACTAGAATAAGCACTACTTCCACATTTTAAAATTGATCGCTGCTGTAATTTTTATTCCAATTATCGTCATTATCATAACACACCATCGGGTGGGCATTAATTAAGTGTTATTGCCGATCTTCCTCACTAAAGTCACAACTTACAACTTTAGATCCTCTGGGCCCTTCTTAAATCGTAGGCAATTGAGCAGGGGTTATTTGTGCAATAGAGAGAAACATCGGCCTTAAAATGAATGTTTTTACGCCACCTTCGTAGAAACCATTTACCGCCTGTTGGAAAGCTTTTATCTCTACCGTGTATATTTTTGCAATGCACCTGAGGTGGCTTAGAGAAATCGCATTCAAGATGCCATGCAGACAATTAGGTTTTCCTTCTCACGCGTTCGTCAGTTGAAGAAGGCTTCTTCGTCAGTTCGCATAGCTCCAGCCAGCTTCTTGACTCCAGGTTTTTTTTTACCAAAACTGTCCTCTCTTATCAGACACCGGAGAATTGGTAATTTCACAGTGCCTTTTAATGTTAATAAACAGAAGAGAATCGGGATGATTTACTTCTGTAATAAACCCTTT
This sequence comes from Pachyseris speciosa, assembly GCA_016490735.1. Classification (NCBI taxonomy): domain Eukaryota; kingdom Metazoa; phylum Cnidaria; class Anthozoa; order Scleractinia; family Pachyseridae; genus Pachyseris; species Pachyseris speciosa. Next base: position 205,621 of record JAEMWC010000394.1, read on the forward strand.
ATTCTTCTGATCGAATTCCTGGGGTACAGAGATTGAATCAGACCTGGAAACCAATTGTATAACTAAGAGTGTCGAAAATACGCAAAGTTTTAACTGTTATAAGAAGTCGCACAGACACGATCATTATTTGAAAAAGAAAACACAAGAAACGCCTGTTTTACAAAGAAAAACAGCAAAAAATAAATATATATCATTCCCATCCCCCTTTTTTAAAGGGACCCCACCCTTCCTCCCCTTTTCATACATTCATGCGCAACTCCCACTAGCTCTCTTTACCCCACCCTACCCGTCACAGAAACAAAGGTTCCATAGGGATCAGAAATGGTAAAACATGGCAACTGGAAGCAAGATATACCATTCTTATTACCTTGACAGCCGTACAGCTCCACCCTAATGGATATCCATCCATACCAGGCTGTTGGTCGAAAACGGAAATAACGTGCCCTGACCGGTGGATTAAGTTCTTGGTATTTAACGGTGTCTCGATCAATATTTCCATCAAATTCCTAAGGCAACATCATGGGAAATAGATTAACGTCCTGTAATTTTCTAGAAACAAAACCAATTGCAAAAGAAACTATATATTTCTATCAGTACAAGCTCACCCAAAGGCCTGGTTTTGGGGATCGTGGTTATAGGGAAAGCACTAAGAATCGGTATACAGGCCTTTATAAATGCTGTACATTGTAAGTATACAAGGGCAATGTAAGGACATATAATTGTCACGAAGTATGCCACGACGCATCAGAATCCGTATACACTTGTGTACGGACTACAGATACCAGTGTATTTTGCCGGGGACAACTGCATACAAAATATATACCTATTAGTACATAGTTCATATATACATCGCTATATTAAAGGGAACCTCCACTCCTACAAAAAATGTATGCTAAATTATTCGAAATAATTACTAGCTTCCAAATTTTGTTTTCAAACGTGGATAATATATAGATTTAGCCAAGCCTAAAAGCGGAGCTCCCCGATTATTATTATTATTATTTTTTTTTTTTTTGGTATTGAGAAACTTCGCATGGCTTTCCTGGCGCCAATATTTTATGTTTAGAGCAGTCAAAAGGAATTGAGCACGGTTCAAAAACCTCAAAACATTACGACAAAGCAATACACGACGCATATGTTTGTTTGAAGACAAATTTAACAATCAAAAAACGATCAAACATTTTCATCCAACATCGTGTTTGACCGTTTAACCATATCTCTCAACATTGCATTATTCTTAAATGGCTTTCCATGTTTGATTTAGATCAAACATTTTCATCCAACATTGAAGTAGAAGTATTCTTTATAATTTTACATAGAAATTGAGTAGACTCAGCAGATTCCGAGAAAGATTTTCGTGAAAGTACATTGAGAATTTCCGACTGCCGGGCACCTGGTATTTTGAAAGCCGTGCCCGTGAGTGAAGATTCCAAAGAATATGCTTTGTGCAAGCACAAAAAATTTATGCACTAAAATACCAAAACCTTCCTTAAGAATCGCGTCGGAGTTATGCCAACGAACATTAGAGACTTTAAGAAACGAGGTCGGGAACGTCAACGATAACGTCACAAAACAATCAATGGGTTCAATGAGCAAAAGCAATAGCGCTGCACGTGCGTTTTACATATTGGTACATTTCTTGAACCGTCCTCTGCAAAACAACAACGTGAAATGACCAAATTTTAGGTTTTGGCGAGAACGTGAGCACATGATGGCAAATTTTTCTTTCTTTTTCTTTACTTTAACGCCGTTCATAGAAATTTTATTAGTTCCTGGATAGTTCACCGACATTTTACAATTTGAACAAATTGTAATAATCGCAAAGTGCTACAATAAAGAGAAGTTATATTTTGAAATGGCGTCTTCGTTGCCGTCGCCGTCCTCGTTTCTTAAACTCCCTATTAGAGATCTTTCGCATAACCCTACTCCACATGCTAATGATCTACTATAATGGCAAGTACCACGAAATATGCACATTTCACAAAACAAAAACAAGGACGCACGAAAACACTCTGAACAGTGCGATACAAAACTCATGAGCTACTCACAAGCAATACACTTTTCCGCTTTTTGCTTTTTTACCTGAGGGACATTTTTTTGAATTTATAAACATAAGTTTATTTCCCGTCCCCATTTACTGGATTATTTGCCTTTTGTGGTAATTCTTCTTTAAGTTAGGCGCAACCGGTCTAATCAGAAACCCATAAGGGTTTCCATAAGGGTTTCTGGTCAAATCGATGGTATCACTGAACAGGACCAAATGTCGCTGAGCTAAAAATGTACATAACTCTACGACCATCGGTTGACACCATCGGGAATGGCGCCAAATGCTACCGACCGCCTGGTATGTTTTCAAATGTTTAATTGTGTGCTCTATGACAATTTGGAATCGCGACAACCGGCGATTAAATCGTCTGGCTTGCCTTTGGCTATGCTCGGGTAAACGCCTAATTTGCGCAGCGCGAAAGGGCACGACATCTCCATAACCTTTGTCTGCCAACAACACCGCGCCATGGGGCATGTCATAATTCGTTCCAGGACCGATTCTTTCCATGAAGAGGAAATTGCCAGCGTCATTCGTGGTTTCAAGAAAATCAGCCTGCAAAAAGACAACATTTCCAAGACTGTCTACAATCAACTGAGTGTTCACGAGATGGTAATGGCGGTGTCCACTGTAGAATTCCCACCGGGGTTCTACTTCAGGTCGGTAAATTTCATGCGGCGTACCGTCGATACAACCAACTGCATTCGGAAAATACGGCCAAGTCCCTCTTAAGGCATTCCACTCTTCAATGCTTGGCAAGGAAATCTGATTCTCAAAAAATCTCCACAGAATTGGAACAACACTGTGTATGATTCAAATGCAGAATGATCCTCGCAGTTGTGAACGCAATTTGTGCAATTGCGAAAAGAAGCCTGAAAAAAAATTCAGGACTTCAACGGGGATTGAATCCGTGACCTCGAGATTACCGGTGTGATGCTCTAACCAACTGAGCTATGAAGCCACTGACGTTGGGAGAAGGTCAATTGTGGGTTCATATGTTCCCGTGAAAGAAATGAGTGTGAATGATATATGAAATGAATCATATATGAACTGCGGAAATGAAATCAAATGAAGAATGATCCTCGCAGTTGTGAACGCAATTTATGCAATTGCGAAAAGAAGCCTGAAAAAAAAAAAGAAAAAAATTTCAGGACTTCAACGGGGTTTGAACCCGTGACCTCGCGATTACCGGTGCGATGCTCTAACCAAATGAGCTATGAAGCCACTGACGTTGGGAGCAAGTCACTTGTGGGTTCATATGTTCCCGTGAAAGAAATGAGTGTGAGTGAAATGTGAAATGAATCATATATGATATATTGCATAAATTGCGTTCACAACTGCGAGGATCATTCTTCATTTAATTTCATTTCCGCAGTTCATATATGATTTGTTTCATATTTCACTCTGTAGACAAAACCATGAAATGTGGAATCGAGACCTTGCATTATTGGAAGTAAATGATTATCGGGATGAGGGAGCTGCGTAAACGTCAATAGTAGTAAAGCAGGGAGTACACATTGGACAAGGTTTCGTAGTTGAACGGGGTGATCAGCAAATGGTGGTGGGACTGCTGTAAGTAACGTCAGTAGCATAAAGCAAACTTCAGGGTGTTGTCTCGGGTACCTTCCAGGCATGATGATAAATGTAAAAGATAGGGTCAGCTCCAAGACTACATGACATTGAAGTTGCCGATTTTATTTTTCTACCATTCAAAAAGAACTTCAGCAACAAATTAAAGCAGCCAGACAATAATGAGCTCAGTTGCCATTCATCCTCAGAATACAAACAACTGACAAGCTACAACGTGCGACGACTAAATGTCCTCTACAATTAGCACTTCACGGTCGAAAGGTGTGAAATTAATGATGGGCCTGTGAGCCCCCCCCCCCCCCCCCCTATTTTTTAAAGGTCGCACGGAAAAAAAGCGTAAAAGTGTGAAAAAGTGTGAAAAAAATTTGTCAAAGCTCGACCGTCAGGTACGAGTCCGCCCATCTTTCGCGTTGCTATAAATTGAGCACCATTTTGATCTCCCTCTGACCTGCACTGACCACGATCACAAGACAACAATTGGCTTGTCAGTTCTGGAGGCCAGTTGATTTTGACGGCAACAGTGAGCAGGAAGAAGTGCCAGAAGGTATATTAATTTGTACTAGTGAATATATCGTGGTCCGTTTTAAAAACTTGTTGCTTCGGCATGCTCTTTACATGCTCTTTCCTTCACATTCCTTGCTATAGAACCTGCAAAGAAAAAGCAACGTCGTTGCAAAGTGACGGCCGCAGAGGTGGAAATCGTACTGCAAGCCTACCAAATATTTTTTGCCTCTGGTTGGGAAGAGGTACTCGATAATATTAAAGAACAAGTGAGCGGTCGAATGGCAGGGAATTGGCTGTAGAATGAAAAAAATAAGGAATATTACCTCGGGACAAGCTCAAAGAAGTCCGCCCTGAAACGCATTCAAATGATTGTAAACCAAACCGTCCACAAATCTCACCATCAAACGACAGAAACCAACAAGTCCCAAAGAAAGTCCATAACTATCAAGGAAAATAAAACTCGTTACTCGCGCAAGTGTGCCTCTGAGGAAAGAAAAGTCAATAAGTTTGCTCATGCCGCAAATCTGCACAAGAACAGTTCTATCTAGTCCAGTGATGAAGGCCCGCTAGAGGTAGCATCAGTGATTAATCCTGGCCCTTCAGCGACGAACGAGGAAAACAGAACCGAATCAGAACAGAACAGAATCAAAGTGCAAAGAAGTTGAGGAAATCAGATCAGATAGCCGGGCCAAACTAGCCAAACAAGCGAGCAAAATGCATGTGGAGATGTGTGGAAAGGCTATGAAAATGATGGATAAAATTAATTGCCTGCGTGAAAAATATTATAGTGATTCGATTGACGGATTATTTATTTATAATGTACATTGAATCTGTTAAAATTCATGGCCATAAAATAATAAATTGACATTTGCAGAACTGATCAGAATGAACTGAAACGACGATGTCACTGAAATTTACCTTGTTCTGCTTTACTATATAAAACTTCATGTAACATGGCCTTAAAATGAAGTCTAAATGAATGTTGCAGACACGTTCTGGAGAAATTTCCAAATTTAGTGTCTTTTCCATTGTAGTAGATCATTAGCATATGGAGTGGAGTTATACGAAAGATCTCTAATTAGGGACCTTAAGCAACGACGACGGCAACGGCAACGAGAACGCCACAAACTGAACAGTAGGTTTAATGAGGAAAAACAATGGCTCTGCACTTGCGTTTTGCTTTTTTGGTACATTTCTTTGCCGTCCTCTGCAAAACAACAACATAAAATGACCAATTTTTATGTTTTCTTGAGAAGGTGAGCGCATGACGGCAAATGTTTCTTTCTTTTCCCTACTTTGACGTCGTTCATAGTAATTTAGTTCCTGGACATTTCGCCAGCATTTTCCAAATTAAATGAATTGGAAAAATCGTGAAAGAGTTACAGAAACGAGAAGTTATATTTTGAAATAACGTTTTCGTTGCCGTCACCGTCGTCGTTGCTTAGGCTCCCTAATTAATTAAATCCTCTGCGGAAGTTTGGACAATACGTTTTGTGAATATTTCCCGAGAGCTGATCAGTCACGTCACGCTCGGTGTGTTGTTTTGCCGTCAGATAACATTGTCTTGCCGTGAGTAAAGTTTGTAGTGCCGTGACTTTTTGTTTTGCCGTGACAGTTGCGGGCCACCGTACAAAGCAGTGTTTGAAATCGCTTGAGTTTTCTAAACAACTTCCTGATGTTTCTACACAAATTAAATGAGAGATTTCGTGCAAATTGGACTTGAATTTCCGACCACCGGTTATCTAGTATTTTGAAAACCGTACCCGTGAGTCAAGATTCTAAAGAATAATTATGCTTAATGCAAGCTCGTCGAATTTGTCCACAACAATACTAAACCTTTATTTAGAATCGCTTGGCATTTCTGAACAAACACTAAATACTCTGGTGAGGTTTCGTTCACAATTTCTGCAGATATTCATCGGGAGTTGACTCAGAGTGTCAGAACTTGAATATTTTCTAAGTGTCGAAAACATTAAGATTTCACTCTATGCCCCAGCTCGACAGTCGCTTCTACTTTTAACCCAAGGCAATATTACAATTGCTTAAGATTTCTAAACAAATATCTTATGTTCTTAGAGGAATTAAACGAGCTATTTCAAGAAAATTGGTCAAAATTTCTGACTGCCGGACAGTCAGCCAAGCGGAGTAAAAAGACTCGTTCGCTTGAAAAACAACGTAACAAAACAAACAAGCAAACAATTCAACTACTTCTTTGCGTCCAAAACGAGTACAGATGATTGTTATTTATATCCAGTCGAGAGAAAAATACAAGTTTCATTCCTGAACAAATAAAAGTAACAACGATTAACCCAAATGTTCAGCTTCAATTTATTTAATTTACCTCACTGTCCTGTGTTATACAGGTTTCTACCACTTGAAATTACGTAAGCTTCAGTAAAGTAAAAACAAGCATCCGCATAAATGGCAAACGGTTTGTCCAAAGAAAGATCTTCTTCCATAGAGTTTGAGCTACTCGTTCCTTCCATTAATGCCGGTGACTGTTAAGTGACCTTTCTTGGTGAGATGGAAGATGCTGCGGTAAAGTGAAAGCCCTTGAAGCGTTAAATTATTCTGTTTTCAACCACACAATCGATCCAAGTTTGAAGCTTTACCTGAGAGAAATATTTCGCTCTTCCTTTCGTCACTTGAAAATTCACCTTCCGGAGTATCTTTTCGCAAGTTCTTGATTTTTATGCCTTTTACACGAATTTAAAGACAAACGTCGATCGAAGAAGATGAAGTTGTTTTGATCAAAATGAAGAAACCAACTGAATGTGAAATTGCGAGCCGCAGAAAGAGCGCGAAAAATTAAGCCTCGTTTTGGTTTGGGTGTCCCACACCTGGCTTGAGCCAGCGATCCAATTGAAAGCAAGTACATGGTCAGCGGTCAACTTCAGAAAAAAAGCTGACCTCGATGAGGTCTTAACTTGAGCCCGCGATACGGTTACATAACACTGGTCAGCGGATACCTTGTTTTGACAGGTGTCAATTGGCTATAGGATGAATGTCCAGTATCAAAGACGTACGTTGTAAACTAGCTGGTCAGCTGGAGTATGGCCGCCATGTTGGATTATTATGTGTATTATTAGGATATTATTAATTATTGTGCGACTCCGTCGTGCGTACGCGCCCCCTCTGCAATACCGCTAGCCATTTTTACCATGAGAAAAGCAGTTGACGGGTTTCTATAGGTATGGTGCTCCGCTTGGCGGCCCTTCGGGCTGCCGGAGCTCCGCTATAACATTTAAGCGTACAGAAAATTCGATGCCATAGTCACCTATTTTCGCAGCAGCTATTGTTGCGAAGCAAATGAAGCAGAAAATCCTTTGTGGTAAACAATAGAGCAACCATTATACGTCATCAAATCCAAAATGGCCGAGCCCGGGAAATCTAAACGCGAAAATAGGCAATGATGATATCGAATTATTTGTACACTTAAATGGTTTATCCACGTATTAAAACAAAATTTGAAATCTAGTAATTATTTCCTTTAATTTAGCGCCTGTTTGTTGTAAGAGTGGACGTTCCCTTTCGCATGTTTTGTTTACGGGCTTTTTATTCGCCCATATAACTTTCATATTTGTTGCATTTAATGAGGAAAAGTATTGTAGGTTTTGTCCTTGCCATATGCCCCTGCCTTGGTACAAGCGATGTGCATTAAACCTCTCCCCTAAGTGTTTTCTATGATATGATAGTCCCGAAGGCTTTGACCGGGATAACGATGAGGCAAAGTGGCTACGCGTAAAGAAATTCATCACCTGACGCTTCCATAGCTAGCTTTTAGATATACAGGTTGTGACGTCGCCTACATGACAAAAAATGCAGCACTATCTTGGATTTCTTGTTGAAGCCATTTGCACGAAAGGAATGTTCTAAACCAAACACTTTTTTGCCATTTGGCACAGAACACACGCTTTTGCTAATAAATGGCTCAAAAGCTCAGGCTTAACTTTAGGACAACAATGACAAGCCTTTAAAATAACAGACAAACCTGTGCATTATTGTGGTGTGGTCTAAACTTCTTATCTTGCACCTCTTGTATTTTAAATTATGAATTGCTTGAACTAGTTTGTGTATATTGAGAACGCAAATATTTTCTTTAGAACGCAATGGTTTCTCTAAAAGTTAAGAAATACATCCTAAACGCTAATAAAATGCCTTCCACAAACGTAGCTTTTGGTGTGCGACTGTGAAAGGATTTTGTTCAAAACGACGTTTATGGTTTGATATCAGTATTTGTTACTGAAATCTTTTCAATTTTATCATTTAAAGCTGTTCAAAGTCACCTTGTCTATGCTGTGTCCTTTCTCCGTGAAGTTATGGAAACCCACACCATTGTGACTGTACTGTAATTTATACTTGGTTACCCACTCGTCGGCATCACTTCTCCCTTGAGTTGCTACACGTGTCACAGTGACCTCCTGTCTCAGTAAGTCCACCTGCAGCCACTGATTGATATTGCCTATCTCAGCTGACCATCCTCCGGCTACGCCTGGAGCGTGTGTAAAGTTCAGTCGTCCCTGGCTAGCAGAACCAGCCCCATGATACGCCGAGGAGGCACTAATTTGTCCGCCAGAGATCGCTCCATTTTCCATGCCCAGAGCGTCTTGGCATTCTACTTGTATTAAGAAAACCGGAATTAATTTGGAAATGTTACGCAATTTCAGTAAAAGTTAACAATTCTCCTTAATTTATCAAGCTCCTTTTTAATTGTGAATACTCGGCCCATTTAAACTGATTATATTTTGTTCTCATTTGAAGGATTTGCTCGATATGAAAAATGTTGTCAGTTTTGTTTTTCGACTTTATGTTGAAGAAAGCAAGCTTAAAATTGGACATTAACTGGGAGATATGGGGTTTCAGTGGAGAAATAGCCGGGACCGTGGCTTGTTGATGTATGCTAATGGGAGGTGTCCTCTTTCTGGAGTTTCAAAGTAAAACAAATTACTACTTTCGAATTCACGTAAAACTGATTTTATTCTCTACCGTTGCAAACAACACCATCTCCAGTGTATCCAGCTTTGCAGATGCAATCGAACGATCCACGTGTATTTAGACACTCTGCATTTGTCGCGGAGCAGTTGTTGTCACCCTCAGAAGAACATTCATCTACATCTAAAAGAAAGCAAATTTCACGTAATAAATATCATTGACATAGGTGTTTGAAAGCGGCATTCATGTTAACACTAGTTGGATGTAGTTTGATGGAGAGGTTCGTTTGCGTAGTTGGAACATTGCCTGCTCGGAGTATGTTCCCCACTGTTGTCCTGCTGTTCCACGTAATACGCCTTTATTAACTTGGTCAAGCAGCATTGGACATAATTTTGGACCTGTAGGCTTTGTATGGTAAAAGCACTGAAAATCTTAAACACGAGAAATCGCTGACTTTCGAGATCATATTGAATGACCTCCCAAAATGCGGCATTCCACTCATGCCCCATAACTTTCCGCTTTCTTGAGCTCACTTGTCTACATCTATACTCATAATCATATAATTATAAACAATAAAATTTTATAACGTGTTTGTCTATAAAAAAAAGTGTATTACAACAGTACATAAAAACCTGACCAGACGTAAATAGAACACTATGTAAAACATTATTTATATATCTACAACTTCCCACGATCTAAGGACAAACATCAAAGATGCATTTCGAGGGAAGCCATGAAGGCTCTCCAAAAGAACAGAAGATTTTAATCCTACTTGATGATAAAGGAAGATCGACTGTTTCTCGATTAGATGATTAGGTGATCAGGTAAATCATTAGTTTTCCAACTGCCTAGGTAAAATTGCCTTCCTGCATACTAAAGAGCGTCACTCTAGTACAATAAAAACAATAGGCTTGCACAGACTTGCCCGCCAATAGTTAACAAGGATTGGTGTAATCCAAACTCTATTACGTTTTCAAAATAAAAGCGGCTTGTTTTTGTAAGCGCTGTCTTTCTTGCAATTCGTTTGCTAGGAAAAACTTATCTCCGAGAATTTCAGTTAGTTCGAAACCTTTATCGATCATTACTGTTAAAATGGTTACCTTGACACCCCCCCCCCCCCTCTTGGGCTTATCTCTTGGGCTTAACATTGATAGCTGCATTAACAGAGAGAGAGGATAAGGTAAACTTGCCATTGTATGAAGCACTCTACCATCCGGTTTGCAAAGTAATTATGCTCCTGCATATAAACTTCACTTATACAGAATATATGTTAGTACAATGGAACCCTGCCTTTAGGCCACGGCAAGTCAATATTTGCCAAAGCGAAAGGCAGAGGCAAGCCTCAGTACTTGATCTGTGTGATACTTATTATTATGATGTTTTGCGATACCTTAGTTCTATCGTTGTTTTCTTCTGTTGATTTCTTGCATGTATTTTTATGGATCAATGGGCCCTTTGCAGCTAGCCTTTACAAGAACCCTTCTTAGTGTTCAGAAAATAATGTAAAAGGTGTTGTATAAAAAAATCACTGACTGGTGAGCCTGTCATTCCCTCCAGCCAAAAAAGACTTAAGCTCTCCAAACAAATCATATTAATTATAATATCTCTGGAGATTTGGAAACTTGTAGAGCGTTTTATTCCTTTATTCCAACCTGGCCCATTTTATACTTTTTTTTTGTAACTTATTGTCACTTGCTCTCTCAGCCTAAGATGGTCTTAGCACTGAATCCCATAATATCCCACCACCCATATCTCACCACCATCCGGTTGGCTCAGTAGGTTAAAAAATTAATGTAAATCAGCTATATTTATAGTGGTCATGTACTTAGCTACTTAGCTAGTTCACAGGCATGCCACTGAAACAAAGGAATTGCATATTGTAAATGAATGTCACATAGTTAGCCGGACTGCAGTGCATGCGGTGTTGGGTTTGAACCCCAGCCTGGAGTACTCAGCAGGGTATTAACATAACTGAGAAAAAACATGCTACCTCTGCATATGGTTACATGTTCTAGCCTTTTCTCATAAGGGTGATACACTGTAGGTGCTATCTCCAGCATCTTAGATGTTATTTTACTTTCGATCCTGGCCTTACTGTTACTGTTAACTTTATATTTTTATGACAATTGTCATCAATAGGCATCAGATAGAGCACTCTCCAAAAACTCTGGGAAAAAATCTGCTATTGCTGGATTAGTTATGGACACTGCTGACAGCAAATGGGCATCTGGAATATTATTTGCATCAAAACAATGGTACACTGTATTTATACACGTGTGGATCAGTCTTTGCAGAGAGGTATTTGCAAGGCAACAGGTTGATGGTTGGCCTACCTAATGATCTCAACTAGCTGTCATTTTGCAATAATAAGCAGTCACAGTGATCCCTAATGAAATATTCATATGTTATCTATTTTGTTAATTTATGTCCAGATTTGCAAGAAAGAATACAATAATCTTTCCAATCATTTGAGACATGCACATAAGCTGACTAAGAGAGAGGTTGAGGAGCTAAAGAGTGAAAAGAACAGGGGAAAGGCCAAAGGAGATCAGGAAAAAAAGTAAGTTATTACATGTTTTATAATTATTTCAGTTACGTTATAGAGAATTGAGTTCTCTACAGATAGATCAATTAATTGTTATCTCTACTGCACACAGCATTCTGTTTCAGTTCATACTAATGCTATGTTATTTTCAAATAATTTATTTTTCCATTTAACACGTTACATTTTTCATATTTTACAGCAAAAAAAAGCGGCCCATTAGATGTTGCCCACTACAGGGATGTAACTGGGTTGGACGACGCTTTGATTACCACCTACCGAAAGTACACAATGTTGCCAAAGATTCTGAAAAGTACTTATCACTAGTGCACAAAAGTGTTTAACAAAGACATTACCTCTTTAAGAAGATAAAGTCTCTATTATTTTAACAATACAGCCTGTAAATGAATACTTTTATGATATATTACTATATAATATAAGTACGTTATATTACAAAATTTACATCATTGTATATGTGGTTATTGACAAGTTAGGGCCTTTTGAAATATTGTCAGTCATGCTCTTTACTTGTAATATACTTTATAATGGATAATACATTAATTTGTGGACATGCAACTAGGACCACTGAAAATTATCAACAAATCAACAACAACAACAAAACTTTTAAGCCAATCATCATCTATAGTTTGAAATTAGTAACAATTGATAGCTGTAATTTAGGATTCTCCGTATGTCACCAAGTTATAAAATTGCCTTCCTGACAGGCACTTCATTAGAAAAAATGTATAAATTGTATGAAAGTTAATGTTTGAGAGAACTTTAAGAAGACTTGATAATGCTTTGATTTCCTGTTTGTTTGTTTGTTTGTTTTTTTGACATATGGGATACTACATATAATTTGAGTGAAATCACTGGCTTTAAGCATAGTCTCTATATGATGGTGAATTCAAGGATTTTGATTGGATAATGAATTCACGAGTTTTGTGCTGTATTTTACGTTGTAATGAAGGGACAGTTTATTTTTGTTTCAGGGCTCTTAGTTGTTATGTGATTGTCCACATGAAATAGTAGTATTGTTACATTTTAAATAATAGTGTTACTTCTTAAGGCAGCTAATATTGCATTGTTAAATGCTTCAGGTATTTTAAAATGCTGGTCATCTGAAATTTCCATCCTCTGCAAGAAATACAATGGCCCATAGGGTCCATTTTTGATCAAATTGGCAATAGTAACAACATCTTGATGATTGTTAAGTAATTTGGAGGTTGGATTGGCCTTGTTGGTCTAGCCAATACCCTTTTAGTTTGTAAGCAGAGGATGGTTTTACTAGTTTTGATGGATTCTGGATGGAGTAGAAAAGCCAAAATTCCTCATCTTCCGACTCAGCTAACACTGGAACAATAAGCCCTTGTGCTTTTGTCGAGTGCTGTATGTTAGAACAAACAGCTAGCCATCATCATCTTTAAAATAACAACTGCATTCATTTAAATTTAGTCTCTCTTCCTGGTCCAGTCTCAACTCCACAACCTCCACATCTTGTAGTAAGTAGTGTAACTACCCTCTCTGCACACTCTCTGTCCACTATCCTGGACAGAAGTGTGACTATTGTTTCAGGGCAAGTTGCAGAGGGGGTAACATCCCTGCTGCTTTGCAAGTTTACATTTGTATTGATTACAAATTTTATTTCGCTTTTTTTCTCCATTATGGCCTGGAGTTGTTTAGTGCCATAATGGAAAGGTTTTTTAAAGATAATACCATCTGGGAGGTTTTCTACTGTAAAAACCCCATGTAGATACGGCACCCTACTGCCTGGCTTCTTAATTGGTTCACCTAATGTGCAAGAGAGAAATTCATTAGTCTTCAGCTTTGCACAGTGAGACACCATAATAATAATGATGACGACAATGATAATAACAGTTAAATTTTTGATCAGATAATGAGCAAAGCTACATTCTAGGGCTTTCAAAAATGCATCAGTTAGTTGCATGCTACCATCTATACTATTTAATAGTGAATAAAATGTATATGCTTAACTTACTGTATTTGGAATTGAATAACTGTTGTACATCTTTGTGTGTGTATCTCTCATTGGTACAAGCTAAAGAAAGAGAGAGGTACAGGGTAGTCGCAGGTCTATTTTTTTAATGTATTCACCCTATTGACAATCATGAATAATCTAACTTGTAAATTTCATAACACAATGTCTGAACAGGATGAGCTATATTATTAAGCCCTAATTTTTTCAAAAACAAAATAAATAAAAAAGAGCTTTATTAAAGGAACATTTTTCACTTGATGTACATGCATTGCTGATCACCAGTATTCAAACAAGACAATTTAATGAAAACCTACATGAAATTAATCTGTGGCATTTCAAGGACTTTTTGAGGCCATAACTGCTGAAGCTTGTGTAATGCAAGCTTTTTATTTACATTAATTCATAAGTAGGAGGATCATATTCAACTTTAGAATCATAAAATCATGCTTCTCCTTATACAATGCATGTCAAAAAAAATCAATACAACTCTATATTGCTAATTCAAAGAAATGAATACAAACCAAAGTGGTCTCTGAATTGGATATTGATGTCAGGATTCAGGCATAAGAAAGAGTACCCTGCACTTGATCCAAAGTTGTACACTTGGCCTGAAGTGTCTTTAAAAATCAGAGAAGATTCACAACCCAAGTCCTCTAGAAACATGATCTAAAGAAGATTAAAAAGTAAAATGTAACTCAAAAGGGCATAATTATAAAGAGATTCATCTATTCTAAATTTACATATTTTGAATGTTTTGTAATTGAGCTTTGGCTGGAGATTGTTTCACAAAGTAATTGAAACCCTAACCTCATATAGAAGATTTTTCCTGTGAACATCTATCAACTTAGATTTCTGTGTCTCACTAAGCTCCAAAACATCTGGGGATTTTAAACTTTGTGCACTATGTTTGAACTTGTCTTTTTCTGCAGATGCCATGTCATGCCATTTCTTGGGAGCTTCTTTGTTCTTTTGAACCAAAGACAACTTCTTGCACTCATCTAGTGAAAAATAATAATTAAAAGTGTCCATTTCCATTGAATATCAATTGAATTTGTGTGATATTACATTGCCATAATTTGCATGATTTTCAATTTCCTCAGCAATCAAAGACAATGGATCAACTAAAAATTAATATCAATCACTCAATCAATCAATAGCTTTATTATCGTGTCAAGACGTAGCAGAGGATAAACACCATGTACTAATAAGACTAAGTAACAACATTAAAAGCTATTAAAACTAAAATTAAGGGTCTATATATTTAGAACTGCAAAAAAATGAAGTAAAAGTTTAAATGAGAAAAAAGTTATAATCATACAAATTTAATAAGCAAATGAAAAAAAAATGGTAAGTCAAATTGGATTAAATCTTTGTATTATACACTGCTTAACTTGCTCAACTGAGCCTCAAAAATCACTAAAACCTTTATTATCCATTCAACTTTTGATTTTTGATTATCAGTTTTCTTCCATAATAAATTGTTCACTGGATTTATTTGAGAGAAATAGGGTCGATTTTTCAAAAAAAAGGTTAGTTTAACAAAACCACTGTTATAAACATCATCAATTAGGTTCTCACCTGACTTGAAAAACTCTGCACAGAACATGTTGTAGGAATGTGAGCCACGTGAACCAGTTGGGATCTTAATTGGAGCTGCTTGTGTTCCAGAACTAATTTTTGCCTTTTGTCTGGCATTTCCAATCCACTTCTATAAAATTAAATGTATCACACTGAAATGATATTTCAAAATGCCTTACGCTACAGTAGCAACCCTTCCCTTTTTGCTGTCTCTCGCCGGCCAGCCTTACAATATCCTGGTAACCGAGGAGATACTCCCAGAAAAATTGGGTGGGGGTGTGCAGCCCACTTCCCAAAAGCCCTACCCTATTTATGACCAAAATCTGCAATTTTCTCTACCTTACTTATGACCTGATCAAAAAAATTGATACCCTACTTATGGCCGTTGCGGCTGGAACAGTTGCTCTAAACATAAGTTATGAAGGACTTTTCTTGATAGCCTTAATGACCTATTTCTGACCAAAATGGCTGAAAAACTGTACCCTTTGGCGCCGCACATACTTATATCGGCCATAAAAGGCAAAGAGACAATTTTGAATAAGCGGAAATTTCACCTCTTAGCATTGTACCCAAATAAAGTACGGCAAGGTCTAGTTATGAGGGAGAATTTGAGCGTCAGTGCGACTCTTACCGATAACAGCAGCATCGAGAACAATGACGTTGCAGTGCCTCATTGTTTTATGTTCACTAACCGCGTTGCGCTGAAGATGCTCAAGATCGCTGTTTACATTGCTGTAATGGCCATTTCTGTCGGGGGAAACAGTTCATGATCATTTTAGCCTTTCTCTTCTACAAAAACAAAGACCATGAGGAATACTGTAAATTGTTGCGTAATGAAGATAGTCTTCGCAGACTGACTGGTCACCTTAATCCCCGCATGGTGGCGCTAATTGTTCATGGCTTGGTATGGTGAGCGGGCGGGACGATAGGACACATCATCTGAAAAATTGTGTCTTTGTCCCAGGCACTTAGCTTTTGTCACTGGCTGCTCGATCTGCAATGCTGTACGCCGTAAAGACAGCTCTTTTGCCTTTCAGCGAGCCTGGTTGCTTTTGGTTTTACTATTTGAGCTTTCCAACTGAAGAAGCGAGAAAGTTTTACCACAAGTTTATGTTCATCACTTTCTACGGTCTTCCTCTCCTCTGCATAGCAACGCTGAATACATCAATATTCATTCTTCTAAAGCGTGGACAAATTTAGGGCTGATCAGCAATGCTTTTTTGAAGGGATCGAGCTTTAGCTATGAGCAAGAAAGTCACAAGAACGATGCTCACGGTCACTTCAGCGTTTCTAGTTTGCTGGTTATTATATTTCACTGCGATGCCACTGGAGGAGTTTTATATCGTCCGAGATACATTTTCCCACGATTTTCTTGGGACATTTGAACAGCGCTTGTAACCCAGTTATCTGTTTAGTATTCAGCAAAAATAGATGGTGCCACGGTTATTGACACCATATTAACTGGGGAGCAAACACGGCTAATATTGCATTAATTGTATTGGATTTTGACTAACTTTGAAATGCTTTATCATGGCTACAATGAAGCGGATTTCTACAGCGAAAATGTCTTTCGAAAGACATTTGTTCTGACATTATTTTCATGAAGTATAAAAGGACAAATTCAGGCTATAACGACGGTAAACGACTTTTTAAGATTTCTTGTAAAATTCATTACTTATTCATAAGACTAACGACCAATCTACGGGTAGTATTTGAGTCACATGTATACCTCTCTAAACCCCAATAAAAATTATTAACTTTCATAAAGGTGTCCTGCTCCGCTAATTAGTATGCATTAACATTGATACAGATCTCTATTGATTAACATTACAAACACGACAAACACAATCTATTGTTTCATTTCACAAGTAACATAAAATATTCGCGTCCGACCTTTATGGGCTTTAAAACAGCTCGCCTGCGGCTCGCCGTTTTAACTGCCCATAAAGGTCTCCCGCTCATATTTTATGTATTACATACAAACCAGAGCTTAACCCTCAAAATGTAGGGATTGTACATAGTTTGGATTACGCATGGGCTAGAGGAACAGCAGAGGAACAACGGTTTTGTTTCTTAGTTAGTTTGTCTGTTTATGCATGTCTACCTTTAACTGTCCTCGGAGACCAAGCGTCAGATGCGTCGAGATAGGACGAAGACTTTACTGGCAAATTCAGGATTAGAGAAAGTTTTTAAGAGGGGCCGTCTTGTAAATCTTCGCTAATTCCGAATTTCTCGTGAAGTATTCATCCTATTCCGACTATCTCGGCCCCTGAGTGAACTTGAATGTGCAAGAGTTTAACTTCGCTCTCTGTTGCCAACCGTTTGCCTTAGACGATAAATCGAACAGATGTGATTCTACTTTAAGCCAATTTATTTTACCGATATTGTAGTCTTATATGAATTCTCTTTTACAGTTCTGTATTACTAAGTCTTTCCCCTTTGTTTAAATTCAACGAAAAAGAAAAAAAAAAGATGCGATTAGGCCCGATTCAGACGCCAATCTTTTCTTGACCCGAACTTATAATTAATTCGAATTTGGACCGACCCAAATTGACAGAAAATTTTACGCATGTTGATTCAGACGACGATCTTAAGAAAAGCATTCCACAGGCGTTCATAAAACTGTTTGAGTTCCAGTTCCAGTTCTGAGTAAAACTGCTTAAATCGTAATATACAATATAATAGTTTATGCATTAGGTTCGGCACATGAAAAGTTCAGCGTCTGAATAAAAGCCGTACCAAAGTCGAAATTTCCGCCTCATTCAGGCCAAAAGAACGGCTGAGCTCTTCTAAATTAAAATAGCCGTTCTTAATTGATTCAGACGCCGAACTTTTCATGTACTTAATTGAATGCATTAGGTTCAGCTCATGAAAATTACGGTGTCTGTATCGGGCCTTAGTCGGCTTATCGTCGTTCTAAATAAGAATGTGCTAAGTAACGACCAATGTTTCGGCTGTCTGTTTTTTTGGTTTGTTTTGTTTTGTTTTTTTTTTTTTTTTTTTTTTGTTCTCACTTTATTGCACTCTTTACAGTTATAGTTGTACAGTTAAACAGTTTTTAAGTTACGTGGGCTGTTATTGGATATTCCTCAAATCAACTATAAACCACTGCAATATATATGAATTATATTTCACTTGGACACAGTAGCCAAATGCATCAACTCCATTGGCTACTTTTATTAATGTACGACCCATCATCTCTGCATGCTTCTCAAAACACCTATTCACGGGTTTGTCTTTCGCTCCGTTTGCCGTTTTAGTGCAGGTTTAAGTCCGAACCCTTTCAGCTCCTAACTTTCAAATCAACACATATGACATATACACTTGTATGATAAGAAAAAACAATCTATATAGAAGTAATTAAGGTAGGCCAAGTTTGCCTCCATTTTTCCGAGAAACAAAATCTCTCGGTTTTTGCGCAGGAATGAAACAAAATTTAAATCATTCTCGTCGGGTTTGCATATTTGGGCATATTTCTAAATTCGCTTCGATTTAAATAAACTTAGCTTATCGAAGCTAACTCTTACAAGTGCTACAACTTAACTACTCATTTTAACCCGTAAAGTTCTACGCTCAACAAATTAAGGCTAAAGGGTTAATGTCGAAGTGGCGAATATTGCCCATTCATTCTATTTTCTTGAATATGTGAGAATGATGTCATTTGTTTCTATCTGATTTTTTGTTCTTTCCGTCGCTTAAGTGTTAGTTTTTGATTTGAAAAAAAAAAGTAAAATTACAGCTCAATTAAAACTCTTGAAGAAGCGATCGTTCCAGGAAAATCCTGCCCAAAGCGATATTTCTAACGTAATGTCGATCCAGTTTGTTTAAGTCACATACTTTCACCAACAACCTTTGTTCTGACTTCAGTGGTCTGTGACAGTGCATTATGTACAACCTCAAAATTACAGAATGTAAGGAAAGTGGTTTCGTTTTGAATGAATTAGTTTCAAAGTATTACCAAACTACCGAACAAATATATTACCATGTGGGTTATCCACATTTTTCAACTGGTTATTGCTACTCGCCCCACAAGGATCATGGGTAGGCCAACTGAATCCAGTGTGACCTTCAAAATAGTAGTAACTGCTGCTATACCATTGTCCTATGCTGTATAACACCGGTCCATAAAGCCCAAACCCAAATTTATAACGTCCATTCGTCCCGCTACATGTGACAGACACGGGCTTAAAGATCACACAGCTGACGTTTCCACCTAGCCAATCAACTAAACTTCCAGTTCCGGGACGACAAATCAACCAATTGTTAATATTGCTCTTGATCAGGAACTCACTGCCAAGTTGTTTCCACAGCGCGAAGTCCATGGCATTGTAGTCTGTTTCGCTTGGTGGTGGGGTCGTTGAGACAAGAACATTAGCGTTAGTTGGCCAGTTGGGTCTTGCCGTAATTGCGTTCCTACCGTCTTGGAAATTATGGTACTTAGTAAAATTATAACTCCACACTAGAGTCCAGCCACCTCCGTCAGTTTCCATGTCACAGTAAGCCTTCGATTTGTTTGCTGTGGAACCACCGTCAGGATCAATCCAATAAACACCCGAGAGAGGAGAAGGAGACAGGCTGCGGAGGGACTGGCACGAGGAAAATGTAGTATCTACACAAAGAACGTTTGAAAAAAAAAATAAGGAAATGAAAGTAGATGATATGATTGAACTTTGGCACAGTTAAATCTTACCTTATTCATTTATCGAAAGTAGTCAACATTTTTGTTGACCATTTTTGGGAAAATTACCTCGGCAAAAGGGGGAAAGAGTGTGCAGCTTTCAAAGGACGTGACGGTATTTCCCTCATGTTTTTAATTAGTGCAATACTTTTTCAGCGAACGCAGTGGCCTTACACTTCAAAAGAAACATCGTATATTGATTCACTAGCAAAGGAACATCGCAAATTGTCATTTTGACTATCAAACTGCCTGCGTCAACAGCAACATACTCCCCTTCCCCCCTCCCAACCCTCCTCAAAAAAAAGGCGAAATTATAACTCGTCTTTTTTGCAAAACTGCATATATTTCTTACACATGGTGGATATCGTGGGGGAACACAGGTTTAAATGTATTTCTTGTCAACGAGTTCTAAAATATGAAATCCATAAGATACACTCTATTGCGTTTCTTCTCAAGGCTCGGAATTCGGCTAATCGAACACGGCATACAATGAACAACACTTTTTCTAAAAGCTGCATCACTTTTTCCTGCAACTCTGAGTTACTAAAAATTTCCAAACAGTTCTATCAATAGAGAAAAAGCTTAAGCATGTTGTTTGATATCACAAAACACAGAAAAATACCCCACAAATTTTCGACCTAAGGATAGTTAGCCTAGGTTCTTAGCCCTTGATGTTTACCACTCAAAAACACCGAGTGGAAGAAATTGTTGGAAAAACGTTTTTGTTTCCATAAACATTTCTTGTATGATACCGTCGACTATCACATATATAATTAACGCCCTTTCTCCTTGAAACATTGCCGCAAACTTGGTTGACTTTTATGCTTAATTCAAATGACCAAAACTATTTTAATCAGCGTCTGAACGCCTTTTAGCTTCCGCATTAACTGATGCATTAACAATTAGTATTTTGAAAAGTAGTTTTGGACAAGGGGAAGATTCGAGCAATCTTAAAGCCTGGTTTTCACTAGCGACGCAAGCACAAGCACAGGAGCGCTTATTTCACCGTGAAAACGGGTTTAAACGCAAGCATGAGCAAAAGCGCAAGCACTAGCGCAAGGATCATACTTTTTCTTTTTCCTTGTGCTTGCGCTTATGCTTGCGTTAACTTGCGTAGTGTGAAAACGACGTCGACGTTCCTTTTCACTTGGCATAAGCTACTAATTCTTCCGCTTGCGCTTGCGTTGCCAGTGAAAACCAGGTATACGCATACCGTTAGAAAGAGAAACATATCTAGATAACGATACTATACTTAAAAGTTCACCACTGAAATAAAAGCACTCTTGATTGCGTTATAGTATGTGCTTTCTACGTTTTGATCTAGTTTTCTACTGGTTAAAATTGCGATAATTAAGCTTCTTTGGAAACAGATTTTGAAATTTAAGTCTCATATAAATCAGTCAGTCGACCAATTAATCAATCTATCTATCATTCAAACACTGGTAAGAGGTCAAGGAATCGCTCGATCGATCAAGCAATCAGACACTCGAAAATTTCTGCTTACCGTTACAGCCATAGATCTCCACTCTCATCGATACGCCACCATGCCAAGCTGTTGGCCGAAAGCGGATGTAGCGTGCTCTGATTGGTGGGTTGAGATCATGATAAACGACAGCGTTGCTGTCTGTGTTTCCAGGAAATTCCTAATACAGGAAGATAGCACATCACAGCGTTAATATAAGATAACATTGACAGTTGATGCTTACCTCGTTCATGATTAACCGATATTTTTAATGGTAAAATTTCGCACTCTAGAGCTTCTTTTTATCAGAAACCTCTATGAGCGCTATGTCCAAACAAAAGGCTGAAGCTTCAGAAGGTTTAAAGAAGATATCACATGCTGAACTTTAATCAAACCAGCTATCTCAGTAATTTGAGTAATATATAGATTTAGCCAAGCCTAAAAGCGGAGCTCCACGAATATTTTCTACTGGTATTGAGAAAACCGCATGGCTTTCCTTGGGCCATTATTTTATGTTTAGAGCAGTCAACAGGACAGACTGACAGGAATTGAACGCGGTTCAAAAACCTCAAAACATTACAAGAAAACAATACAGTCGACGCGTGTGTTAGTTCGAAAACAAATTTAGCAATCAAAGAAACATCAAATATTTTCATCCAACACCATTATAAAGAAGATATCACATGCTGAACTTTAATCAAACCAGCTATCTCAGTAATTTGAGTAATATATAGATTTAGCCAAGCCTAAAAGCGGAGCTCCACGATTATTTTCTACTGGTATTGAGAAAATCGCATGGCTTTCCTTGGGCCATTATTTTATGTTTAGAGCAGTCAACAGGACAGACTGACAGGAATTGAACGCGGTTCAAAAACCTCAAAACATTACAAGAAAACAATACAGTCGACGCGTGTGTTAGTTCGAAAACAAATTTAGCAATCAAAGAAACATCAAATATTTTCATCCAACACCATTATAAAGAAGATATCACATGCTGAACTTTAATCAAACCAGCTATCTCAGTAATTTGAGTAATATATAGATTTAGCCAAGCCTAAAGGCGGAGCTCCACGATTATTTTCTACTGGTATTGAGAAAATCGCATGGCTTTCCTTGGGCCATTATTTTATGTTTAGAGCAGTCAACAGGACAGACTGACAGGAATTGAACGCGGTTCAAAAACCTCAAAACATTACAAGAAAACAATACAGTCGACGCGTGTGTTAGTTCGAAAACAAATTTAGCAATCAAAGAAACATCAAATATTTTCATCCAACACCGTTGGACGAGCATGTTTGACGATTTGGTAACCTCTCACAGTAATGCATTAAATGGCTTTCCATGCTTGATCTAAACTCAAACTTGATCATCCAAAATTTCGCATTACGAACAAATGTTTGATCTTTTAGCCACTCCAACAATCACATCGTGCACAAACGGTAAAAAGAAACCATACGAGTCACGTAACGTCAAAAATTTCAGCAATAATGCGCAAAAATCATTTTTTGGGCTGACATGGTCCGTGTTTGGTCAAACATTGTTTTGCGTTTAGCCACCAAACGTTATGCTTGACAAACACGATAACGAATGAAAATGCTTTATCTTTTAGCCGGAACTTAACATATTTCGTTGTAAGTTAAGCTTTAGACTTAAGTTTGAATGTCGTAGAAAAGAGAAAAAGGAAAACAATCCTGATAGTTTGAATAGGTAATCGCATGGGGCCGAGTGAATATCACTTGTGCCAGTTTTCAGAGAGTTGCTGAAATTGCCCACGTCGCGCAAAACATAAGTGATACTAATCCTTAATTTTACGAGGACTCATTGCGATGTTAATAACATAACGGCGAACGTTTCTTTTAGTTCTTAACATTGTCAAAACAAAGACGTCGAAAAACATATACATTTAGCCAAGCGGAGGAAACACACTCGTTCGCTTGCAAAACAAGAAACAAACAATTCGACAAGCTACTTCTTTGTGTCCAAAACGAGTAGATTGTTATTTATATCCAATCGATACAAAAATACAAGTTTCATTACTGAACAAAAGTAACAACGATTCAACCTCATGCTAAGCGCTAGCTTCAATTTATTTAAGTTATCTGTGTTATGGAGCTTTCTACCACTTGAAAATACGCATCGATACATTATAGTAAAACACGCGTCTACACAAATAGCAAACGGTTTGTCCAAAGAAAGAACTTCTTTCACCAAGTTTGAGCTACTCGTTCCTCCCATTAATGACGGTGAGTTGTTAAGTGAACTTTCTTGGTGAGCTGCGAGATGCCGCGATAAAGTGAACAAGCCCTTGAAGCGTTAAATAATTTTGTTTTTCAACCACACAATCCGGGCGCCATACAAGTGGATCCAAAATTTAAGAATTTCCTAAGAAAACTTTTTCTCTTCCGCTTTATTAGTTGAAAATTCACCTTCCGAAGTATCTTTTAAGTAGTTCTTGATTTTTATGCCTTTTACGCGAAAGACAGAAGCTGAACTTCGAAGAAGATGAAGTTGTTTTGCTCAAAACGAAGAAACCAACTGAATGTGAAATCTCGAGCCGCAGAAAGCGCGCGAAAAAGTAAGCCTCGTTTTGGTTTGGGTGCCCCACACCTGGCTTGAGCCTGCGATATCGAAAACCAGTACCTGGTGAGCGGTCAACTTAAGAAAACAGCGGACTCGATGAGGTCTTAACTTGATCCCGCGATATGGTCACATAATACTGGTCAGTGAATACCTTGTTTTGACAGGTGTGTCAATTGGCCACAACGTAGATTTCCAGTATCAAAAATGTGCTCTGTAAACTAGCCTGTCAGTTGGAGTATGGCCGACATTTCACATCGCATACCTGGAAGGGCGGACGTACGGGCGTACGGACGTCGTACTTACGGTGACCAAAACCAAATTTTCGCGAATAGATGGTTTACCATATTTTCTTAACCATGGTGCTCCGCTTGGCGGCCCTTCTTTTTCTTTTTTTCTAAGGGCCTGCTCAGAGGCAGGGAGGGCACCCTTGTGCTAGGGTTATTCTAGCAAAAGGGCCAAAGATAGCCCGTGTTTACAAGCAAAATTTCCCAGTTTACCCTACCAGCCGGGACAACTGAATCACAAACAAAATGGCCGACAAGAGAAGAGCTCTACTAAGTACATAGTTTCTTCTCTCGGTAGTGTCTGTTATTCTGCTTTCGTGTGTCATGGAATGCTGTTATGTTACCTTCTTATTTTTAGACAACGACAACAAGTTTTAGTATTAATAGAGACCCATTGATATAATATAAATGCATCATTCGCTCGAATGCAAAATGTGACATGATAGATTGATTCAACGAAAACTTTACGAAAAAAACTTGATCGTACAGAACAGTAGTGAACACTGTCCCACGTAGGCGAATTAACCCTAGCAGAGCGTTTCCAAGGCAGCTAAGGGCACCCTGGCACCTGGTACTAGGGTAACCCTAGCGCTTAGCTGGGGTTACCCTAGCACCAGGGTCTAACAAAAAAGGAAGACATGTGGGAGCGCTAGGGTAAACCCTCCTCCTAGGGTAACCCTATCATTAGGGTTACCCTACCTGCTTGTAAACAGGACCTAGATATGGATGTAAAGCAGTTTATGACGTCAAATCAGGAACAGGTCTACCCCCGTCTGACTCGGTCGTGTAAAAAATCGTGCTTATTTCTTTCTCTGGTGACTATCCTAGTCAGTAAGAGGGTTAACCTTAGCAACTGATTGCCTTAATTACTTAATGAATCGCCATCCAAATGGGAATAGGCTGGTGATCCTAAGTAATTAAGGCAATCAGTTGCTAATATATCCCTCCCTACCTTACTGTACTTAATTAATTTCCAGGTGGATTTGGCCGTGCATCGCCGATCGACCGGGGAGTAGTGACGTGATCCTGATTGCAGAAAATGTGTGAAATTGTCTCCTCGGACCTTACCATCAGAAGGCCACACTGTGTATATGTTGTACAGTAAAAATATGTGTCCAACCAGTGTGGTTGGTTCACTGGCCTAGTGGTTAAGGCATCCGACCGGTAATCTGGAGACCCAGGTTCGATTCCTGGCTGAGCCACATTTTCACTTAATTACTTAGTGGTTGATTTCTGTTTCCAAATTAACCTTGTCTATATATATATATATATATATATATATATATATATATATATATATATATATATCAAAAAAGATAAAAATTTAAAAATTTATGATTAAAAAACGTTTCGGTCTCTCGACCTTCGTCAGTTGCAAACAGAATGTTAAAAACCTACAACTTAAGTATGATTTTACAACAATGGTTACAAATTACATACGGGTTACGTAACTCAGACAATGAAACGAAAAACAATGAGTGTATAAAAAATATGAAACGACTACGGTAAATTAACAGGATGCGGGATAACAACAATAATAGAACTAGTGATAAATGTTATGTAATTGTCGCAGCGCAACAGGTTCCCTATCAAGGGCCTTTGAATCATCATACCTGTCAATATCATAACAAAATCCCTAATTAATGAGTCGGTGCACACTGACTTGTTAAAATATATAAAAATAAATTCACTGCCAATACGCACCTTAAGAAAATCGCAACCTATTGTCCAACTCTGCTGAAATTAAGTATAATGGGATGCGGTTTTTTGAATGAAATTCTTGTCTTTTATTAAGTCCATAAGGTGAAAGGGAAAACAACTGCGCACTCCACCTAATACACCTATTGTTTTTCGTTTCATTGTCTGAGTTACGTAACCCGTATGTAATATGTAACCATTGTTGTAAAATCATACTTAAGTTGTAGGTTTTTAACATTCTGTTTGTAACTGACAAAGGTCGAGAGACCGAAACGTTTTTTAATCATAAATTTTTAAATTTCTATCTTTTTTTTTGAATCAAAAGTTGTCCATTTTCGGTCTTTTTAACTGTTTTTATCATTCGCCGAATAAGGACTGTGAATCATTAGTGATCCTTTTGGTTCTGCGTCTTTCGTTGGCCCAGGAAGCGCTTTCAACCGTCTATATATATATATATATATATATATATATATATATATATATATGAAATTTTTAAAACAGTTAATGCTTACATTTGAATATAGTTCTAGGTCATCTTGTCTATGTTTTGTCCTTTCTCCGTGTAGTTCTCGAACTTTATTCCATCGTTACTGTACTGAAGTTTATATTTGGTTACCCAATATTTGTCACCACTTCGTTCTTGTGTCGCTACTCGCGCCACGGTGATGCGCAGACTTCTTAGGTCAACTTGGAGCCACGGTTTTTCATCGTTCATCTTACCTGTCCATCCTCCTCTTTCCCCAATATGTTTTGATAGTGTAGTCTTGCCAGGCTAGCGCTATGATTGGCATTCAACTCAGAGGAGGCACTGACTTGTCCGTCAGAAATTGCACCACTTTCCATGCCGAGGTCTTCATTACAAGCTATATATGTTACGATAACAAGAGCATATGATCTTGTAGGGATATATATTCAATACTGACAATGCCATGCTATGCAGCACTGTGGGGATGGCTATAATTATCATCATTACCTTCCCTATCTATGTCATCGCTACTCCCACCACCAATACTTATACTTCTCCCAGCACTAGCACTAGCACTGACACTGCCACTACCACATCCTCTAACTTTATCAATTCCACTATTACTAGAATAAGCACCATCTCCAAATTTTAAAACTGATCGTTGCTGTAACTTTTATTACAGTTATGTTCATCATCATCCGCACACGAACGTGGGCATTAATTAAGTGTTATGGCCGATCTTCCTCAATAAAGTCACAAACTGCAACTTTAGATCTACTGGACCCTGCTTAAATCGTAGGCAATTGAACAGGGGTTCTTTGTGCAATAGAGAAATATCGGCCTCAAAATTAATGTTTTTACGCCACCTTCGTAGAAACCATTTACCGCCTGTTGGGAAGCTTTTATCTCCAGATATCCCTAACGTGTATATTATTTTTTGAAATGCACCTGAGGCGGCTTAGAGGAAATCGCATTCAAGATGCCATGCAGACAATTAGTTTTTCCTTCTCACGCGTTCTTCAGTTGAAGAAGGCTTCTTCGTCAGTCCGCATAGATCCAACCAGCTTCTTGACTCCATGTTGATTCCACCCCCCACCCCACCCCCACCACCACCCTTTTTTTTATTACCAAAACTGTCGTCTCTTATCAGACACCGGAGAATTGGTAATTACACAGTACCTTTTCATGTTAATAAACAGAAGAGAATCGGGGTGATCTACTTCTGTAATAAACCCTTTATTTACAGAAATTGAATCAGACCTGGAAACCAATTGTATAACTAAGGGTGTCGAAAATACGGAAAATTTAACTGTTATAAGAAGGTGCACAAATACGTCCATCA
Organism: Pachyseris speciosa; assembly: GCA_016490735.1. NCBI lineage: Eukaryota > Metazoa > Cnidaria > Anthozoa > Scleractinia > Pachyseridae > Pachyseris > Pachyseris speciosa. Next base: position 233,320 of record JAEMWC010000394.1, read on the forward strand.
TTTCAAAAAGAAAACAAAAGAAATGCCTGTTTTACAAAGAAAAACAGGAGAAAATAAACATATATCATTCTCCTCCCCCTTTTTTAAAGGGACCCCACCCTTCCCTCCCCTTTTCATACATTCACGCGCAATTCCCACCAGCTCTCTTTACCCCACCCTACCCGTCACAAAAACTAAAGTTTCATAGGGGTGAGAAATTGTAAAACATGGAAACTGGAAACAAATAAGGCTATTCTTATTACCTTGACAGCCGTACAGCTCCACCCTAATGGATATCCCTCCGTACCGGGCTGTTGGTCGAAAACGGAAATAACGTGCCCTGACTGGTGGATTAAGCTCTTGGTATTTAATGGTGTCTCGATCAGTATTTCCATCAAATTCCTAAGGCAAAATCATGGGGAAAAGATTAACGGCCTGTAATTTTCTATAAACAAAACCAATTGCAAAAAAAAAAAACCCTATATCTTTCTATCAGTACAAGCTCATCCAAAGGCCTGGTTTTGGGGATCGTGGTTATATGGAAAGCGCTGCACTAATGATCGGTATATATCGCTACATTAAAGGGAACCTCCACTCTTACAAAAAATGTACGCTAAATTGTTCGAAATAATTGCTTGTTTCCAATATTTGGTTTGAAACGCAGATATAACATTTAAGCGTAGAGAAAATTCGATATCATAATCACCCATTTTCGCTTTTAAATTTTCCGGGCGCGGCCATTTTGGATTTGATGACGTGTAATGGTTCCAGCTATTGTCGGGATGCAAATGAAGCAGAAAATCGTTTGTGCTAAACAATAGAGCAACCATTACACGTTATTAAATCGAAAATGGCCGAGCCCGGGAAATCTAAACGCGAAAATAGGCAATGATGCTATCGAATTATTTGTACACTTAACTGGTTTATCCACGTTTTAAAACAAAATTTGAAATCTAGTAATTATTTCCTACAATTTAGCCCCTATTTGTTGTAATAGTGGACGTTCCCTTCCACATGTTTTGTCTACGGGATTTTTATTCGCCCATATGACGTCCATATTTGATGCATTTAAAGAGAAAAAGTATTGTAGGTTTTGTCCTCGTCAAGTGATGTGCATGGAACAACTCCCTTATTGTTTTCTATGATATGATAGCTCCGAAGGCTTTGACCCGGATAACGACGTAGCAAAGTGGCTACGCATAAAGAAATTCATCACCTGACGCTTCGATCGCTAGCACTTAGATATACAGGTTGCGATGTCGTCTACAAGACAAAGAATGCAGCACTATCTTGGATTTCTTGTTTAAATCATTTACACTAAAGGAATGTTTTAAACCAAGTCATTTGGCACAGAACACACGCTTTTGTTAAGAAATGGCTTAAAAGCTCAGGCTTAGCTTTAGAACAACAATGAAGGTCTTTAAAATAACATACAAACCTGTGCATTCTTGTGGTGTGGCCTACACTACTTTTCTTGCACCTCTGCGATATATTTTAAATTATAAAATGCTTGAATTAGCTTGTATATACTAAGGACGCAAATATTTTCTCTAAAATGCAATAGTTTATCTGAAAGTTAGGAAATACATCCTAAACGCTAATAAAATGCCTTCTATCATTTAAATTTGTTCAAAGTGACCTTGTCCATGCTTTGTCCTTTCTCCGTGCAGTTATGGAAATCAACACCATTGTCACTGTACTGTAATTTATACTTGGTTACCCACTCGTCGGCATCACTTCTCCCTTTCGTTGCTACACTTGTTACAGTGACGTCCAGTCTCAGTAAGTCTACCTGTAGCCACTGATTGATATCACCTTTCTCAGCTGACCATCCTCCGGCTACGCTTGGAGCATTTGTAAAGTTCAGACGTCCCTGGCTACCAGAACTATTACCAAGGTATGCTGAAGAAACACTAATTTGTCCGTCAGAGATCAAACCATTTGCCATGCCCAGAGCGTCTTGGCATTCTACACGTATTAAGAAAACCGGAATTGATCTGGAAATGTTAAGCAATTTCAGTAAAAGTTAACAATTGTCCCTAACTTATCAACCTCCTTTTTAATAAATTGGGCTAAGCTCGTTTGTATACGCATTAATATTCATGCGCGAATTGAATGACCTGAAGAGCATGTGAAACGATTGACGGGTAGAAAGGATTGTTTGATGGTGTGACGTAGACTTTTATTGATAGGAAACTTACCTGACTTTGAGGTGTCGATCGCTAACTTAATTTAATCAAAACTCGCCAGTCTGGTGGTCGAATGACATCATTTTAAGTCTGAAGACCCGCAAGTCAGACACTTCTGAAAGAAGCCATGAAGTGATGCTCCTCTGTGCTTGCCAGAACAAATCGGCGTTTTGCAGTACAGAGTACTGAGCCAGGCGGGACAGTCTGAAAGCAACTCTCGTCTTAAAAGCGGCCCGTAGTTGAGTCTTGGCCCGTTTGCCGAAGGCTGCCGTGCTAGAAATTGGGAAAGGAGAGTTGTTTTGTGACTTGGGCGAAAAAATGTGATGCTTGAAGAGGTGTTCCCCCCGTTCGAGAGGACATTTGATACCCACAATTCACTGTGACCACCGAGGGCGCTGTCACCCTGAAAAGTTCTCGCGTTGACTGGAAATGAAATTCGTTCGGCTGCGGTGGAAAAATTGTCGCTTCGGAAACATAACGGAGAATTCAACTAAGAGTGGAAAATCGGCATGACGAGGAGTCGGTCCGTTTTCGATGAGCTGTGTGTGTTAGAAACAGTGCAAGGAAAAGTTTAGTGCACGGCAAATATTCTAAAGCACGAGCGTTAATTGGCCTTAGCGAAGCAGGTTGAATATGAGACTCGCAAAAGTCGTCCGCAAAAGTTGTAGTTTACAACTGTGCACCGCTGGCAATCCATGTAACAGACTGTTGCAGTTGTCAATACGCCCTATGAGGAAAGCATGAGCTAACGTGCTTGAAGATTCTCGATTTATACGAACATGTCACACTGTACTGTTGACCACACTCTGCCAAGAATCCAAGCTACAGCTCCTTTAGTTCACTTGCTTGCCATGGATGAAACTAGCTCTTACTAAACCGCGTTATCTCATAAATTTAACAGAATCCGGTTTAACTCTTTATTCTCTGTCTTTGCCTGGGCTTTTATTATGTAATTGCTATAACTGCTTGCGTAATTTTGATGGTCTGATATTAAAGTAGATACCTAAAAATGTCATCCATAATAATTAGGAAACAGTAAAAGACGGATGATTACCCAAATACATGCCACAAAAAGTGAAAGTGCACATAGTTCCCAAACTCTCTTTTTTTTCTTGTTTTTATCCTTGACGATATGTATTGGAAATGGAAGCAAAACTGTTAAGAAAAGGGATACGGTTAAATATTCGATTTTGTGTGTCCCTGTGAAGTTTCAAAATTTAACCCCAAAAATGTTTGATATTGATCTCACGACATCTCGAGGCGAATTTCTGACCAAAATTTTGCCGTACACGGGAGCAAACGAGGCATTTTGCTCAGCTCCTTCCTTACGTGTGCAGCGGCCTAAAGTCACACGATAGCCCTATAATGGTGCTTTTTTTTTTGTGATTTCGTTTCGGTTCAAAAATGTTAGATTACACCAGTTAAGTAACACGTTAGTATAGAGAAGTGAAACAAATTCAAATGAACAAAACAATGACAAATTGAGTCAATGAAACAAGAGATTCTAAAGGGTTTTATGGTTACCTATTTCACACTGTTCTCCTGTGTATCCTGCACGGCACGAACAGACAAATCCATTGCAACTGTATCCATAAGCGCATGTCCCGTTTTGAAAGCATGGATTACTGGAACAGGGAATTCTGATCACAAGAGAAAGCTTAATATTAATGCAGGCATGATGGACAGGTACTCATATGGTCAATTTATTGAAGAGTTTCAGAAGGGTGATGATGACCAAGATGATGATAACGACGATTGTAATAACGATGAGGATGATTCATCATCATCATCATCATCATCATCATCATCATCATTATCACTATCACCATCGTCATCATACAAGAGCTTAATTCTCCTTAGAATCAACATTAACGTGAGCTACCCTTCAGCCGTTATTACGACTCTTTCATATTTCAAAATTTGCATATGCAAAGTTTTTGTTGAATATACAGCAGATTAAAACCAAATAAGGCGCGACCAAGCAGAACTCGTAATTTTGCGATTTTGTTGTAAGTCAAAAGTCAAAAGTCAAAAGACCAACCTCTGGTTTTCGTGATTAATAGGTGCTCGTCGCTTTATCAGTTGTCAAAATATCGTGAATATTGATCAGGGATTGTGCTCAATGTCGTGCGATTTCCCATTTCCGATTACCACCACTTTTTCAATACTCCACCCCCCCCCCCTCCACCCCCAACACCCATCTTAAAACTGGCAATTGCATCATACGTGCACGGATTATCTTTATCGTCATTATATTAAACTAATTTTGGCACAATAGCCTTGCTTATATTTCTCACCTCAGTGCCTCTATATGTCCAGCCAATGAAATCTTTTAGATCATCGGGATACTATAAATGATCAGCATTATTCAGTTCACAGACAACTTTGTTACCCTCCATTGATGGACCAATGATGACCGATACGCATCTACTTTCCATGAGGCAGCGATGCTAACATGGTGTTTGTTTTTCGGTTGAAAGACTCAAAATAACGTGACCCTCAAGGCGTTTACCGTCGACTGGGGGGCGGGGGGCCAAATTTGAGACGGCGGCGGCAGCCAACTACAAAAACACCAAAGAGAGTCGTTGAAATTAGAATTATTTACTTTAAAAGACATTGCCAGACATCCGTGTCATTTCGTTCATGAGTTCATTTTGGTTCGTGGTTGCACGTCAAACTAATCGCGCATTGTGTAATGGTCAACACCATAGCGGCCCGATGGAGAAACATTGAAGGAAGTCGCATGAAATTTAAATAATCAATCGTCTATTGACCGGTTTAACTTATTGGCGTTATTCAAGATCTTAGACATCTTATAAAATTAAATTAAGTGATTCTTCCGAGCGCCTCTGAGTCGCTTTCGTTCACCCAAGTATACCGGTATACTCACTTGACTCGAGTATACCGCACTTTTTGCCATTTTGGCTACAGCAGTTTTCTACACCGGCGTGCTTATGCAAAAAGACCTGGTTTCTGTTATCAAGAAATGGTCCATTGTACCCTATCAAATTCCTTCGTTAACTATAACGCAATAGCCCCATTGTTATTAGTAGCCCTGACGGACTTTTGCCGAAACCCATCAAAAAGCTCATTTTCATCGGAAAAATTGTCGGCATGACAAATTGGCTTCATTAGGGGGAGTGGGGAGGTATACATTTGCTCTCGCACGATCAATTTCCACCGGTGTATCCTAAGAAAGAATTGACCGTCGGCGTGCGTATTGGAATGATCGGAAGTTCGTTTCTTCAAAAGTTAACCGTAATGTAGTGACTTATTCAGATCATCTCTCTCCAAATTCAAGTCGCCTACTGGTTATCGAAGCACGAATAAAAAAATTTCAATGTACGTAATGCTGTTGTGCTTAATCTACAGCCGAGTCTTGATCAGTTGTAGAATGCCTCAAGTGAGTGAGTATTAACGACGTTGTTTGCGCGCTCAGCGTTTTTTTTTTTAATGAGGTCCTCATTTTTATAAACCAACACCTCATACCGTGGACTGGGTCTGACACGCCGATGGAATAGACACGTCTTAAAGTGCTCCGACATAAGCTACCAATCTACAACAATTTATCGCCTAAAATAACAGGCAAATCTATACATCGCCACTTACAGCTTATACACTTCAAGTATGCCGCCTAAACCGTGCGAAAAAAGGTCAAGAGTTTCAAGCTCTGAAGAAGAAAACCATGTGCTCGGCGTCGACGACGCCATCTTGGTTGACATTCAAAGGAGACTAGAAAAGCTGGATCTTCTCGACAAAATTGACGAACGCCTTATCAAAATGGAAGATGATATGAGCTCCATCAAACAGAAAGTCCTCGGACTGGAAGGAGGATTAAACTCTATTAACAGTGAGGTGGCAGATTTGAAAGAAAGTATAGAGAAGAAAGCAGAGAAAGAGCACTTTCAATTACTAGAAGAAGTAGTTGAAGATCTACACAATAGGTCTCGAAGAAACAACCTAGTATTTTACAACATCCCGGAATGAGCAGAAGGTCAAAACTGCGCTGAATTTATCCAGAATTTTATTGCAAGTCACATGGCTTTGGAAACTTTATGTGGGCAAGTCGAAATAGAACGTGCACACCGCACCACAACGTACGCCGCAAATCACAACATGAGGAAACCAAGACCCATCCATGTGGCCTTTTTAAGATACACAGACAAAGCGAAGGTTCTTGCAAACGCCGCTGCCAGATTAAAGGGAAACCCCTATAACGGGAACATTATCGGTATCGGCGCAGACTTTGCGAAGAAAACGCAAGACCGACGAAAGGCGCTTCTGCCCTATAAGAAACACCTCCAAAAGAAGTTAGGTGCCGATAGAAAAGTTTTTATTGCCTACCCTGCTACCCTAAAGTATATTGACGAAGAAGGCAGGCAAAAAACCGTCGGCGAGGAAGATTTAAAGAAGTTAAAAGGCGAGATGAGAAAATACACGTAACAAGGTGAAGGAGACTTTATGTTAATTGTCATTATATCAACCTATTCCTAACGTAAAATAACGTATGTCTTACGTATTTTTCTTTATCGTTTAGGTTTGTTTGCTTTTCGGCCAAAATACAGTCTCTTTGATCTCTGTTCCATATTTGTTTACATCTTTAAATATGCAGGCTTTGTGAATCACATATCCAAGTTTTTGTTTAATGAAAGCTTTCGAAAGCTCAGCCCAACGCAGTCCCTTGAGTGTTACATATTGTATGTACACGCATAATGAGCCCGCTTCAAAATGTAAATATTAAATGCGAATCTCTAAATGTTAGAGGTCTAAACAAATCGATTAAACGGCGCTCCATTTTCAGGTGGCTGCATAATCCAAATAACCATTTTACATTTCTACAAGAAACCTATAGTTCTAAAGATTGCGCCAAAACGTGGGAAGCTGAATGGGGCGGTAAAGTCTTTTTCAGTCATGGCTCGACTCACAGCAAAGGTGTCATGATTCTTGTCAATCCAAAAGTAGAATTAAAAATAGAAAAAAGTAATTTCTGACAATAATGGCAGATATATCATCTTAGATGCAATGGTTGACGATTCGCACATAATTCTTGTAAACATTTACGCCCCTAATGACCTCAATCAACAGTTGGCCTTCTTTAATGACCTCCAACATATTCTTCAGGAATTCGGAGATTTTAACTGCGCCCTACACGATAAGGACAAGAAAGGCGGAAATCCAGTTTCAAAAAAAATTCTCGTTATCAAGAAAATCGAAGAAATTATGAACCTCTACAATTTATTTGATGTTTGGCGCAGTTTAAATCCCGAGACAATACGCTTTACTTGGAGAAACAAATCACTTAAAATTCAATGCCGCCTTGACTTCCTCCTTATTTCCAAAGACCTTGGCGACCTGGCCATATCCTGTAAAATTTTAAATGCACCCGAAACCGACCATTCCGCAATCTTTCTGCATCTTAAATCAGATGAGCTAAGGCAGGATAAAGGCCCAGGTTTCTGGAAATTTAACAACTCTCTTTTAGAAGACTCTTGTTCTGTGAACAAGTTACATGAAAACATATACGAATATAGAGAAAAATACACCAATGTCGAGGACCTGGGGTTAAAATGGGATTTAATCAAGATGGAAATCCGTGGCTTTACGATTAAATACTGCAAAATTAAAATGAAGAAACGCGAAAGAGAAGAATTGTTGCTGCACAAGAAAGCAAACAAACTCCTGCAGGACTCGGAAAAAAACCCGAGTGACAAAAAAATTTTAAACGAGCTGTACGCCACTAATTTGCGCCTAAAAAAGATAATGCACCAAAGGACAAAAGGTGCAATACTTAGAAGTAAAGCACGTTGGCACGAGCATGGTGAGCGTAATACGAGGTATTTTTTCAACCTTGAAAAGAGGAACCATAACAGAAAAACTGTAACAAAGCTGAAAATTGGTGATAATAAGTATGTTAATGACCAATTTGCGATATTAGAAGAAGAGAAACGCTTTTACGAAGCACTTTACAAATCCCAAAGCATAGACAATGATACCTTCCAAGCATCGCCTTTTTTCAAGACACAAAATATTACACCACTAACACAAGAAGAAACGGAATCATGTGAAGGTCTTCTCTCGGAAGATGAGTGCCTAAATGCAATAAAAGAATTCAAGAATAACAAATCTCCCGAAACAGACGGGTTTACAAGTGAATTTTATAAATTCTTCTGGCCAGAGCTAAAATCAGACATGACTTACAGTTTCAATTACGCTTTTCAAAAAGGAACTCTTTCTATTAGCCAGAGACGTGGGATAATCTCACTTATTCCGAAGAAAGATAAGGATAAGACACTTTTGGAAAACCTTAGACCAATTTCATTACTCAATGTTGATTATAAAATTCTTACTAAGGCAATTGCAAAGAGATTAGAGAAAATACTTCCCAAAATAATAAACCACGACCAAACTGGCTACATTAAAGGTCGCTTTATTGGCGAAAACATCAGGTTAATACAAGACATTATGTCTTACACAAAAACTATGGAAAAAACAGGAATCGCAATTTTTCTAGATTTTCGGAAGGCTTTTGATACAATTGAATGGAATTATATCAACGCTGCTCTAAAGCTCTTCAATTTTGGTCCTGATCTGTTGAACTGGTTTGCTATATTATATCACCAAGTCTCAAGCTGTGTTATAAACAACGGCCACGCATCTGAATTTTTCCCCCTACAACGGGGGTTAGACAAGGTTGCCCGTTATCGGGCCTCCTGTTTGTGATTGGAATTGAGCTTTTTGCCAGGGCCTTAAAAAATGCTAGTACTATCCACGGTATAAACGTTGGCCAAAAAGAAATTAAAATCACGCAGTACGCTGATGATACCACGGTTTTTGTTCGTGACCGGGAGTCAGTAACCCAGTTATTGAAACTTTTAGAAGAATTCAAAACAAACTGTGGATTGGAAATCAATACCTCTAAAACCGAGGCTTTGTGGCTTGGTTCTTGGAGAAATTGCCGTGAAACCCCATACAATTTTAAATGGCCAAAGGAGTCTGTGCAGGCCCTCGGTGTACATTTCTCTTATGATGAACAACATTCTAACGGGCTAAATTTTGAAGAAAAGATCCAAAACATAGGGAAAGTACTAAATGCGTGGAGACGACGAAATCTCACTTTGATCGGAAGAATAAAAATTGTCAAGTCTCTGGGCTTATCTAAAATTATTTACAGCACGTCCGTGCTCCCTATCCCCCCACTTCTGGCGGAGAGAATTAATAAACTCACTTTCAACTTCATCTGGGAAGGCAAACCTGCCAAAATAAAGAAGAAAACAATAATTGCCGAAAGGAAGCATGGCGGATTGAAAATGATAGATTTTGAAATTATGGAGAAGGCTTTAAAAATAGCTTGGGTCAACAGAATAAAAGATGAAAGTGACGCCTCTTGGAAAATAATTCCGGAGCAAGCTTTAACTCAATATGGCGGTCTGTCCTTTTTAACAAATTGTGATTACGACTTTAAACTACTCGACCTTAAAAATCTCCCTACGTTTTACCATTTCGTACTGAGGTACTGGCAAGATTACAAATTACTGATGCCAAGTAATAGAATACCCCCAGAACATGAAATTGTCTGGAACAACCAAAACATTTTGGTTGACGAAAAAACCCTTATTTTACAAAAGCGGGTTTCATTATGGTATTGTACAGGTCCGGGACCTACTAAATGTAAACCGGGAGTTTCTTTCTTTGGCCGACTTTAAACAAAAATTTAACATTGACACGCCATTCATCTTGTACCACGGTCTTATAAATGCTATCCCAAACGAGTGGAAAAGATCAATTCGGAATTTAAACAGACCTATACAAATCGCTTCTCCCGAAACTTCCACGCCAACAACATATCCTAGCACTCGAACTGCATACAAAAACATCCTTGATAAAACTTTTATATCGCCAACAAATGAAAACAAAGTTCTAAACTATGGATTCACCAAAGAGAATATTCACGACGTCTACTTACTCACTTTCTTAGTTACAGACGAAACGAAGCTCATTGCTTTCCAGTATAAAATAATACATAATATTTTGCCATGTTGCTCCAGTTTATTTCGCGCTGGCCTCGTAGATGATGACATCTCCTCTTTGTGCAAGTTAGAAAACCAATCGCTCGTTCAGAAGTTAAACAATTGCAGCGAATCGCTCCTATTTTGGGAAAAAATTACGCAATGGTGGCAAGAAAAATTTTTTGAAACAATAGTCCTATCTGTAAATGCGATTTTATTTGGCTGGCACCAAAATGCGAACAATAAGAGAGTGCACAATTACATTCTTATCATCGCCAAATATTACATCTTCACAACAAGTGTCTGCGACAACAAGCTGAGCTTTGATTGCTTTCTTTTACGTTGAAATAGCAATTTAGATGTCCTGCGTACGATAGCTATAAAAAACAAGTCACTAAATAAATTCCAAACAACTTGGGCACCTGTTTTGTAGTTTATTTATTTATTTACTTATTTTTATTTTTATTTTTTTTGCTATATTTGTTATTCGTTTTGTTTGGGTAATAGTAGGTACTGTAATGTAATGTCAGTGTTGTTTCATTGGAAGTAATATAGCGCATTGTATGTGGCTAACGTAATGTTTCTGCAACTAGTCTATGTAATGCATTGTATTGTTATTTATTGTGTAAATAAAGTTTTTGTTGAAATAAAAAAATAATAATAATAATAAAAAAAACACCTCATACCATTAGAAATTACTTTTAAAAGAAGCTGGATTCTGCTCAAAACAATTTTTTCAAGTTTCCACAGAGCGCAGGCATTATGACTTTTCCATTCTTTTCAATCGAGCGCGCGGCACTTGGCAAAGGAGGTGTGAATTGTTTTCATTTAAGGTCTTGCTCGTCAAGTTTGTCAATTTGTTTTAAACGGTCATTTTAAAAGATATGCTGAGCGGAACATTTTTTCCTAACTTTGTACAGAGCCTGTGATCAGAGTTTTTTCCTAGTTCTACGCAGAGTTCATCTGTTTCGTTACAAGCGAGCGCGCGGCACGTAATGTCAAGGCACCTCTGGTCAAGGTGTGATTTTTTTTCTCTAAAAGGATAACATGATCCGCCTTTCGTGAAGTTTGTCATAGATCAAACAGAACTCTAACAATCATTGTAGATTATACACTGATCAGAAATCGTTTTCTAGTTTTGCGCAGAGCTTTTGCGGTATGTCTTAACTTTTTTTTTTTTTTTTAGTCGAGAGCGCGGCACGTAAGAAAGCGGCATTTTAAAAATGGGAAGTGCGACTTATGTTTGCTTATTTTTCTCTTTGTTACCCGTTAAATTAAAAGATGCAAGGCTAAAGAAATTTCGGCTACCGAAAATGAGAACATCAAGAATCGTAAAATCGATGAGGAGAACAAATTTTCACTTCATGTAGACTTTATATTGATTTTACCTAAACGGAGGTCGTTGAAGCACGGTTACGGTGCGGTAAATGTGCATGTAACGAGCAAAACGATAAAAATACAAAGCATTCATTTATTGTATCGTTTAAAACAAAGAAAAAAGAAAGGAAATAATAATAAAAAAAATTTCAGGGCCTCCAGCGAGAGTCGAACTGGCGTCTGGAGGTCTGCTAGTGAAGATTCTACTATATCGACATCACATGATACTTCCAGGAAAAAATAAACTATTTAAAATACAATTAATTGAACCGCTGATAACACAGCGGGCTCGATTCCGTACGATCTCGAAATTGTCCATCACCGAACAACTGTCAGTATTATTCGTGGAATTTTCAGATACTCGACAGTGCCTTTTTTAAAACTTAGAGCTCACACTGTGTTCATTCGTCGGCAAATGGAGCCGCAAGCTGAAACAAGATGTTCTTGTTTTGAGGAAGGTCATCATGAGTCGATCGTTTTGCACCGGGGCTTTTCGCAAGCTACACAGAACACAGGTAAGAAGCTGAAACAAGATGTTCTTTTATGTAAGCGTATCTCGAAACACTGTTCCTTTAATTTTTAAAATATAACTACTTTTCCTTGGAGCTTACTAGATTTGACTTGCTTAATATTCGGTTGAAAGTTGAAGTTCGGTTGTGTTCGGTAACTACTCGTAAAAATCACATGACAAATTCGAAACACATCACAGAGGTTTAACCTTTGCGAACCGTCAATTTGAGGAGGTTGGGGTATTCTCTTTCATATTGAGCGCAATGCATAGCTGTATGAATGGAAGTGTTCATGATCAGTCTCGTGTATACTTGTATTCAGAGGCAGGGAGGTCGAGAAAACCCTTCACTCGCCGGGGTAATTCGAAAGGCGAGGAGACATGCCAAAATCCCCCGCTCGCTGGGGTAATGCCATACCTAGGGAAAGCGAGAAAAGCAGTTACAAATGCCAACACGTCAAAGCCAAGTGTCAGTAAATCAAAGCCAAATGTCAGCAAATCAAAGCTAAATACCAGGAAGTCATTGTCAAATACAGTCAAATCTTTGCTGAGTCAATTAGATACGAGCAAATGCATATTAAACACGAGCAAACATGCGAGTGCAACAGTTCTATGAATGATCAGCATACCAAAAATAAAACTGAGTTTATCGATCAGGATAATCCAGTGACCACTCATGCTTTGTATACAGCAGAAATTAAATGTGTGATGTCGAGGGGCAGGCGTGTTTCTAAGTGTACCTTACCTTGTAGTAGAAACCGTGAAAGGGAACCCTCCAGGATTCCTTACAGAAAAGTTATCAGACTATTTAGAAAGACAAGAATTGTTCGAAATCTTGTTAAGTCATACCTAAAGAAGTGAAGCTAAAACTTATGTTGTATGAGTATAATCGTCATCATTTCAGTGAACGATTTGGAAGATCAAAGTGTGTATTGTCCTCAAGAAAGTGCTTTGCCAGGCAAAACTTGTACAGATCTGTTGTGCGACTAAGAACATTTAAGCACAAGAAGTCACCTCATGTATGTTGATGAGAGAATGCTAAAGGTGTTGAAACAGTGTCAGTTACAAATTTATCATGTCGTCGATAGGGTTCTCTCTCTAAGTGGTGACATTGAAGAGAACCCAGGTCCATCACATCAATGCAGTGTCAATACTAATTTATCAGATACCAGTTCAGCTGTTTCACTACTAGATTCTCGGTTGTCCTCATTAAATAGAACTGCACTTGATGTCGAAGGAGGAGGTAATTGCTTTTTTCGAGCTGACTATCACATCAACTCTTTGGCAATCCCAATAACCATTTTCATGTGCGTAGCATTGGTGTTCAGTATTTAGAACAATGCCTGAACAGTTTATAAAGAGTAATACAGAGTCTTCTTGGCAGTGTTATTTGAATAACATGTCATGCCAGGGAACATGGGCTGATGCAATTATTATTCAAGCAGTGGCAAATAGTCTCAATTTATCAATTCACATTGCTGAATCAAATGAAACTATCGTTCCTGCTACTGTTGTTCAACCAGTGAATATGACAAGAGGATGCACAAACATTTACATTTGGCACATTGGTGAAATGCATTACATGTATGTGTCTACAGTAGAAGAAAGAAGTTCTGAGTTGAATGATAAACAGTGTAATCAAATTTCAGTGGGAGACAAGGTTGTTATTGATAAAAATGAAAAACGCAGGGCTTATATCAAGAAGTATATGAAAAAGAGAAGAGCTGATGCAGAATTCAGAAAAAAAGAGAATGAAAGTCTCAGACAAAAAAGATACAACAATATTGAAAAAACTAGGGATGAAAAGAGAAGAGCTGCTAAAAAAAGGAAAATGGCCAACCCAGAACATGTAAGGGAAATTGGCAAACAGTCCTTTAGAAAAAGGAAAGAACAGAATCCAGAACACATCAAGGAAATTAGCAAAAAGGTTTTTAGAAAACGGAAAGCAGAAAATCCAGAGCACATAAGGGAAATTCAAAACAAACTAAAAGAAAGCAGAGAGCAAAAAATACAGAACACACGTGTAGCAAACAAACAAATAAAAATGCTAAAGTAAGGATAACAGTTGCCAATTTACATGCAGCTGCACCACCTGCTGAAATGCTATTTCAAAATGTGCAAAATCCATCGAAACCACAAAAAAAATGAAGACAATGTAATTTCCATGATGAAGTTATTTCATAATAACATTAAATGTGGCCAGAATACATTTGCACCTGTTGTGACCAGTTGTGGTACAGGTCCTCAGTAGTGAAATGTGACCCTAACAAGTACAAGGCATGTTCACAAGATGTTGTCAAGTCTTGTCACTGGCTTAAAAAGTGTAAACAATACTGAATGGATTTGCACAACTTGTGACTCAAATCTAAAGAAAGGCAAGTTGCCTATCTGTTCTAAAACCAATAAAATGAATTTTCCTGAGAAACCTGAATTGTTAAATTTGACACCATTAGAAGAACGGCTGATATCTCCTCGTATCCCGTACATGCAAATCCTTGAACTACCAAGAGGTGGCCAGTTATGTATTCATGGAAATATTGTCAATGTACCAAGTGATGTAAATTCAACTGTGCACTGCCTGCCAATGCTCATGAATGAATCACAGACCATTCCAATAAAACTTAAAAGACGTCTCAGCTATACCCATCATTATCAGTTTCAGAATGTTAGACCTAAGAAAGTGTTAGATGTAGCCAAATATCTTGTAGACACAAGTGATTTATTTAAAAGTGAAGGTATAGAAGTGCAAAATGCATGGTTAGATAACATAACTTTGCAGTCTAGTACCCATCAAGAATGGAGTTAGTTTTTCCAAAACCCTCACACATCAAGTGGTGATTTGCAAACTTATGAAGCTGTTGAAAAAGATGAAACACAGGATTGCCAAAACAGTATTTCCACTACTCATGTAGATAATACGGGGAATGAAAAAGGTGATAGTGATGGCTGGTGTGAAGTTGATGAACGCCCTTCAGGGGTTACAGACACACTATTACAGGAAGCAGACAGCGCAGAAAATGCAGATAGAATTATCTCTTTTGCATCAGGAGAAGGAAACAAACCATTAGGGAAATTTTATGGATAAATACTCTGAATATCTATCATTCCAGACAATATTCTGTGGTAAACGAAGACCTGACAATTAAAGGAAAGAACCCAGGTGGAAATCTTATTAAGATCTTGTAAGATGGCAATTAAGATTAAGATCTTATTAAGATCCTCGTGACATTTTAGACCTTAGTAAGATCTTATCAAGTTTTTTAATCAGATCTTAACCAGATCTTAATCAAATCTTAACCTGTTGACCATTTTAAGATCTTGCAAGATCTTATTAAGTTTATTTAAGAATCTTGTAGGAATCTTGATAAAACTTTAATATACCATGCATGTCAGTAAGATCTTACAAATATCCTAATAAGATCTAGCCTGCGAGCAAGCTCTCCCGGGGGTAGGGGGTGGGGGAGGAAAGGAGAGAAGGAGAGCTTGCACTCGTGTCTCATAAATTTGAATTTCTGCGTCCAAAAATTGGACGCAAAATGCTGATTGGCTGATTTGACCGGGTGATGACGTGATCTATCGTCGAGCGTGGACTGCGTGGTTTGAGTTTGTTTGGTTTTTGTCCGGAAAAGGCGAGACATTTGTATTCGCGAAGCGAAAAGTTCTCCAAATATATGAACTGTCCGTCAGATTTGAAACCAGAACAGCGTCTAGCAGTCGATAGCTTACTTCAAAGCAAAGATGTTCTCACTGTTTTGCCTACGTAATTTGGCAAAAGTATCAATGCGCGCCGCTGCGATCTAAAATAATTGTTCGCAGAAAATATTGTTTGTTTTCCCACTTCAAAGCGTTATCGACGACCAGGTCATCGAAGCCCGAAGTATGGGGATGTCTGTTGCGATCTTTCTTTTGACCGGGGCTTCTATCTGGCGTAGTTGCCGAGGTTGGCAAAGTTCGCTTCATCCTTGGTCCGACATCCGATACTTCAACTTCATTCTCCGGCTTCAGTTAGCAAACTTTGGGTTTACCGCGTTCAATGTGGCCGCAATAAAGCTGAAACCTTCGCTGGTTTTTCGTATTTTTGTAGCTCACGGTAGGCAGAAACTGAGGAGTTATTTTTTTTTCCGCGACGATTCCCGTCTTTTGCATTGCGTGTGCCAAAGTTGTTCTTTCGTGTTCTTTCCTGTTCGACGGAAGAAACAAATTTCCGGTTTGCGCTGATTGCCCAAATTTTGACAGCTCAGGCAGCCGGAAGCGATAGGGAGCATTAGGGGCGGAATTCAAATCGCAGAGAGATCGTTGCAAGCTCTCTTTCCATTTTTCCCTCCTTCCACCCCCACCCCCCGAGAGAGCTTGCTCGCAGGCTAAATAAGATCTTACCTAAGATTTTTATGAAAATTCTTAATAAGATCTTAGGGAACTACTTATCAAGATCTTATTTAGAATTCTTACAAGAATCTTAACAAAGTCTTAACAATGAAGATCTTATTAAGATCTTATTAAGATCTTACTCAGAATCTGGATCTAAGATCCTGGTGTAAATTAATATAAGAACTTAAGTACACGATTCTTTGAATAAGATCTTTTTATTTACATTTTATGGTTAACAAAACTAACCATAATCTATTTGTTTGCCGGTTTCTTGGTTATCTATCTTCAAAAGATCTTACTGTACCTTCAATTTTAAGGCTTACGGTAATCCGCGAAACGAAACGAAACGAAACGAAACAACAATTGGTAATCGACGAAACAAACAAACAAAAAAAAAACAAAACAAAACAAATAGATGACACGAGAAATTTGACCTCCCTTCCAAAATTGTCCTCGCTAGATGCCTTGTTTCGCTAAATACCAATAGCGGTCGATTGGTAATCGACGAAACAAGGCTCGCAAACTATTTTCAAAAGCGCTCTGCCTTTGAAAATTATCTTGTTCGATAAAGCAAATACTGGCCTACAGATGACAGGAGAAATTTTCCCTTTCTTCTCAAAACCGTCCTCGCTAGATGCCTTGTTTCGCTAAATACCAATAGCGGTCGATTGGTAATCAACGAAACAAGGCTCGCAAACGCAGAGTTAAAACGCCTTCTATAAAATACATCCCGGAAAATGAAAAAAAAAAGTAGAATAATCTTTATTAATAATCTTAAGAAGCGTAAAATCGAAAATGGTATCATCGAAGGTACTTCTTGATGCGGAAGATGATCGCACTCTAATATTACTCATTTATTTTGGTTTTTTGGCAATTTATTCTCACGTGAGAGAATGCGTGACACTTCCCTTACCGGTCACTTGTATCAGATTTGGCGGGAATCTTGTTGTTATTCTGTGAGCCTTGTTTCGTCGATTACCAATCGACCGCTATTGGTATTTAGCGAAACAAGGCATCTAACGAGGACGGTTTTTAGAAGAAAGGGAAAATTTCTCCTGTCATCTGTAGGTCAGTATTTGCTTTATCGAACAAGATAATTTTCGAAGGCAGGGCGCTTTTCAAAATAGTATGCGAGCCTTGTTTCGTCGATTACCAATCGACCGCTATTGGTATTTAGCGAAACAAGGCATCTAACGAGGACGGTTTTTAGAAGAAAGGGCAAATTTCTCCTGTCATCTGTAGGCCAGCATTTGCTTTATCGAACAAGATAATTTTCGAAGGCAGGGCGCTTTTGAAAATAGTTTGCGAGCCTTGTTTCGTCGATTACCAATCAACCGCTATTGGTATTTAGCGAAACAATGCATCTAGCGAGGACGGTTTTTAGAAGAAAGGGCAAATTTCTCCTGTCATCTGTAGGCCAGCATTTGCTTTATCGAACAAGATAATTTTCGAAGGCAGGGCGCTTTTGAAAATAGTTTGCGAGCCTTGTTTCGTCGATTACCAATCGACTGCTATTGGTATTTAGCGAGACAAGGCATCTAGCAAGGGCAATTTTGGAAGGGAGGTCAAATTTCTCGTGTCATCTATTGTTTTTTTTTTTTTTTTTGTTTCGTCGATTACCGATTGTTTTGTTTTGTTTTGTTTGGTTTGGTTTTCGTTTCATTTCGTTTCGTTTCGTTTCGTTTCGTCTCGTTTCGTTTCGCGGATTACCGTAAGCCAAATTTTAAATGTGCACAAATCGTGAATGTCTTAGTAATTTCTTATATTATCTGGATAAAGTTCACTGACTATGATTCTACTTTCCAGAATAAAATTTCTCAATAAAAGAACAAAAAATTTCTTATTTGAACAGAGATATGCTTAGCGGTATATTAGCTTAGCCGGTGAAAGCTACACATTTTAATGTTTATACCTAATCTTCTTAGTACAGTGTGTCCTGCCAAAGAACTTGACTGGGATATAATTAGCCTAGATTAGCCTTGTACACCAGAAACAATTTTCAATTAGTTCCCTGTCTCTTACAGGCCTGTAAAATGGCCAAAAACGTTGGATGGATTGCGTTTTAACAAATACCGGCCGCCATCTTGGATTTGACTGAAAGGCTCCTGGGAATGAGACTCATCAATCCCATGATGCTTCTAGGCACCATATTCGAAAGTTCGTTATTTCAGTGCACAAGTACGGATTTTCAACAGGCAAAAAATGCTCAGTTTTACTCAGAATCAACCCAGGATCTTGCACTTTCAAGATAGAAGGTAAGTCCTCACATGTAAGAAATTGTAATGACTCTTAGAATGAAGCTTTTCTTCAGATAGAGAACTCGTATTTGCAACAGCCTGCAGTGCCCGATGTGATCGATTTTGCGGTTACTGAAAATAAGCTTAAAGTTTTACCCCAATATTCATCTTGATCTTGTCCTCTTGTGAACTGCTTTTAATGTAGCATCTAGCTAGTCTAATCACTATTGGAAAAAAGAGTTAACTGCAAAGGAAGAGCTGATTATAACGATCCAATGTTGATTGTGTTTTGTTGTAGCTGAGCTGCTGATCATGATAGGGACAGTACAGACAGGTTAGAGCTTCTAGTGATCTCTAGTATGAAGACAGCAAAAGGACAGTATGTTACGGAAGCTTAATTCACAAACATGACTATAATATGATGATGAAGACAGGGGCACCCAACGACAAGTTTCGGTAGATATCTGTTCGGTGGAGGGTAATTCGCCTTGCGCTTTCGGTGTCGATTAAAGAGTGCACTCGGATTTTCTTAACTAAAACGTGGCCTAAAAGATTCGCAATGGGAAAATCATAGCCCCTGAGGTTTTCGGAATGGTCGTAATTGCTGTTTTTGGCAGTCAAAAACGTCAGCTAGCATTTTCGGAAAGAAAATAGCTCCCTAGAAAGTTCGTGTAAAGTTAATTTCAGCTTGCATTTTCTCAAAGGAAGATTTTGTTCCCTAATATTTTCGGGTAATTAAAATTTCAGCTAAGAAATCCGAACAGATGAACTTCTTCTAGCTTATGAAAACATCGCTTTAAACAGACTTCAAACACCATAAGGTACTGAAAAATTCGTTGCTACAGCTTTTGGTTGATTTTGCTCGTTGGGTGCCCCTGATGAAGAGTTGAAATGACAGCATGCAACATGCCAAAAACTTTTGCTAGTAGAATAAATTATTGTTCACAACACAGGCTTTTGTTTTAGTTAATATATCATGTCGTACATGCAGTCTTGATGAATCAAATTGCTTGTTTGTTTCTTTTTTTCCAATTAGCTAGATTAAAAGAAACTTTGTGAAGTAGAGTTCATTAAAAAATGGCCTTTGATACTGCAGATATCTGAAATGTTAAGACTAAAAAAATCAGGAAAATGAGCATGTGAATGTCAGAGTCTGTATTATGGTTAAATTAGCTTGGTTTCTACTTCTGCAGTAACTTAAATAAGTGCAGTGGTCCAGCTGAATTAATTTTGTAGGGGGAAAGTGTCATAAAGATGCAAATTCTAAGGCAGCTTTCATGATTTCTTTTTTAGAATTGCAACTCAAAGGGATGATTTGTGTTGTTTGGCAATGTCAGTAAAAAGCCTGTACTCCCAGTTGTGAGATTAGGACATAAAAATACAGGATATTTTCAAGCTTTCATGTTTTCTTGCTCACAATTTGCAACTGCAAGATATTATTTTTGCTTTTTTTATCGCACTAAAGAACATTATTGTACCAGTGGAAACCAAGCTTTTATTTGTATAATACACTCTGTGTGTTTGTTTCTTAGAGAAATAATACTGGCAAAATATAAGTCTCGAGATTGTTTCCAGTGGCTTTGAATTTGCCAGCTTTAAAGGAGTATGGTCACATTATATTTTGGGTCATTATTACAGAGATAAAAAAATTCACTCAACTAATGCAAAACAGTGTGATTGATATATGAGATAAATCATAATGCGAAACAGTGAAATAACAAATTTTCAGAGAAGATAAGCACCAAAGAGACAAGAATAAATCCAAATTTGGCGAGGATGGTGAAGGATGGAGAAGATTTAGGCTAAGTTTTTCAAAAACATAATTTGTAATCTGTTTCAATCTTCCCCATCCTTCACCATCCTTGCCACATTTGCATTTATTCTTGTCTTTTTGGTGCTTAGCTTCCCTGAAGATTTGTAATTTCACTGTTTCGCATTATTTATTTGCATTTTTTTATCTCTGTAATAATGACCCAAAATATAATGTGACCATGATCCTTTAAATTATGCAATAGCATTACTGTAATTAATATTATTGATGCAAATGGCAGAAAGATCCATCCCAATCTTGTAAACATTTGCTAGCAAAGTTTTGTTTTATTGGACTTTTTGATGTGGATAATATACAGTAGTGTTATTTATCTCATGAGCATGCATTACAAGAACTTGAATATAATTCTTATACTGTATGATAGACAAAAAAATAATGTAACTAAAGTGTACAATATGGTGTTGGAGTCAATGACATGTTTTGCATACACTTGTGAAGATTTTCATGGTAACTTTATTTAATAAATGTAGCAAGATTTTGCAATAAAATAATGTTAAAGCAAAGAATTGTTATTGTTTGTTATGGTTCAACAATGACCCAGTCTTCCAGTTGAAGGGCAGTGTGAGCATAACCATCTTACATGTAGGTACTGTCATGTAAGTCAATAATTTTTAGGTAGACTTTGTTTTCTAATCAAGCTGTGATCAAACTCTAGGGGAAAACATGGGGCTACAAGGTTATTTGAATGAATTGTTGTAGGTCATATTCCACAAATGAGGGCAATCCAAAGGAAAAATTCAGGTTTTCCCTATTTTAGCTTCTTAGAAAACAAAATCAAATATCAGCCCTTCAATTTATCCTGGTTAAGAATCTGGCAAGATCTTGTTGAAACCTGGTTAGAATTTTGTAATCTTGGTAAGAATCTTGTAAGATCTTGGTGCGAATCTTATAAGATCTTGTAAAATCTTGGCAAGAATCTTGTAAGATGTTGGTAACAATCTTAAAAGATGTTATAAGATCTTGTTAGAATCTTATAGGATCTTATATGTTCTAAGTGAGATCTTACAGGATCTTACAAGAATCTTGTAAGATTCTTACAAGATCTTGTAAGTTTCTTGTAAGAATCTTAACTAAGAAGTAAGATAAGATCTTGTTAAGAAACGTAATGAGAATCTTAATAAGATCTTAATAAGATTTCCACCTGGGAAAGGTCCCTGTACCTTATAGTACAGTTTGCAAATGGGAGTTAAGGTGTCAGGATAGAAGAGTTGCAATGTTTGTGCCAAACATATTTTAGAAGCTAAAAAAAAACTGCAAATCAAGCAAATTCAAGATACTGCTTCTATTTCTCTCAGAAAGTGTAAAACAAAGGGGAAAAAGTATACTGCTTTGACTTGAATCAGAGGATTATCTTAACAAGCTTGTTCATCTTGATGAAGGTTTCAGAGTTTTAAAAAATGTTAGAGGGTCGCCACCTTATTTTGAAAAGACTTGTTTGAAAAGACTTGTTTGCTATGATTCGTCAACTAGGCAACCCTACATGGTTTTGCTCTTTCTCAGCTGCTGAAACAAGGTGGACTCATCTTCTCAAAACGTTAGGTAAAATTGTAGAGAAAAAAGATTACACTGATGACGAGATCAAACAAATGACGTGGGAACAAAAATCAAATCTTATACAAAAAGATCCTGTCACTTGTGCAAGAAACTTTGACCACATGGTCCAGTTGTTTAGTCGTGATGTCTTGAAAAGCAGTGTAATGCCAGTGGGAGAAATAGTCGATTATTTTTATAGAGTTGAGTTTCAACAAAGAGGAAGCCCACATATTCATGGTTTATTTTGGGTTAAGCAAGCCCCACAGTATGAAAAAAATCCAAATGAAGAAATTGTCGCTTTTGTTGATGAGTATATCACTTGCCAAAAACCAGACAGTTCAAGTGAAATGGAAGATCTTGTAAACTTGCAAATGCACAGGCATGCCAAAACATGTAAGAGAGCAGGGCATAAAATATGTAGATTTAACTTCCCACTGCCACCAATGCCAAGGACAATGATTTTAACACCTGTTGAAAATTCCTGCTTTGATGAAGAAATACAGAAAAAGATAAAACAAAATGCTGAAAAAATAAGAGAGGTGTTAGACAGCATGAAATATGGAGAAGACATCCCATTTGAAGATTTTCTTAACCAATTACAACTAACTGAAGAAAGTTACATCTTAGCTATAAGAAATACTTTAAAGCGTGACACATTATTTTTGAAAAGGGCACCATCAGAAATACGAATTAACAGTTATAACACTAATTTGCTCAAAGCCTGGCAAGCCAACATGGACATTCAATATGTACTAGATCCTTATGCATGTGCTACATACATTCTCTCTTACATTACAAAAGGCCAAAGAGGTATGAGCAGACTTCTAGAAAAAGCAAGTGAAGAAGCAAAATCTGGTAACAATGATATTACAAATAGAGTCAAGCACATTGGAAACAAATTTCTCAATGCAGTTGAAATCAGTGCTCAAGAAGCTGTGTATCTTGTATTACAAATGCCAATGAGAAGATCTACGCGTGATTTTCAGTTTATCAGCACCTCACCTCTTGATGAAAGGACCTTCTTGTTGAAAAAAATGGATAAACGTAAGGAGTTGCCTGACAATTCACCTGACATAGAAGCTGACAACATCATTAAACGCTATCAAAGGAAGCCAAAACAATTAGAAAAGCTGTGTTTGGCTGAATTTGTTGCATGGTTTAACTATGTTAAAGATGAACATGCGGATAGCACACATTCTAGTGAACCATCAGATGACAACACTGATGATGACCCTAATAATATTGATGTCACCGACTCTGAAACTGAATATGAGCCAAATGAATACAAACCAAAAGGTGGTATGAAACTAGTAAAACGAAAGAAACCTAAAATTATCCGATCTGTCAGGTACCATAAAGATAAGGACCACAAAACCATTATAGAGAGCAACTTATGCTTTATACACCATGGCGAAAAGAAACCACTGACTTAAAAAGAGATTGTCAAACTTACCAAGAACGATTCATACAGGTTAAGGATGATATCCTCAGTAACAGGCAACAGTATGAATGCCATTCAGAAATACTAGATGAAGCAATGGAGGATATGCATAATTCTGACTGTGAGAACTTTGACACTGTTGCTCCAAATACTGAGCAAATCAATAAGCAGGATTGTGCTATTAAAAACCAGCCTAGTGAATTATTTGGTTGCTTTGACCCTGGTAAAAACAAGCAGCATAGCCAGTATGATTTGCTTGATGATATTGGGATCTTCCCTAGAAATAGTGATGAGGAGCAACTTATTATAAACCGTATGTCTGATGATGATTATTATGCACTTGTTTTTTATCATGTCTTGCATTCAATTAAAACTAAAGATGACCCTTTAAGATTGTTCCTAAGTGGAGGTGCTGGAGTTGGCAAAAGTACGGTAACCAATGGATTATAATGAAGCACTGATAAGATATCTGAGTAGTGTTGCAGGAGAAAATCCAGATGATGTCAAAGTTGTAAAAACAGCTCCTACTGGGAAAGCAGCATTCAATATAAAAGGCAATACATTCCATGCTGCTTTTAAGATACCTGCCAATAGAGGTTTTGAGTACTGTGCACCGGACAGCGATAGAAGAACTGAAGAAGCTAAAAATTATTCCTTGATGAGATCTCTATGGTAGGAAGTGGCATGTTCAACTTTTTGAATTTAAGATTACAACAAATAATGGGAAATAAAGAGCCATTTGGTGGAGTAAGCTTGATAACAGTTGGAGATCTTTTCCAGTTAAAACCAGTTTTTGATAAGTGGATCTTTGAAAATTCTCAAATGGGCTACAATGTTCTGGCAAGTAACATTTGGACAGAGTACCTCACCCTGTTTGAACTGACAGAAATAATGCGACAGAAAGATGACAAAGAATTTGCCGAACTACTCAATCGCTTAAGAGAGGGAAAGCACTCTGAAGAAGATATAGCTATTTTAAAGCAAAGACTTCTGAATATAGGGCCTGAAGAAGATAATTATCCTATGAACATGACACATTTATTTACAACTAATGCATTGGTAGATGCTCACAACTATGCTCTGTATACAATCTCAAAACATGATAAAGCTCAGATCAAGGCTGTAGACATTATAGTTGGGGACATTTCTGATGATCTTAAGAAACAAATGAAAAACAAAATCCCAGATGATCCAACCAAGACAATGGGTTTTCATTCACTAGTGTCAGTAGCAACAACAGCAAATATGATCTGACAACTAATATTGATGTGACTGATGGACTCACTAATCGTGCAGAGTGTGTAATAGAGAATATTGACTACAGAGTGCAAAATTCCACCAGACCAAGTATTATTTGGGTATCTTTTCCACATCCTGATATAGGGAGAAAACAGCGTAGGGAAAATGCACATTTGTACAGAGCAAACATAAATAAAAGCTGGACACCAGTCTTAGAAGTAACAAGACAATTCCAAATCAATGAAAAAAATAAAGTGCAAGTTCTTCGGCGACAATTTCCACTTAGGCCTGCTGCTGCTAAGACTATTCACCGTTGTCAAGGTGACACATTAGATGAAGCCGTTGTTAACTTTTCAGCATCCACAAGGGAGCACATGCATTATGTTGGCTTGAGCCGAGTAAGAAACAGTTCTGCACTACATGTTCTAATGTTAAATGAAAACAAAATAAAGGTTAGTGAGAAAGTTAAAAAGGAAATGACCAGACTGAGAACAGAAAGGAGCCTTGTGCCATTAGCACTATTGCGGACTGTGGATTCACCCCAAACAAAGGTAATTTTGTTTCAGAATGTTAGATCTCTCCACCTACACATAGATGATGTACGAAGTGATAACAACATTCAGAAAGCTGACGTGAACATTTTTGTTGAAACAAAGCTTTGCTTGTCTGATAGGGATGATACATATAGCCTTAGTGGATTTACACTTTATAGAAATGACTTCAATCAGTCACTGCTGTATACATTAAGAATGATTTGAATTGTATTGAAATTCCAAAGAAGTTCAACTTAAAAAAATGTAGAAATTACTGTAAGTTATGGTTCTAAACCATCCAATTCCAAATATTCATGTTGTTGGTATCTACCGCTCAAAAACTAATGCTACAATTTCAGAGTTAATTGATGCCCTTACTCATCTGCATAACTCAGTACTGACAGAACCTACTGTTGCTACTGTCCTGCTTGGGGATTTCAATGTTAATCTAATGCAGGATACTACAGAAAAAAGGGCTCTCGACAAATATATGATAACAGACAGAGGATACACACAGTTGATTAACCAGTATACTACTGACTATCGAACAATAATAGATCACATTTATACCAATGTACCACAACTTGTGCAATGTGCAGGTACCCTAGAGGCCTACTGCAGTGATCATAAGCCTATCTTTATTTCCCTTAAAGTGCCTATGAAGCGAAAATTGTTTTTCTGTTGTTATAAAATTTGAACTTTGAAATAAATGATTCCGAAGTTTTAAAGTGCTGGGGTAAAAATTACTGATTTTACGCAAGCTCAAAGTTGAGCTATTTTGCTCTCAAAAATGGTCAGAGGACTGGGTCGAGTTTCATGGAAAATTCCAAGTTGTGACGTCACGTTGGTGCCAAAACTTTGTTTACGCTCATTCAGTTCTTGCCGCCAAAGGGATTTTAGAAAGAGAAAGCCATGTCTAGCGATTCTGAAATGAGCAGCTTCTCTGATACATCAAGCAGCCACGATGGAGAAATATTTGAAGAAGAAGACGATGGAGATGTGGAGTTTATTTACAACCACATTACGCCTTATGAGGACGAACCTCTAGCTGTAGGCGACGCCGGCGACGACAACGTAGAAGACCAAACCGACGCGGATGGCCTTACACCAACAGTGTTGGAGGCGAGATATGAAAGAGAAGTTCCCGTAAACTCATGGTTCGTATAACAACTGTAGTAGTTTTTTTTGAAGACATTTTATTTTCTTGATCTAGAGCCCGGCTCGAACACGAAGTGTCGGATGCATCTTACAGTAATTACGGGACTTGCAGCAGGATCGTCATTTTATGGTGGTATTTCCCGAGGTATCACGTTTTCTACAAAGCTCACTTTTATGTCTGCGGAATATTTTCAGGTGCCAATGCCAACAGTGCAACGACCGCAATCTAGTCAGTGCGCTGGAATATCGTTGCTGCCAGGAGATCGCAAACGCATCTGCGAAACTGACCTTCGACGGATCCATTAAGCGAATTAGCTGTGTAACACAGCACGAAGATTACACAGCGTTCACCAACAGAACAGTGCTGCTACAAGTTGCTCCATTATTGAGGGACAAAGATGGCCGAACGTACCGCCAACGATCTGGAGTTCCAGAGAACGAGTGAGTTCAATTATGCTTCGATTTCTTTACTTCGTAGTTGAAATTTCTTAAAATATGAAACTCGAAGGCAACAGCATGCAACGTTTACATTCAGTACACGTGGGATGTGAGTGAAGCACTCGGCATTCTGAATGAATTTCGTGTTATATTTCAAATGAGTGCTCATATAAATCACTGGCACGTTCACAGCAATGTTCATATAAATTTGTAGTAAATTCAATGGAATGTGGGTGTGTTGAGAACACCATGTCAATAATTTATATTTGAAAGTAAATATTTCGCAAGGAATAATGGTGCACAATTCTTGTACACACAGGTCTTCTCATGTTGGTCTCCGAAAGCTTTTTTCGGCAAGTTTATTGTGATATTTGTTGTAGTTTTGTTATTTTTTGTTATTTAGGCTGACTGTCTTTTTCTTTCTGCAGATTCATCCGTGCAGTGGCTTATCGCTGGGTCATCCGCTGGCTTTGTGGTTACATGGGGTGGGAGAACACCAGGCCACTTCCTGCCTGTATTTATGACAACATCAGGAGACGTTACCAGACTTTACACAGACCGTCAAGAGGCTACACTAATACTCAATAATAACATTTTCCTTTATTGTAGTCCTACAATGTAAAATGCCATATCTCCTTTATTAACAGCACTCCTGGAATAACCTGATCCCACCCCTTCCCAATTTTTTACAGTCTTACAATGTGAAACACCATGATTTGTTTCAAGCAATCCTGGAATGACATAGCCCCCTCCCCACTTTTTGTTTTAGGATGAATAATAATCACCCCTTTTAGACCAGGGCCAGTTCCTGAAAGGTGTAATAACTCTGTTCCAGGGATAAATCTGCATCATTCCAAAAAGGTATTCTTGGAATAAGGCAGATTTATCCCTGGAATAGAGTTATTACACCTTTCAGATAAACAAATCAGTGCCAACTATTATTTGTGGACATGTGGCATGTGTACATAACAATGAATTTATTGTATTGCTAACTGACCTTTAAAATTAAAAGAAACTCATTGTGATAAAAGAAAAGCATTTATTTTCTTGCGTGGATCATATGATTTGATATAATACAAGCCATCTAAACATCAATTCAAAAATAGGATTTTGTTAGTAGACATAAGGGGTGGCATGTCTAAACTATCTGGAACTCAGCCTTTGACACTGACACAGTGCAGTTTCGCCAGGTGTGACCAGGCCTTTTGCATTTAGAACACTTTCTAGCTGTTCTTTGGGTAGTGACATCAGAAGAAGTGTTTTGTTGCAGAATGTCTTACTCTGCACCTAAATAAAAAGTAATATACCATTTTGATTCAGGTAGGTTGTTTAAATCTATACTGTAGGATATACATGAATTATTATGACAACTAAAATTTAGTGTCAAGAATGATCCAGGAAAACAATAACAGCAGGTTTGGATAACCTCTTCCATCACATTCTCTCTAAGGCTCAATGGTTTCATTTTCTTCTTGCAGATAAGATAAGATGAGATGGTCATTCGGACTGTAGTAGGTGTTAACAAGTTCATGTTTCATTAGTGAATACCATGCTACAATAGGCCATTTCCGAATTACCTTTGGCCTCCTTTTCAAAGCGAGGCCTGGTGCACAACCATATGAAAATGAGTTTAATTTGCATGTGAATGGCAACTAATCTTCATATGAAAAGATCAGCACCAGGACTCACTTTGAAAAAGAGGCCAAAGGGAATTCGGAAATGGCCTATTCAAACAAAACAGAAAATATACCTGTTGGGAAAAGTGGAACACTGTTTCTTTTTCCACATTTCTCTTGATATCCCTTTACAGCTGATTGTTTATCCACCCGATCATGGAATTGTGCGCTGAGCGGCTCTGGTGCCTTAGATGAATATCTTTTAAATACTTGTCATCTCAGGTTTTGTCAGAGTAAACAGCAGCTTTTTAAGATCTTCAATGTAGCCTAAAGAATGCGAAATGAATAAAGAGATTCACCATCAATAAATTTTTAAACCAACAGGTACATTTTATGCATCCTATAATAGTATGACATGTATTACAAGTACGTTGGAGTATGCGATTAATAAAATAGCTTATGCACGACAGGTCTTCTACGAGTACTCTACATCCTTCAATAATTGCCAGGGCTTATTTCAAAAAACATTTTTAATAAGTAATTAGCGACAGTATTAAAAAAAATTGAGAGGGGAGAGTGCTTCTACTCAAGGGGATGGGGGCCCTTATTCAAGCCTGGGAGCTTATTTGTGGCTTTATAGTAAGTTTTGCATAACATTTCCTTGATGAAAAGTTAGTTGAAATTTCTTCATTTAAGTGTTAGACTGAAAGAGATCAAAGATATTGCCAGTGACAAAACTTGATTCGAACAGTACTAATAAACTCAAAACCTCAAAATCATTACACATTGGAAATTATCTTACTAACCATATGTAGGTGGTGAAGCCACTTCTCTAACAACCTCCTCGCCAAGTTTAAATTTGGGGTATGTTACTCTGAAGTATGGTTCTCCATCCTTGGACAACTGAGTGTCTCTGTGGATATTCTCATTGAAATGGAGGCTTGCAAGGATGTGCCTTGAAAGATATAATGTTGAGCAAAAGGATGAATTATAGCAAGAAAGAAGGTTTTAGAAGATCACCACAAATCTGAAATTTACTGTTGGTATGTGTATGTATGTCATGCCCCATACCTGCAAACAGTTCCCATCCAGGAGAAACCGATCATTTTCGGATGCCAATGATTGAGGGTGGCATGAAACCCCTCCAAACAACTTGTCTGGGCGTCGGGGGAGAGCTTTTCAATATCCTTCAACAGCATTTTGCCTGTGAGCAAACTCTTCAGTTTTTCGTAGGCAGCAGTACCTGCAAGAAAACAGTAACACTTCTACTGTTGCCACATTGCATAGGACTGGTAATGAATTGGTGCACATGGTCCACCACAGTGTAATTTTTAAACAGGCTGGTGCGTTGAAATGTCAACAAAAATCAGTTCCTGAGTTGCACAATGGAAATAATTTATTTTACTCTACCCCATTTTTTGGACCCCTTTCTGTATCGATGAAACTTATTTTAAACTATGCATAACGTGCCTCCTAAATACTTCTTCCATGAGGTTTGACAATCTGTGTAACATATACATGTATGCCAACCAAAATGTTAGCGAAGTTATACCTACATGTTCATAAACATAAACTGGTCTAAACAGCTGCATGTATGCAACCAATGAAAGTGCATTTTATGAGATCAGATTTCATAATAAGAAATTCAGAAAAGCTCACCAATTTTGATCCACTTTCTTGGCTGAAGTTCCCCATGATTACATTTCTTGTAGAGAGGATCAGGGTGGTTGGTGTGTTTATTTGAGACATGTCGCATGAAGGAGTTCCACTTAGCAAGTATAAGGCTGCCAAATCCTGGTTTGGTTGATGTGGCACTCCAATAGAGATGTCGACATATCCCCTTCATCCACTCCTGGATTACTTCGCACCCTTTCTCCTTGCTGGCTGACAGGAGCTTCTTTGTGATGGACCTTGCCACATGCCAAATGTCGTAATAGTGGGTTGTTTGTTGGCAAGTTTCCCTTATCCACTTAGCAATCCCTCTATGGCGGTCAGAGATGAAGATGCTAATGGTCAAACCAAACCGCTCCAGAAAGCCAAAACACCGCTTTGCTCCTTCCAGTTCCGTCTGTTGACTGCCCCCAACCTCGTTTGCCTATTCAAAACAGATGTAGAGATCGACTGTGAAAGATGGTTTCAATTGGAAATATTTTTAGTAATAAAGATTGTACTTGAATATCACTTTGAATGTTCAAATGAAGCGACCTTTCAGTTCTTATATCAAGTTTTATGTCACTTTTATTATTATTTATATTTGTTTTCTTACAATGTATTTCATTTGTACGATGGACATCACACTTGCAGAATACTGGCATTGAACTAGAGTTGTTAAAGAACATGTACTATCTAGGTACCTGTCAACTCACACCTGCAACTGTAACACTTAGACGGCACTCCAAATCATGCTCACAGAGCAATTGAAAAAAGAGAGTTGGAAGATACATGCGCGTACACCTGGTTGAAATGCAGATCATGTTGTTTTCATACCTGAACAACCTCCAAATTTACAACTTTCATTATGGTTGTACATAGCATTGTGTAGACTCCGTACTTGGCTGCATGCCCCATTGAGTCAAACCGTCCATCTCCAGACCAGACAACATTATTGATGGTCTTCAACTTTGTGACAAGGCCAGTTCTGTATGACTCCCAGTGGTGGATAACAGTCGGGAATAGGAAAGACCGCTGGTGCGCAAAGAAGGAACGTGACGAGTAGCAAGCCAGCTCCAGGTGACGAAACACTAGCAAAATCTTACTGATGGAGGCACCAGCCATCAAGACAGCCAAACTCAGCAACATATTGCCAGTGGGGTATTTACCATGTGGCATGTAAGTCTGGGAATTCCACACATAGCCTCCGATGCATTTGGCACACTGTTGCCTCACTGTCACCATGGTGCCATTTTGTTGCATGGACACTTTTGGATTTTCCGCTTTGCAGTTGAAACAAAATAACAGGAAAATCTTCAACAACATGTCATAAAATACAATAAATTTGGGCTGGTTGTAGATGTAGTCAGGACTGTTTGTATCAACCCTGAAAAAAAAAATAAGTAAACAGAATAATCAAATTTTTGTATACTTTGTCGCTTTGTGTTGTTTCTATGGTTATTGATTGATTGATTAATTATTGACTGATTAATTGGAAGGTGGTAAAGGTGGGAGAATATGTTTCTTTTTTAAATAGATGCTTGGCATAACACTAGTCCACTATTACCGAATTACCTCCAAGGACCTGTTGTTTATTCTTGATACAGTGTAGCTTTAATTTATCATATAACATAATTATACTACAAGACTACATAACAAAGTATGGAGTATACTTACAATGTATATTATTGTGTCTGTTGTGGTTCAATTTTTCCCTTGGTTTAAGTTTTTTCTCCCTTCGTTTTAAGCTAATTATCCTACTGTATATTACAATACATTACCATACCCATAAACAAAGAGATAAACAAAATTTAAAACAAGGATAAAACTGAACCAAAGCATGCACATCATATAACTCTTACTTGATGTAATTCTGATCTTGTGACATCTCTTCCTCATCTTCCGTGGTACCTTCCTCATCTGTGGTTTCACCCACTGGGCGCCAATCACCGTCTTCATCACCACCCTCGTCTTCTGTTTCGGTTCCAGTACTGGACCAGGTGTAATATTCTGACATTTGTTTGGGGGGGTTTACACTTGGTTGTTCTGTCTCCTCTTCAGTTTCAATTTCCGTCTCATCTAATTGCTAAATTAGAAAGGACGTGTTATGACCATGGAATAATTCATTATAAGTACCATCACTCTCTATAAGTGGACAACACTTTAAAGCGGTATCCCTCTCTAAGGATGTGATTGATTCAGTTGGCTGGTCCGGGCCTGGGAAAGAAATCAATATTTCTCTGTAACTAAGCATCCTTTATGTGCACATGTCTCTTAGACAGAATGCTAATACTGGTCCTACCATTGTCTGATTAGAAAAAAATTCTGGGGTTTTGTATTACATTTCAACAACATATTTAACCAAGTGCAATAGTTGACTCAAAATTTGCCCAAGGCTTTCATGATTCAACAATACAATTTCTCATTTCTATATATATATATGGTAATGGTAATGGATTTACATACCGCACATATCACATAGTTTCATGGCGGTTTACAATGCTTCTCTAGGGTGAGATCGGATGTCAGCTTGTAAAGGCACCTCTGGCAGCCGCTATCAGCCCATATTTGATCTCACCCACCCACCCAACCCACACATGAATGTCATATGAAAGGCAGAGATAGACCACCACACCAAGAACTATGTCCCCTACTCTTTTCGAACAGTGTGTGGGTTCTTTAACATCCCACACATATATGAGGGTTCAATAATAATCATTATTACTGATTTATATACAAAATTCCAATAACTTTAATGACACTTACACATTGGAGTTCTGTGATTGTACTCTTCAAACTGGATACTTCTGCTTTGAAATTGGATATTTTATCTTTCAACCTTTTGTTGCTTCTCAGCAAATTCTGGGACTTTACCTTGTGCATGCAGCCTTTGCAGCTTTGTTCAGTTGAAAGTGGTGTGTCAGCTGATGTGCTGGTGCTGCAGGTATCCATCACAGAAGCAGCTGACATACTTGCACTGTGCACAGTGAAAACATTGTCAGCTGATGTTCTAGCACTGCAGGTATCCATCACAGAAGCAACTGACTTACTTGCACTGTGCACAGTGAAAACAGTTGATGGCGGTGTGCACAACTTATCAAAGCCTGCTTCTGGGACTTCAAGGTCAACACTTTGGCCAGATGTTGAGGGACAGGGCTCATGAAAATCAGTTATTTGTGGCACATCTTGTTCCTTGGGCTCTGCAGGTGCTAGGGTAGTGGCCACTTTGTTATGCTTTCTCTTTTTTCTTGGCTGGCTGTTCTTTTCAGACAGAGCATCACGCTTCAGCTGAAACAATGAATGCTACAATGTAACTTCCAGGCTATTCAGACTGAAATCTGAATTTTGAAAGTGCTGTATGTTTTGTGAGTTCAAAACAACATGTAGTCCACAAATGTACATGTAGCTATAACCTTACACAGCTCATTATATTTGTCGAGTACAAGACCTTTCCCGGCTTTCCAATTAACATGAAATACTACTGCTCTATTACCACCACAAACACACCAAAACTTCGTAGATAATCAAGTATTTGAAATTAAGCTACGAAATTTCAGATTATCATTTCCGTTCAGTTTGCATTTAGTTTCACAAATTAATGTAAGCTGAAATTTCCACTATCTTCCCAGAGATCATATCAACATAAAGCTTGTGTGAAAAATAAAAGTCTTACTTGTCTTTTAGTTCGCCGACTTAAGTCTTCTGGAACAGGTGGATTCACAGTATCCCTCGTTGGCACAGCATCCTTTCTCAGAACATTGTCCATCTTTATTCCCTGTTCTGCCATGTTGGCGAGAACAGACAGGTTTCGCTCGTAACAAGATTCTTCAAAATGGGCTGAGCAGAGTGACGCATATTTTGACGTTGGGTCTTTGAAATCGTGTCTGTGTTTACGGACAAATTTCACCCATTGTGCCCTAAAAATCGGATCAGTCGGGAACTGGTGCATTCTCACGCCTTCTGTGAACGTAGTATTCTGGCAACTCTCGTTGTTGCGGACGCCAGCAACGCAATATCGCCCTCGCTTTCGCTTGTCTTTCTTCTCTTCCGCCATGATGAATTGCAATTCTTGGCACCAACGTGACGTCAGCGGTTATTGTCACGTGGTATTTTGACCGCGCGATTCGAATACCATTTTTGAAGGCAAAATAGCCCAACTTTGAACGCTCACAAAATCGGCAGTTTTTATCCCAGCAATCTCAAACTTTGAAATCGTGTTTTTTAAAGGGCAAATTTTATGTCTACGTAAAAACATTTTCGCTTCATAGGCACTTTAAGGCTGACTGAATATATTAATGATATGTATCTTTAGTGCCAGTTAATTTTTCCAGTATACAACAGTAATGCATCATATGAGTCATTTTAAACTATGCAGTCACTATGTAGCAACAATCTAAATGTATTTACATGTAGCAACTACAGGTTTAAATCACACAGAAAACAACTTTTGTTACTAAGCACAGACACATACAGTGTGTACTGTAGAACAATATGTTGACAACCTAAGATAAATTCTTACTTGTAATGCTATTGTTATGATTCTTGGTGATAATTTCGCATTAACTACCTGAACAAAGGTTAAATGAAAATACCATATGTAAATACAGTGATGGACACATTTTAATATACACAGATTGTGCAAAGCCCTACTAATTTGTTCAGTATCAGCTAGAGGTTTGCTAGATCAAATCATCATCAATGCACTGATATTTAATGTTCTTCAGAATTTTTCATAAGACAGTGTTAAATAAATACGATTCTGATCTTGATACCATTAATTAACAAATATATGATGCATTTCATATGATTTCCACTAACAGTCACAGTACAACGTACCAACACTATGGCTACAAATGTGTACTTAAACATCAGATAACAGCATATTTGCTGTTTTTGATATTCTAGAGGATTCAAAACGTTACATTTATGAATAATTATTGCGATTAGTGGAGTTCAATATATTTAGCTTGCTTTCAATTTAAATGTAACATGGCCATTACAATTTTGATTGGCAGCTGTGTAAAATGCGATCACAACTAATGTGGTCTTTCAATCAACTTGAGGGTTCATATGCTATAGAAAGATTGAGTAAAAAGTAACTTTATCAAAAATAATTTAAGCTTTAGTTTGCACAAGATGTTTCCTTCCACCTTCTCCACAACCTGTTAGTTTTCTGATGTTGCTCAACTAACGGAACAGATTTGTTAAACAGTGATTTAATAAAAACCATCAACTGGGTATAGTTCACTCTATGTATGCATCAATGAATTATTGTGTGATCTAAAATAAGTTTTTAATGATATTTGTTAAAGTTTTTCTAGTTTCCTATATTATTTGTTCAGTGTTGTATAAAGGGGTTCCACCATTGCAGACATAATACATGCGTTCAGACTCAATTTTAATGAAACTTTAATTTAGCGTAGACATTGGATAAAAAGGAGTTGTCAAGTTTTCCAAATGAACATGCGTGTGCCTACTGACATGTTAACTGGGCTGTACTGAATTTTTCCAGTTGACTGATTTCTATTAGAGATATAGAGCAAAAACACACTGTCACAGACACAGCATAAGAAACAACCACCATATTGAGTGCATTAGTATTTATTCAGAATTCCTGTGAAGTATCAGGGGGTTTGTATGAACTGTTGCAAGTTGTGTGACCTAAAAAGGCTTATTTCATTGGAACTTACATTCACAGTTTTGCAAGGGCACTTTATTGTCACAGACGTTGGAACCAATGTTAAACGTTACGCTGTGTGAATCATTGCCAAGTATAGACAACTAATCAGCTTTTCTGTATGGTTCTCAGTCATATAAGGTAAGATAAACAAATATTTTATGTTATTATGAATGAAACCAATATGCACTTCATGTAAAACGCCTGAAATATCACAGCTCAGTTTGGGGGACAAAACATGCTTTTTACATCAAGTATAATCTGCACATGAGCCTGCTTTTGGCATTCTGAGCCTGGAAACTTATGTTGGTCACCAGAATAGTATCTTCTTTTCCAGAGAATAAAAAAAACTTGCAGTTTTGGTCAATTCAAGGTTTCTTTAGAGAGTTCGCACAACTACTTGTCATTGGCCTAGACAAGGGAAAACAAAAAGATCCAGTTTTCAAACATTTTTCCTACTTCCGGTGTTGTTCCTCACTTTATCAATGGATAAACTAGCTGTGAAAAACACTCTTGAAAGTATTGGGAAATGTAAAAGGGTTTAAGAACTGGTAGAATTGTCTATGTTCATCAGAATGGCAGAACCTCCTCTATTGTTGAAATTCACAATAGTTTACAACCCACTTGAAAGCTGCTGTCACAACCAAAATGTTTGTTGCGTGAAACTAGAGCACATCCAGAAGGACATATGGTCTTGTGGTTTAATGATTTGGCTTTTAAGAACCATCTCAAAATGTTTTTACTTAACCTTTAAGAGCTGCAATGTCCACAACCTATTTTCAAAAATCTGGATTTTTGACAACACTCATGTGGAATTGTCCATAAGTATTAAAAAAGCCCTTTTCAGGAATGCTCTGTTAAGTGAATACGACATGTATGTACTGTATGTATGTAGCTAAAACTCTTCAAATCAGGACTCTCTCTCCTGAGTCCTTGTGACCCCTTGGGGCACAAATATTCCATGCAGCATACTTGGTAAGTTAAATTCTTCTCCAGCTCCACTATTGCATAACCAATAGTAAGAGCAACTAAACATACATGTACTTAAATGATCTTATGCTTTGGGACAGGCCCCTCATGTTAACTCTGTAATCTACATGTAGCTCAGTTAGCAGTGTTTGAATCACTCACTACATGTATATGACTTATTAATTTGTAGTCTTATCTTGTTGCAGAACTGACTCACAAGGATACAACAAGAAAATAAACGAGATAAACACTTCACAGAGATATAAATTGTGGACAACCTGTACTGCCATGTGATATATTCCTACTTCCTTTCATGTTGTCAGGCTGCAGTTTCAATAAATCACAAACAGTCAGTGCCAAGAAGTATTGGCTCATACAAACAACAGACAGTCAAGTTATGGTAATTCATACAATGTGCAAGTGGCAATGGTTGAAGATTCATAGGATGCAAGTCAACAAAATCGGATGTAAACAAATACTAATGGAACAAAGCACTATTCAGCACTGATCAAACAAAACACAGTTCAATGTATGGCCATTCCTGGCTTATCAATTTGCAAGTTGACCTCTGCACTCTGTCAAGGTACCACCTACTACATGTATATGCATAACATGAAAAAAATAACAACTTCAGTCACTTAATGACAGAGCATATTGTGCATCACACTAAGCTTTTTTACCAATCAACTGTCACAAACAGTGTACATTCAAAGGAGAAGCAATTTAAATATGCTCTCATAAGACACAAAAAACATAGTTGTCACTGCCATTTTTAGCTGTTTTGTATATGATATCATGCAGGTGTTGTAGAGGAAATGTCAGCGAGTTGTTTTTTAAGGCACTGGATTTTAAATATGGAGGTCCTTGGTTCAAATCCTCGCAACACCTTTTTGTAAATAGCCAGCTGGTCTGCATCCCAGTAGTTCAGATTCTTAACAAGTGTTATGATCTTTTAATGTCTCTTTCCAGATTCAAATAAGTTACCCCAGTTAGCGCATATGTGCTAGAATAATGCAATGACACATAGCTTCATATAGATAAAGTTATTTCATTTTTTTTTTCATTGTTATGTTGCATGAAAAATAAGACCAACTATTTTGTAAAGTGTGTAAGTGCATAATAAAACACATCCAATTCACTGCCTCCATCATGAAAATAACTTAGTTAAAAAATGCTACATGTATCTGTACCAGAGGCCATCACCAAAATAAATGCAAACACATTACTGCACTGAATTTATTGCATTAACCCTTCATCCATCCTCATACCAAGAGGCTGCAGTCCATTCAGTCAGCACTAAGAATCGGGGCCTCTGGCCTGACCTGATTTCTTAAGCATATACAGAGTACTCATTTGTATTCTCAGCCAATCAGATATGAACATCAGTATGAGAACTACAGCCTTCTGGTTTGAGACTGACCACAGGGTAAAATTCATGGTGCTAACTAAAAGCATCACAGCCTCTTGGGATGAGAATACCCTTTCACTCCCAATATCCGACTGTTAATTCTGACTTCTCACTGCCATACATGTCTTCTTACAATAGTTACACGAATTTGATGTTACTATCAACACAGGATCCCTTTCTTGGTATTTTATTTTTATTCCTCCTGTCCCCTCCCTGTTTCATAATGTATTGATATTGGAAAGAGAACTTACTGAACATAACTTAATATTTATTTCAGGGTGGAGATTCTCACTGAGAAAAGCTTTTTTCCAGTCGAAACCAGAAGGAATAATAACAACTTAGGATTTTGTTACCCATTCATTATTTATGGGGATGGGGATTGCTAAGAAATTCCTTAATTTCTTTTTTATTTCTAAAACAAACCCTTTCCAAAAGTATTTAGTAACTTCCTCTTTCAGGACAAAAACTGTCCCTCCATGACCATGATAAAAGTCATACTACTCTTTCGATTTGTTCATCTTAAAAACAATACAGCCACTTATTCAATTTATCTGCATTAATTTTGCAACAACTGTTGAAACCCCATTAAGTAGCTGTTCTTGCCTTTTGTTTGTTTTTGTTTTTGTTTTACCATATCTATCCTAAAAACCACTGGGCACTAAGCCCGAAAGACCGTGTCTGGAGGCACAATTTCTCAAATATTATTTAGTTCAGAAATCCATAACGGCTTGGGCAAATTTTTCGCTGATTATAAACATCCAAAACGCACAAGTTATTTAATACGGCGCCTACCAAAATAGCACGAGAAGCCAAATTTACGTTAACGTGAAAAACCAAAACAAACAAACCGGATCGAAATCCACCAATCACGACATGTGTTTAGAAACGCAGCACTGCGTGGCTAGTTAGTTAAAATAATAGGAAATGCTTTCTGTTTACTGTATGCTCATTACTAAAGAGACAGCCTTGAATTCAATTCTGCAAGCAAATTTTTGGTGTCCTGCTGTCCTACTAGAACAGTCATATAGGTTCACTGGTTGTCAGACAGGATCGAACCTACAAAAGCAGTCATATATTCCCTGGTTGTGACACAGGATCGAACAGCTGTTCAGCATGCCTGTTCTCTCAGAGGAACGCCTAGAAAATTGTCCAATCAAAACGCGACGATTTCGATCCGAGTAGGTGGTATAAAAAGACGGAATTTTCTGACACGTGCTCATTCTGTTCAATGTTCATAAGAGGTAGCTCTCTATCGTGTTTTTTGTTTTCTTTCTTTTTTTTTAATCATGTCGCGTCCAGCGAAATCCAAGAAACCGAAGGTTCCACAAAGTTCAGTCTCCTCACGAACCCAAAGTTATTTTATGAGTCAAACTCGTCAGAACAACGATGTCTTCGCAACTGCGTCGGTCAGCCAAGACCAAGCTCCGCTGCAACGAACTTCGTCATGCGACAACACCTTGAAGATCCAACAGACACAGAAAAATGAGTCCGAAACGTCGACTCCTGCGACTCCAACAAAACGACCAATTTCGCCACTAATCGCCTATGTACAAAGCCTGTCCCCTGTCAAGCGCAGTAAGAATGGATCTCTGCTCTACTTCAATCTAAAGCTCCAGTCGGCATCAGCATACATCCTGCCGTGTACTTCTCGCGCTCCAAACGAAGCTTGTTAGATGACAGAGCTGCTACCAAAACCGCACTGAAACTCGAACGGTACAACATTTCGGAGGATGACCGAACGATCTTCATAAACGACATGACTAAACTGTCTTCCCCAGCAACGTCCGAGTATAACTTCCAGTTCAATGACATCCAGAAAACCGGCAATTCGACATTGCAGTCGATGTTGCAGAATACGGCCGATATGGATATCGTTGATGTGACAGCTAAAGTTGTGTACAAAGACAATGAACCGCAAATCGTTGGAGCTTCTAAGCTAAAGAAAAGCAACTGTTACATTGCTGATCAAACTACCCAGTTAAAACTGATACTCTGGGAAAACAACATCGAGGAAGTAAACGTGGAAGAGGGGTACTCCTTTTAAGCAAGTCAGACTACGTAGAGATGGTCAAACGACTGTACTTAACACTACTGTAGATACAGTAATTGAAAAGAAACTTGACCCCAACTTACAGCAGCTTGTAGTGGAAGGCGTTACACCCGAAGAGGAGTCGGAACTTAACATTAAGGTAGATTCTATTTATTCCATAGAAGAATTGTCTCGTTTCAAGCAGTGCTTGCATTGCAACAAAGAGATCAAACAGGTTACTGCTTCTACAATCGTTAACTATGATCACTGCGGTCACGTTGTAAGAAATTCTTTTTTGTCAAGAAAACTTGATGGTTAAGTTTCTGGTCCAAAACAACGACAATTCTGATGAAAGGTTCCATCATTTTGTAGTATTTCAAGAAGTTCTGCAACAAATGATCAGCAGCTCTCTCCAAACCATGACAGATGACATGATTTTTGAAAAGTTACTGCTATTGAATGATTTTACCATTTATTGCAACAAC
Organism: Pachyseris speciosa; assembly: GCA_016490735.1. Lineage (NCBI taxonomy): Eukaryota > Metazoa > Cnidaria > Anthozoa > Scleractinia > Pachyseridae > Pachyseris > Pachyseris speciosa. Next base: position 273,991 of record JAEMWC010000394.1, read on the forward strand.
CAAAACATCGTTAAACGTGTCGCACTGTAGCAAACAATTACTCGCTACGCGTAAGTTTTCTTGTCATTTTTGTTGTAGTTTAAATTGTTTCTACTCGTTATAATTTTTCATTTCAAAGTACATTTGTCGTTGCTTACACAACTTATGTAAAACACGTTCTTAGTCGGAAATAATTCTGTAGTAAATGTAAGTAAACAGAATTACTCAGGGCAACTCTAAACTTATCCACGTTTACCTTTTTTTCCAATTCTGTTGTAGTTCTTGCATTATTTCAGCTCGCTAGCAAATCATGTAGAACAAATTCTTGATGCGAAATAAATATTGTTGAGTTTAAAATGGCTGATTCATAAACTTAAGTCAGTATACCTTAACAATTGTCTGAACTAGCCTTTCCATTGTTTTTCGCATGATTTTGCAAGATAAGCTCCAAAAATGCAAGTGAATAGCACGTTAGCCCAATAAATAGCAAGCGATTACAAATCAACTGTTTGACGCAAGTTTAACCTAAGCAACTATGTCATATCTTCCCTTTTTATACCACGTTCGCCGTTTTATAATACACGCTATCACCAGTCCATGGTTCACATGGGTCTTTTAAAGACCTGAAATTTTCCCCAGTAGTCCTTCAAACTTACTAAATGCTTCTTGAATACGTCACACCTAAACTCAAAACAGTCTTATTTTGCGGACAGAAATTTTCTAAAACCTCAGCCAAAAACACATTTTCTGTGCAAAATTCTGCGCACCCGTTCAACTTCAATTGACAGTGCGTGTAAGGAAGCAAAACATTCACCGTGTAGCATTTGCCAAGCTGGACTGCATCGGAAACAAAATCGATCATTACATGTGAAGCGAAAAAGGCACCGGCGACTGACGGAATTAATGTAGACACGAAAATGGCCTTGAGTTTTTTTCCCCGTGTGAAGCGACAAAAGGCGCTGGCGACTGACGAAATTAAATGTAGACACAAAAGTGGCCTTAGTTATCCATTACATTTCTGATCCTGTTGC